>JADLZN010003662.1:0-42695 GCA_018155175.1 Sinocyclocheilus anophthalmus | reverse complement strand
AATATACAAAATAGACAGTGTACAAAATAGCAAAAACACAATATATAATATAGACAATTATGTATGTACAGGTATGATATTTGCAAATTTGAAATGTAAAAAAGTATGTGTTAAATAAATAAATGTATAATAGTGTTGTGTGTTCCACGTTTATTGTCAAGTATTCATGAGATGATTGCCTGAGGGAAGAAACCGTTCCTGTGTCTGGCCGTTCTGGTGCACAGTACTCTGTAGCGTCGACCAGATGGCAACAGTTCAAAGAGGGAGTGGGCTGGATGTGAGGGGTCCAGAGTGATTTTTCACGACTTTTGATGCTTCAATCTGGATGAGTACAGTCTTGGAAAAAAGGACGGTTGTACCAGGTTGTTGCTCAGCAGTCCGGGGATATCTCTGTAGTCTTCTGATGTCTGATTTGGTAGCTGAACTAAATCAGACAGTTATGGATGAAGACAGGACGGACTCAATGATGGCCGAGTAGAAATGTTTCAGCAGCTCCTGTGACAGGTTTAACTTCCTCAGCTGGCGAAGGAAATACAACCTCTGCTGGGCCTTTTTAACAATGGACTCGATGTGAGTGTCCCCCCTGCTCTTCCACTTCAGGTCCTGAGAGATAGCGGTGCCCAGGAACCTGAATGACTCCACTGTTGTTACAGTGCTGTCCATGATGGTGAGTGGGGGAAGAGCAGGGGGTTCCTCCTGAAGTCCACTATCATCTCCACAGTTTTGAGTGTGTTCAGCTCCAGGTTGTAAGACTGCACCAGACAGCCAGCTCTTTAACCTCCTGTCTGTAAGCAGATTCATCTCCGTCCTTGATGAGACCGATGACTGTAATGTCATGGCAACCTTAGGAGCTACAGAGGGGTCTTAGATGGCCGTCATTGGGTAGAGAAGAGAAGAGCAGGGGGGAGAGAACACAACCCTGAGGAGCTCCAGTGCTGATCGTATGGGTGCTGGATGAGAATTTTACTAACTTTACTAGCTGCTGTCTGTCTGTCAGGAAGCTGGTGATCCACTGACAGACAGAGGTGGGCACGGATAGCTGAGTTAGTTTGGACAGGAGGAGGTTTGGGATGATGGTGTTAAAGGCCGAGCTGAAGTCCACAACAGGATCCTCACATAAGTCCCTGGACTGTCTAGATGTTGCAGAACATAATGAAGTCCCATGTTGACTGCATCATCCACAGACCTGTGTGCTCAGTAGGCAAACTGCAGGGGGTCCAGTAAGGGTTCAGTGATGTCCTTCAGATAAGCCAAAGTCTTTCAAATTATTTCATGGCCACAGAAGTTAGAGCCACAGGTCTATAGTCATTAAGTCCAGTAATTTTGGGTTTCTTTGGGACGGGGATGATGGTGGAGCGTTTGAAGCAGGAGGGGACTTCACACAGCTCCAGTGATCTGTTGAAGATCTGTGTGAAGATGGGGGCCAGTTGGTCAGCTCAGGTTTTCAGACAGGCTGGTGTCACCGTCTGGACCTGGTGTCTTTCTTCTCTTGTTCTTTCTGAAGAACTGACACACATCATCTTCAGACCCGAGTGCTGGAGGGGGGGGGGGGAGAGACGCGATGGGGCCGTTTGCCCCAGGGGTGGTGAATGGGGTTTTTTTTTTCAAAAACCTGCAAGAGTGTCCCTCATGCAAGATCGTCTGTTTTTGCTTAGTTGTCTTATTCTCCACCAAGGCTGGGGGATAGTTGGTGTTAATTTGTGTTGATGTCTCAGACTTTCCAACTATGACTTCCCTTTCTAGATTGGGTTCATGTGGTAAGATAACCTTGGTTCCGGCCTAGATTTGCTTTCACAGTATGAATTCTCTTGCCCCGTTGTTATCTCTTACTCTTTCAGTGTCGCATTGGCTCTCGCTTTGGCCTTTTTCCCTTTCTGATACAAGAATCCGGTTACATTCCCAGCGAGGCATCTCTTAGCAATGATGGACGCGGTATGATTCTGAGTTTTGCAGGAAACTCATGGTTGTCATTGTTTGTAGGTTAAATGAGTCATGGGGAATGTTATATCAGTTCGTGATAAGAAACTGGTTATTTTGTATATAAATCACATAATATCATTTAGCCCAACAAAAATAAAAATATAATTAACGGGGGGAAGTCGTGGCCTATCATGGTTTAGTAGCGCCGTTTACTCCCGGTAGTTGGTAAGGAATTGGGTAGTGTGCCGGGATTTTCTTGGGATGACAGTCGCTACTCTTCCACCTGCAATGACACTGTCTTCGTGACTTGCGTACCTTGGACAACTTGGTACTTATCTTGAACTCCCTTAAATGATTTCCCCCCCCGGGAGTCTACGCAGCTATAACTTATGGTTTAAGGCCTCCACTGCTCCGGGTGTGTGTTCTCGGTTTGTGTGTGTTCACTGCTGTGTTTGTGCACTTAGGATGGGTTAAATGCATGTCACTAATTCCTAGTATGGGTAACCATTCTTGGCCACATGTCACTTCACTCACTCATATGATGTTACAGTCTCTGTGAGCTCATCCAGAAGGCAGCAGCTTCAAAAACACTCCAATCAGTGAGGTCGAAACAGGCTTATAAACTACTGCTCTGCTTCATTAGTCCATCTTTTTACAGTCCTTAATGCAGGTTTAGTTGATTTCAGTTTCTGCCTGTAGGTCGTTATGAACAAACAGTGATCAGAGAGCCCCAAAGCTGCCCGGGACAGAGTGATATCTTTATTGTGATGTAACAGTGGTCCAGTATATTACTGACTCTGGTAGCACATGTAACATGCTGTCTGTATTTGGCGTTCCTGGGAAAAAGATGCTTGTATTAAAGTCTCGAAATTTCATTAAAACAGAGTATGGGTGTTGTTGATCGTCTCGTGATCAGACTCAGCGAAGTTTTCTGTAAAGCCAGGTCACGTGCGCTTGCGAGGAAAATGTAAACACTCACGAGAATGGAACGAGCAAAATTCCGCTGCACTAAAATAAAGCACTTCAGTTTATCTTTTGGTGTGATTAATGAAGCTGAAGTATTATACGCTATAGAATCTAGATTTGTTTTTTTATTTCTGATGTTATCTATTTTATCAGGGAAGAAATTCATAAAGTCATTACTATAAAACTGTGAGGGAATATTTAGATCGGTTGGTTTTTTGTCTTTGTTCTTTTTTTTTTTTGGCATCTGCGACTTATTTGTTAATCTAGCCATGTGCATAAATAAAAACCTTGGATCTGTTTAAGTTATTTTCTATTGAGTTTGCGGGATTGCCTTGGCCCTGGGCAGCTTTTAGAGCCTGTGTCTATAGCGGACAGACAGTTTTTACTGCAATTCTAAAACTAAATGTTAGTTTTTCTACCTTTTTGCTCAAGGATTACGTACGCTTTCTCTTCTTGAGAGATGGGTATTACTTTGTACAATGGCACAGTATACGTTTTCGGCAACCTTTTTCATTTTACTGGGGGCACCAACCAAAAAAAAGGGTTTTGAATGTATTAGAGAAGATAGTGCCACCTGTTGCTAGTATTTCCTCTAGTCATGTGACTTGGGTACAGAAGCCGTTGAGATGTAGGGGGCATTTGGACCAATAGGCACAAAAATATTGGTGATATTTAACAACAAATATCTAACACCCCTCACCTAAAAAGGGGGGGGGCCAATTACGAGGTCGATGGACCCTTCCCCCGAAATTCATTCTACACCTCGAAGCAGAACAGGCCTATGGGTCCATGGAAACCAATGTGATACAATGGTTTATTGCCCAAAGGACTGTGGCAGCCGAAACTCATAATTTTCCTCATAAGAAGACAATAATGCCCAGAGAAATGGACTGTTATCTAATTAATTCATAGGAAAACCTTTCTTTGAATGAACAAGCATATCCTTCAGGTCATTGTGTCTGTTGTCTACTGTCCTTTATATTGTCCTTTTATTGTATCCTATTTTAGCAGGCTCTTATGAGGAAACCACTCGTTCCTGGAATCTTACCTATATGTAATCTTACCATGTTTAGTATCTATGAATTCGTCTTCTGATGATCTAAACGAGAGTGTATATTATATGTTAGTACATAGGCAATATATTAGTGTTCTAAGAAACTTTAGTAATTTTGATTCAAGTTCCATATGCAAATTACCATGCTCTCACACAAAGGGTCATAAAACTCCCCAGTATTTCCAACCTCCCGCTTGGAATTTCAGCCTTTCTCATTGGACAAGCTCATCCTGAGAGGCATGAATCTTGTCAGACCTTAAAGGACTCACGTCAGTGACCCGCCTTCAGTCTGCGGTTCTGTTAGATTCTGAGAAGATGAGGATGTGAGCTAGCACCCCTCTAAGGACACCCTAAGTCTGCGCCAGGCCTCAGGCCTTGACTTTCCATTCACCAAGATCATCTGACTCAAACTGGTCCTTTTTCATCAACCAACTTCAGCAAAGATCAACTTGAGCCTTCAGATTGCATCAGGACTCTCGGTCAGACAGACAAGGACGTGCAAGACGTGCAAGTATCTTAGTCTTATTAATTGATACATTAATGTCATGCACTGAATGCATAATTTGCACACCTTTTTACAAAGGTGTGTTTGAACTAAGAAACTGATGTTTCCTTCAGGCTGTAGATCTGCTGAATATCAAATGGTACCATAGCTTCATGTTTTTATTTCTCTTCTTTTTACTGCCTAAGCTTTAATCCTGTTCCTATACCAACTGTATGCATGTGTGTGTGTGTGTGTGTGTATGTGTATGTTAGACTAGTTTAAGTGTTTATGTAGTTAATAAAGTCTTATATCACACCTGAGGTTGGTCATTGTTTGCTCATAATCACAGTCCCTAATCATGCAGATTTTTGCTACATGCTCTGTGTAGTATTGTACAGTAAGAAAGTTATTTCCTTAACCAGGAAATTAACATTCTTAAAATTGACAAGACAGTTGACCCTGAGAGGTAAAGTAAATACTTACAGCGGATCTAAATAGTTATAATTAATTATAACTAGTTATGATTAATTATGCATATTCCCCCTTTGAGCTGATTCGCTACAAGATCAATCAGGCAATTTATTTGTGAATCTATCTTTAGTGGTTGGAACAATAGTTCTGCCTGGATGATAAAGCGGAGCCATATAGTTAATATCAGTAAAACACAGCATGCACGATACAAGGAAACGGTCAGTAACATCACTTTGAGGTACGATATACAGTATATATCAGTAAGATCAATTCCATGCGAAATAATTAAATCTAGCGTATGATTAAAACGATGAGTGGACCCCGTGACATTTTGCTTGACTCCAAAAGAGTTCATTAAGTCTATAAACGCAAGTCCTATTGCATCATTTGTATTATCAACGTGAATGTTAAAATCTCCGACAATTAGCGCTTTATCAACAATAACCAATAGGTCTGAGAGGAAATCTACAAATTATTTTAGAAAATGTGTATATGGCCCTGGTGGTCTATACACAGTAGCCAGAGCAGAAGATACGGATACGATAGATTTTTTGCATATCTGACAGTGTAACATTAAGCAGAATTATTTCAAATGAGTTAAATCTGTATCCTGTTTTCTGAGTAACATTCAGAATATCACTATATATTGTTGCAACAACGCCACCACGACCAGTCTGACGGGGCACATGCTTATAACAGTAGCTTGGTGGAGTAGACTCATTTAGACCAATATAATAATTTGGTTTTAGCCAGGTTTCAGTCAAGCAGAGTACATCAAATCTATTATCTGTGATCATTTAATTTACAATAAATGCTTTGGGTGCGAGTGATCTAATGTTAAGGAGCCTAAACTTTAAAAATTGTTTTTGTTCATATATTTAAAATTTTTCTGGTTTAATCACAATCAGATTTTTTCTAGATCCTGCATTTAATTTATATTTTGACCTCACTATTCGGGAAACAGACACAGTCTTAATAGATTGGACAGCACAAGTACTTCTATAATTTAAGCGGGTAGAACAAAAGCCATCATAGCAGTTATTTGACAATTGGCTTACTAGTCATATGGAGTGCAGCGTCCTGGAGATGCTGTCCAACAGGAGTCCCGCTCCGACTCTGCTGGGGTGCAGGCCATCAGAGCGAAAAAGCCTAGGACGCTCCCAGAAAAGATTCCAAATATTAACAAAGAGCAGCTTCTGTTCTTTACACCATGACAATAAACATTAATTTAAAGCAAAAAGCCTACTGAACCTTTCATGTCCTCCTCGATACGTGGGAAGCGGTCCTGACAAGATGATCGTCGTCGCGGGCGATGTGCTGCATACTGTCTGGATCAGGCTCCTGAAGTCCCTCTTCAGTTTTTCCGTCTGTCGCAGCTTGGTGTCGTTAACCCCTGCGTTAACGACACCAAGCCGACAACTGAGCCGATGCTCTCGTCGCCCTTCAGGATCTGCGCAGAAACATTGAGAACACGAGCACCAGGGAAACAGTGAGTGTGCACCCTACCTTCAGCTAACGTAGCACGGACGATGGAGTCTCCGATGATCACAACGTCGCGTTCCGTCTCGCGGAGGGGAGAGAAGCGGTTCCGGGTGGAGATCTCGAAGACCGGAGGCAGCAGAGGGGGAGAGAGGTCGTTCAGACGGAATGGTTTCCAGTGCGGCTCTCCGCTCTCTCAGCTGGGCCTGCTTCTCCACGGCCTCCAGCTCGAGCTGCACTGAATGCAGCTTGAACGTGTCCTCACCTGCACTCAAAGGTAGACACACATCCACCATTAATGCAAGTAACAGTGAGTAAAACAATGGTAGTGTGTGAACAGAGTATTAGCAATGTAAGCGAGATTAGCAGCAACCACGCTGGCAATGCTAACGGGCTATAAGCTAACGGCGGACTCGGGAAATCAAAATAAAACTGGTGATAAGGCGCTCTGATTGTTTGTGTTGTAGAATACGATAGGGGATATATTCACACGTTATAGAAACGAAAATTATGGTGTAAAAAATAGATTTTAAGATAAAAAATAGACCATAAAGAATTAACTTGACAGAGCTCAAACTCAAAACACGCGGCAGCAACAAACAGGAAGTGACGAATGTGTGCATTGGTGTTCACTGATGGCAGTGGCTTCTTTCAGCAGGATAATATAGCCTACAAAAATGAATCAGGAATGGTTTGAGGAACATGAGAAAGAATTTAAGAATTGCAATGGCTTCCAGATTCCTCAGATTTCAATCTGTTTGAGCCCCTTGGGATGTCCTGGATCAACAAATCCCATCCATAGATGCCACACCCTGCAGCTTGCAGGATTTAAAGGATCTGTAGCTAATGTCTTGGTGCCAGATACCAAATTACATGTTCAGAGGTCTTGTAGAGTCCATGCATTGAAGCATTAAAGCTGTTTTGTCAGCATGAGAGGCAACTGCACGATATTAGGCAGGTGGTTTTATTGTTGTGGTTGATTATGTCATAAGACCTACTGATGTGCCATATGATCTGCTGAAGTTCTATATGATGCCAAAATAGGACCCTTTGTAGTTTTAATGATGTCATAAGAGAACCTTTTAAATTGGTATATGTTGTCATTATATGACTTTTTAAAGTCCCATATTGTTATATTAGGTAGTGTTCGAATTGTGTCAAAGCTCTTCGGGGGTCCCTCCAACCAACAAGTACCAGATATGGTGTGATGAAATATTTTAATATGACTCCCTAAAGTTGCATTTTTACATGATTGTGACGAGTGGGGGCAGGGCCGAGAGCCGTGGGAACGGAGCGAGGCCGGTGGAGTAATTGATAATGAGTGACACCTGCGCCGTTCACTGGTCTCGAGTCCCACGGAGGAACTCCGGAAGGATAAAAGGAGGAGCTACAACAGTGAAAGACGAGAGAGGACCAGGCCTGGGACTTATTTGTGTTGTGTGTGCGGCAGTCGTCGCGAGGGGGGTGCAGCTTTATTTTGTGTTTTGGTTTTGTTTATTTTATTAAAGTTTTAAATGTTCACCGGTTCCCGCCTCCTTCTTCCCGAACTACGAACTTTGTTACATTGGTGCTGAAACCCGGGAGGAAGGAGGGACATGCTATCAGAGATCCCTTGCTGCTGAGGGGGATCGGGGTGCTGAGGAGATCGGGCAGCAGGAACAAACGGAGAGACTGCCGGTGGCTACCCGAGGCGGTGGTGCTGGAACGACGGAAGAAGAGGAGGGACGGAGAGCTCGCTGCCGCGCTCCTGAGTCGAGGAGGGGTGGCTGCCATACGAGAGGGAGCGGAGGAGTCGGCCCCATTCGCCAGGAGGCCGGAGCCTGCTGCCATCCGCCATGATTGGGGACTCGCTAACGGCTGCCCTGATAGGAGGAGCCAGCGCCGCCGTCGGAGGCGGAGGGAGCGGTGGCCGCCTCCACCCACGATGTCCAGTTACAATCGCATGCACAGCGTGTGAGAGCTCGCAGCCAAGCAAGGACCCAATCGGCAGTGTGTCAGGGTAAGGACCGATAATTTTTTTATTTCCTTTCTCCCCTTTCTCGTATCTGTCTCTCCTCATCCTTGCGTCTCCTTTTCTCTCGCCTCGTCTGTCTGTCCTTACTCCCAGGTTGTGTTTGTTTATTTTATTAAAATCTTCTTTAAATGTTCGCCGGTTCCCGCCTCCTTCTTCCCGACCTACGAACGTTGTTACAGTGATCACAATTTATTAAAAACATTGTAAGTTACTACTTAAGTCTTAAGTAGTAGACTTAATTTCCACAGTTATTCAAACAGCGAGTAAATTATGGAGAAAATGAGCAAAAGAACATTCACATTAACGTTATCACTGACTTCACTCTAACCAGAGTTTAAGCACTCAAAACTCCTCTTATAATCAATGGAGCTGTCCATACACTGTATGATAAATGATTCTCTTACTTACATTGTATATACACCTGAATTAATTGCTTTTGATAGAATTTGTGAGTTTCAGTCAGAAATTATTCAGCGAGCACGTGCACTGATCATAACTCCAGGTTTTCAGTGATGATTAATCTGAATGCCTCTGACTGGCCATGTTACGAATACAAAGGAAGATTCAGTAGCAAATGTGAGATATAACAGTTTATTTGGAAGAGTCCAAACAAGACAAAAGGCAAGAGTCAAATAAAGCATGTGCAGGATTTAGTCACTCTTGGTAGTGCAGGAACACAAATGGGCAGCCGTGGATATCCCGGGAACATTCAATCCGTACGAGAAACTGGAACCGGAATCCAATGAGACGAAGAACAGGAACAAGGAGCTCGAAAACAGCGGGAACACCAAACGATCTGACAACACAGGACGGATAGCACAGGTATTAAATAGCTGAGCTGATGAGCTACAGCTGGCGCTGATCAACCAGTCTGGAGTCCAGTACCGGAGCCGGCGGATTAATGGGTGAATGAAAAACGGGCTTCAATTTAGAGACATGTAAAACGGAATGAATTCTCCTGTACGCCGGAGGAAGTTTGAGGCGGACTGCCACTGGGCTAAGAATCTTAGTGACAGTAAATGGGCCAATACATTTTAGGGCTAGTTTATTACAAACGGAGCGGAGAGGAATATTCTTGGAAGAAAGCCACACTTTTTGACCAACGACATGGACAGGAGGCTTCGACCGGTGGCGATCGGCCGTGCACGCTCCCATCCGGAGGAGAGTCTCGCAGGCTCTTCTCCAAGTGTGACGGCACCTCTGAATGAAGGCGTGAGCAGAGGGGACCGCGACTTCGAATTCCAGAATAGGAAAAATGGGTGGCTGGTAACCAAACGGCATTCCCAACACCACCCCAGCACGTACTGCTATTCCCCCACTTACCACCCTATCGACGACACCCAGGACGCGACACTGGTAATGATTTCTATGATGAATAATACACAAACCAAGAGAGGTCGACTTCCCGGGGGGCTACAGGAAACGAGGCTGGACCCTTTCTGTCGCCACCAAGCATCACCACAACCACAGTAAGGACTCCACACCCCTGCCTCGTGCCTCTATCCTGGACCATGCCTGGCACTGCCCTTCACAGAGAATTCTCGGCCGTCTCTGCATTATGACGCGATGAAACCCACCAGAAGACACACTGTAAAAACTTAGACACGACAGCACACAGAGCATGATAAATTTACAGACCGGAACAATGTTCTTCTAACAATGCCATCCGGTGCTGTTCTTCTCCGTCTGCTCCTTACAGTAAATGCCACCTGTGATGGTGGGGGAGGGGGACAAGTGATTGACGCTTGAAGCATCGCGGAGCTCGGATTCGTGAAAGTTTTATATGCATGGATTTCATCTCAAGTTGAAGCTCATGTACAGGTAAGCAGATCAGAGTCTGAAATAAGTGTGTTCCATGTTTGGTTTGATCGGTTTTGTTTATGTGCGGCACAATTCTTATTACAATTTGATCAAACATGAGGTAAGACAGCGAATTAGCGTAATTTGCGCATTCTTCCTCAAAGTTAAGTGTATGTGTGTGTGAGAGAGCACGATGAGCGAGAAAGAGAGAGCTTATTGCAGCTAATTGCAATTTTTTCTTTTCCTGTGTTAAAATCCTTGTAAACTGTTAACCTTATATAGAGGGAAATACAAAATACTTGCATTGGCTTATTATTTAATTTAGTTGAATATGAATGTAACACATTCGGCAACAGTAGAATACGGCTCCCTACTGTAAAACGAACATGAGCACGTGATCGGTGGGGGAGGGGAGCAACAGTTAGCTTTTGATACCAGTGAGAGAAGCGTCATTCTCAGTGGATATATAGCCAAAACGGATTTTATTTCAAATTCAAGCTCAATTACAGATAGCAGATAACGGGGATCTGAAGTAAGTGTGTTTGCTTGATTATCTGAAACAATTAACCTTTGGCACCACCTCTTTACGCAAGATTTTCCTTGAAAAAAAAACCATTTTTTTTTTTTGTCGTGCACTTTTCCTCTCCTGTGTCGCCAACCCAGTGCGGTTTAAAATGGAGGATTTGCTTAATTTGCATTCTTGTTCCTAAGTTAGGTGTGTGTAAAGTTGGCATATATTAACCTTATATATAGGGAAATCAAAAATAGGCGTGTAAACTTTTTACTAAGGAAGCATAGAAACTTGCCGCCTTTTGCATGAGCACTTGACTTGATCGGTGGGGGATGGGGAGAAACGTAAGCTTTTTCGGAGTGACGCATTGGTCTCAGTGGAAGTGTTGCGCGGATTTCATCTTAACGAGTCGTATCTAAAGCAATTTAGAGTGTAATCTAAATATATTCAAACTTATTGTTTATTAAGTGGGCTTTGTATATGAGCACATTTTAATCGCAGATTTTGCACTGGATAAATTGGCTCAAACTGTGTACAAACCTCTATATAACAGAGGTAACATTACTTCATTCACTTACATTCTAACTTGTTCCTCATCTTCAAATACAGGTTTGTGTGTGTGTGTGTGTGTGTGTGTGTGTGTGTGAGAAGAGAGAGAGAGAGAGAGAGAGAGAGAGAGAGAGAGAGAGAGAGAGAGCGAGAGAGAGAGAGAGAGAGAGAGAAGGAGAGAGCGGTAGACAGAATATTTTTAATTGTTTAATACGTGTTTTGAATGAAAAGGTGAAGCTTGTCCTGTCCCAGGCTGAGAACATGGAGATGGCACACCTGCTTGTCAAGATTCTAACATTAATGTCCCACTTCCAGGAACATGAAGATGAACTGGTTTTGCATGCAGATGTAAGTATTTAATATTCTTCTTTCCACTTCACAAAATTATATTATGTATTCTTATTTGTGTATTGTGTGTTCTCTTCAGGTTGCTGCATCTGCATCTGATGTTGAGAAGACACTCAATCTACCTGCCAGTCTGATTTTGCTGGGTTAGTGTGTCATTACATGTGATGAAGTAGAAACATTTACTAATGGTCGAGATATAAAATTGCTAACATTACTATGGTACACGATTGTTAAAATTGAATTTTTTGAAGGTAGTTCTTTGAAATTACTTGTGAAAAGATCTGTTCATTGTTATTGTTTTTATTTATTTATTTTAGGTATGGCAAATGCTGTACGGTAGAATTTTTTCAAATTCTGTTTTAATGGTTAAAATCAATTTTATAAATAGCATGTCTCAATTACTGAAATCCTGAAACATATTCAGTTTAACAATTTATTAGTACATTTTTTAGGAAATAATTTTTTTCTGAAATTCCATTTTTATTCCTGTTACAAGTAAAATATGGAAGAACAATTGTGTAATTATTCCTTAAACAATTTATTATTATTATTATTTATTTTTTATTGTATTACTTGAAACGACATATTCTACTGATACAATAGTATATATTTGTCACAATTACTTCAAATTAGACCGAACTTTTATTTTGAAGGGTTGATGTGAAGACACTTGATTTTTTTTTTGTGTGTGTGTATACATGAAATGCCGATAGTTTTTCACAAATAAAACTGTAAAATGCTGGTAAAGCGGCTTTCAAAGAAGCTCTTATATGAAGTTGTAATGTGGGGTTTGGTGTTTGGGTTTCATGTTCATGTTTTCCATGTCTATTATTTTGTAATTGTTTCATTGGCCCCTGTTTGTGTCATGCTTCCCTTGCCCTCATGTATCTCTGCCTTGTGTATGTGTCATGTTCTGATTGGTTCATCATGTTGCCATTGTCTCTCGTCGTGTACTGATGTTGTAACCCGCTGTCGGTGAGTCTAGTCTATTCATGCCTCGTCAAGTCAAGTCAAGTCTATTCAAGTCAAGTCTGTGTATCTAGTCAAGTCTGTTTGGATTATGTTTGGATGTTTTGATCACCTGTAAATAAACTGCACTTGGGTACTTCATACACGCGCCTTCAGTGGACTGGATTCGTTACAGAAGTTCATGTATTCCTGTCCTCATATGGTGAGAAAACAGGTGCTGAAAACACCACAAGCGTCACTTGTGCTTCAGTATGTTTGTAGTAAACAAAACCAATGTCTGCGCCATTCATTCACACAGAACACGCAGTAATCATTTGTAACTAGGTCTTTTTGCGGTTTATATCCCCTACACAATCTATCACGGTTTCATTCGGTGTACAACACTATGTTAAGTGATTCATCCAACATTTTTCAAATTCCGTGACAATCTGCATTATTTGACATTAAACTAATGCTCCATTTTCATGACTGGATTCCGTGATTCCGTCCGTGTTTTCCACTTAAATAAATACTGTGCTATAAGAAATACCCTCTTGGTCTTCTCTTTTCTGTGTATTTGCTGCCACTTTTTTTGTATAAATGGAATTACAATGCCAGTTTGTGAAATTGTTCAAGTACAGATATTTATAATAAAGTTAATGATTAGCAAAATTGCCAGTTCTTCCATTTAAAGAGAAAAAAAAAATCTAGAATACAGTAATGAAACTGTAAAATTAAAGAACACTGCTGGAAACCCTGCATTTTACCGTAAATTTACAAAAAAGCCGTCATTCAGAATACAGTAATAAAACTGTAAAATTACGGTACACTGCTGGAAACGCTGCTGCCAGTATATTACCGTTAATTTACAAAGGACATTTTTTACAGTGCAGACTGTCACTCGCCCCCAGTAAATGACAAAATTCTTCCCAAAATTTGGAAACAAATTGGGGTCCCCTGTCAGAAACCATGTCCATCGGGAGGCCATGAATGCGAAAACGTGATCAACAACAGTAACTGCTGTCTCCTTGGCAGAGGGTAATTTGGGCAAGGGAATGAACCGAAATTGGGCCCGCCTTACTAAACCGGTCCATATGTCAAATACGTCGGCCCGTACTTGCACTGGGCAGGGGGGCTGGCGGAACCAGAGTACCTCCAGTCCTCCGAAATCGAGCGAGATGTGGGACCAGGGTCTCAAAGGGACAGACAGCGGTTGAAGTAACCCCTCCGGGGGTCGATTGTAGGTCTTACCACAAACACAAACTGAGCAGGCCAAAACAAAATCCCAAATGTCACGAGCCATGGAACGCCACCAGAATCGCTGTTTAACAAGAGAGTTAGTACGATTCACTCCTGGATGACAAGCCACGTTGGAACAATGACCCCATCGAATAACGCCGGACCGTAATCTCTCCGGCACAAATAACCGACTCGGTAGGCAACCGGGCGGAGGCGTTACCCCTTCTAAGGCCACACGAACCTTCGACTCGACCTCCCATGTGAGTGTAGAGACAACGAGTCTCTCAGGTATGATACACTCGGGAGTAGACTCGGGCGCTCAGAAAAATCAAATATTCGAGATAAGGCGTCGGGTTTGATGTTCTTGGAACCCGGATGGTAGGAAAGGGAAAAGTCAAAATGACCGAAAAAAAGTGCCCACGAGCCTGCCTGGAATTAAAACGTTTAACGGATCTAATATACTTGAGGTTCTTATTATCGGTCCAGATGATAAAGGGTACCCCCGAACCCTCTAACCAATGACGCCATTCCGCCAAAACTACTGGGACTGCCCAGCAACTATCGTTACAATGTCGTAATTACGTTCACGCGGCACGACAAAGATGAGGGGAAAAAAAAAGGCAAGGGCCTGTCATCCGAGGAAGAGCGCTGGGAAAGAACCGCACCTACCCCCACCTCTGACGCATCGACCTCCACCACAAACTGATGTGTGGGATCAGGGGCTATGAGAATAGGAGCTGAAACAAAATGGCACTTGAGGTTGGCAAATGCAGTTTCAGCTGCACTGGACCACCTGAACGTCGTTCTGGTGGAGGTCAAGGCAGTCAGAGGAGTGGCTAGTTGGCTGAAATTACGAATAAAACGCTGGTAGAAACTGGCGAACCCAGAAACCTCTGCAGGGCTTTACGGGAATCTGGGGTTGGCCAATCCACTACAGCCTTAACCTTATCAGGATCCATGCGCATTCCCTCGGATGAGATGATGTATTCCAAAAATGGAACTGACTGTGCATGGAACGTGCATTTCTCTGCCTTGACAAAAAGCCCATTCTCGAGCAGCCTCTGGAGCACCTGCCTGGCGTGCTGAACATGTTCCTGGAGAGAAGAAGAAAATATCAATATGTCATCCAGGTAGACATATGAATTGATCGACCATGTCTCTCAGCACGTCATTAACGAGTGCTTGGAAAATCGCGGGGGAGTTGGATAACCAGATATTCAAAGTGCCCCCTGGGGGTATTAAACGCGGTTTTCCACTCATCCCCCTCCCTTATGCCGACCAAATGATAAGCGGTACGCAAATCCAGTATGGTGAAGATAGATGCTCTCTGCAACCGCTTGAAGGCTGAAGACATCAACGGCAAAGGATAAGTATTCTTTACCGTGATGTTGTTCATCTCTCGTTAATCAATGCATGGTCACAGGGAACCATCCTTCCCCAGAAAAAATAAATCCTGCCCCAGCGGGAGAAGAGGAAGGACGAATGAGCGCGGCTGCTAGAGAATCAGAAATGTATTTCTCCATGGCCTCCCTTTCTGGAGCAGAAAGTGAGTATAACCTGCCCTTAGGCGGAGACGTACCTGGTACTAGATATAGCCTATAGCACAGTCATAGGGATGATGTGGAGGAAGAGAAGCAGCCCGAGATTTACTGAACACTTCCTTCAGGTCGAGTTGTTAGACAGGTTCACCAGCTCATTCTGCAACAAAGAACAAGACACAGACGAACAAGCAGACATAAGACAGGATGCATTACACTGATCACTCCACACCGAGATAGAATTCTGGCCCCAGTCCACCCTAGGATTGTGATGCACTAGCCAGGGGTGGCCCAAAACGACAGGAGCCAGCAGAGATTCAGTGAGCAGACGTGTGAGTTTCTCAATATGATTTCCTGAAGTGATGAGTGTGACTGGCCCAGTAGTATGTGTGATGCTAGGAAGAGCCTGTCCATTGAGTGCGTTGACAGAGATTTTATAGATGAGAGGAACAATGGGAATCTGAAGGTGTTGTGCCAAGTTGTAGTCCATAAAGTTACCTTCCGCTCCGGAATCCAGCAGGGCCTGGCAGTAGTGGACTCTGGCTGCCCATTGCAGTCTTACTGGGAGGAGAGTTGTGGACGAGGATTTTTCCAGGGACAATCCACCCAACAGTAGCCTCAGCTCTACTGCCGGGCTTGGCCTTTTACTTGACAGTCAGCTAGGAAGTGACCCGCAGTGCCGAAATACAAGCAAAGTCCCCTTGCTCTCCGACGGTCCCTCTCCTCCCGGGAAAGCCGAGCTCTTCCCACCTGCATGGGTTCCTAATCAGATGTGTGACTGACCGTATTACAGGAACTGGCAGTGGAATACTCAGGAAGTTCCGACGCCAGCTTGCTCGCTGATCGCGTTGCTGTAGATGTGCATCTACCCAAAGAGCTAATTCGAGGAGTCCATCAAGATCAGTGGGTAATTCCATCGTAAAAATTTCCTTATGAATCTGGTCAGCCAACCCATGCAGGAACATGTCCCACTGCGCCTCCTCGTTCTACTTGCACTCAGCTGCCAATGTCCAGAACTCGATGGAATAATCCGAGATGGGTCTGTTTTCCTGCCGTAGATTGGCTAACATGCGTGCCGCCTCGAGACCCGCTACCGTGCGATCAAACACACGTTTCATCTCCTCAGAGATTTTGTGGAACGAAGAGCAGCAAGGATGTTGGTTCTCCCACCCCGCCGTTCCCCACAGAGCTGCCCGTCCCGACAGCAATGTCAACACTAAAGCCACCTTAGACTGTTTGGTAGAAAAAGTCAAAGGTTGCAGAGAAAAGAACATTGAGCATTTAGTTAAAAATGCTCTACAAAGATTGGGATCACCAGCATATGCTTCTGGTGTGGGTAGACGCGGTTTGTCTTAATGTCCGGTGTTTCTAGAAGTGGGGAGAACTGGCGGCGCAGTGGGCGATCTCAGTTGTTGGAATTGGGTAGTGAGCTCAGACACCTACGCTACCCACAGCTCGACCCGTTGCTAACATATGTTCCTCCTGATGATCCATGCGTGCGTTGTTGGACAAAAAGTCCCGTAGATGAATCCATTGGTTGGTCAGGTTGTTACGAATGCAAAAGTTCTGTTACAAATACAAAGGAGGATTCAGTAGCGAATGTGAAATATAACCGTTTATTAGGAAGAGTCCAAACAAGACAAAAGGCAAGAGTCAAATAAAGCATGTGCAGGATATAGTCACTCTTGGTAGCGCAGGGACACAAATGGGCAGCGGTGGATATCCCGGGAACCTTCAATCCGTACGAGAAACTGGAACCGAAATCCAATGAGACGAAAACAGGGAACTCGAACACAGCGGGAACACCAAACGATCTGACAACACAGGTCGGATAGCACAGGTATTAAATAGCTGAGCTGATGAGCTACAGCTGGCGCTGATCAACCAGTCAGCAGCAATCACAGACACACCCACACACACACACACACACACACACACACACACACACACACACACACACACAGAGCGAGAATGAGTCAGTGAACACATAAACTGTGACAGGCCATTGAATTCCTAAGTTCAACAGAATCATGTGTGATTGGTTATAATGCGCAAGACTGTAAAAATGCATTCCCCCTGTATTATAATATAATTTATAATTTAGCATCAAGATATTTTTATCAAGATTTTAGTTTTTAAATCTAGAAAGAACTATATACAGCAGTGTTTATCAGTAGTCCTTGATAAGTATAGAGTTATAAATAGAGTAGTCACAGGGCTTTATTGTGGAAGCCCTGTAATCACTCCATTATTTATTTTTTGTGCTTTCTTTGTTACACTAATTGATCCACAGTTTCCCTTCATTTGTTTCCTTTTAATGGAGTAAAAGATGAATCATTATGCCAAGTCTGCATTTTTGTCATCACACATTTACATGCACGTACTGTACGTGAGAGCATGAATAATAAGTAATTCAGTGTAGCCAGATGCTCTGCCTGGCACTTTTTCCTAGCAGTGTTCCAACATGTCTCTGAAGTGCTCAGTGTGCTCTCAAATGCTCTCAGTGTGCTCTCCCTCAGATAAAACAGTGCAGGTGCAGACCGTGAGAGACAAAGTGAGATTGTACACTGAGTGGAAGGATCTAAGAAAAGCTAGTGGCATCCATTAGGATGAGAGGGTGGCACAGACAAATGGATGAGGTGAATGAGGGAGGAGATGGAGGGAGGGTTGAAGAGAGGTCAGACAGTGAATTAGGAAGGAAGTGAAAGCTGGGCCAGAGGCATTTTTCATTCATTCAGTCCTCATAAGCTCTGGGGAGACTGTGATTAATCTACAACAACGTTTCCACTCCACTTTTATGATAATATTCCAAAATCAGCTTACAGAGGTAACAAACAGAATGTAAAGCCACTGAAATGTATATAGTTATTGTTTTTAACTATAATTATTTTGTCTATTTTTAAGTGCATATGTGTTTTTGAAGTGTGGTTTTCTGTTTCACATGTAAGTAATTAAGTCAATCACATACTGTAGGTTTCTCTATAGAGTATAGAATCTATTATATATTTTTTCATAAGTTAGCTTTTGAGTCTTACACCAAAAACAAAGACTTTATATGTAAATTGATTATATTAATTTATAAAGTAAATAATACATGAATATAGTTTTAGTAATATATAGTAATATAGTAATAATGTGAATGTATTATTATATAAATAATAATGTGCTGTTTATAATATATTCCATATAAATTTATAAAAAAAGTATAAAAAGAGTAGTGTAGGACCTATTTAAAACTAAAATATGTATAGATCTAGAAGTCTAGATTGTGTAAAATGACTGCATTTTTCATTCTTTCCTTACTGTTTTTCTGGTTCAGTTGCCATGACGGCATTGAGTACAAGTCAGGCTATTCTAGATGAAGTTAAGAGAAAGACAAGAGTGTCAGGCCTGTGTTGTGTTTTGTTCCCCATGTGCTCCCTGTGTCCCAGTGTTTAGCCCTTTTTTGGTTAATTTCCTGTCCTGAATATTTCATTTAGTTCATTAGTTTCCACCTGTGTTTGTTGATAGGATTTCAGGTGCGTTTAATTTACTCCCTTGTTAGGTCTGGTATTTAAAGTTTATTACATTTTTTCAATTTTTTCCAGGCGCATCGAGATAAAAACATTTCAACTTTTCAGAATGCTGCAAGCGCACCGTGGGTCATGTGACAAGAACCAACCAATCATCCTTTCTCGTAACAACATTGAAAGCTCAGCCAAGATGAAGGAACAGCTGATCATAGCTGTACAGGGATAGAAATTTTTAAATAAGTTTACTAGCAGAGCTACTGCAAGCGATTTTTAGTGCTACAAATCAATTTATCCTTTGCCGAAACTTCCCTGTCTTCATAAAGAGCGCAGGTCACAAGTTTTTAGGCGCGACATGTGAACGGCCCCTAATGTTTCTTTGTCGAGTCTGAACGTCGTTACCTGTTTCTTCTGTGTGTTTTCCTGGTTCAATGTTAAAGAATAAAAGTATGCATCATCGTAAATTCCCCTCCGTCTCCTCGTTCCTCCCCCGAGTGAGCGTGACAGAAGACTCGACCCAAAAACGATGACTGCAGCTGAGGACGCGCTGTGGAGTTTGCGGCAGGGCGGTCTGAGGTTGGAGCGATATGTGGAGGGTTTCTACGAGTTCTCTAACCGGGTGAGCTGGCACGACGCTGCTCTAGGTGCGTGCGTGCTTCCTGCTGGGGTTGGATGACGAGATAATCCGCTGCAATCTTCTGATGGGTAATTTTCCTTTGATCGAGCGGATTAATCGCGTGCTGTTCTTAAATGGATCAGATTTGGAAGTTGAAGAAGTAAAGAAACTTCCCAAGCCTCGTCATCCAAACTCCCGCAGGAATGCGCCGTGTCTCCCCTGCTCAGCCCACGCCGAGAACATCCACATACCTCTCCAACGGCTCCTACTGCCTGCCTAACCCCAAATTGCCCGCGGTCCTCAGCCCAGGAGCGCCAGCCGCTCAGAAGTCAAGACAGCCAGCCTCTCAACAGATAAGCTCACCACCATTGACGCAAACCCGCCAGTCACCGCAACAACAAGCCCGCCGGCTGCCCAGTTCACCCATAATCAGAAGAGGAGGAAGAGGAGAAATGGATGGCTCAGGGCCCTCTTCCTAGCCCCAGAGCTCGTTCCAGTGTCGGCTCCAGCCACAGAGCTCGCTCCAGTGTCGGCTTCAGCCCCAGAGCTAGCTCCAGAGTCGGCTCCAGCCCCAGAGCGCATTGCAGTGCCAGCACCTCGAAAGCGCCTTGCTGTGCCTGCCCCTCCAGTGCCAGTTCCTCATAAGCACTTCCTTGTTCCCCAGTGGCCATGGGCCTGGATGGGGACCGCCTTGGAGCATACCGTCCCGTACAAGACTGGCCGTAGGAACGCAAAGGTGCCCACCCTCCCACCCCTTTGATGTGTTGGCGCAGACACGCCTTCCGGAGGGGGTGGCGTCCTGTCAGGCCTGGGTTGTGTTTTGTTCACCATGGGACTCCCTGTGTCCCAGGGTTAGCCTTTTTTGGTTAATTTGTATTAGATTAGTTCATTAGTCTCCACCTGTGTTTGTTTATTTGATTCAAGTGCGTTTAATTTACTCCCTCGTTATGTCTTATATTTAAAGTGTAGTCTGTAGGATGTTTCTTTGTCGAGTCTGAACGTCGTTACCTGTTTCTACTGTGTGTTTTCCTGGTTCAATGTTAAAGAATAAAAGTATGCATCATCGTAAATTCCCCTCCGTCTCCTCACTCCTCCCTCGAGTGAGCGTGACGAAAGAGTGTTATATGTTACGACCTACATAGGGAAACAGTACGTTTTAACTTAAAAGTTTGCTTAAAAACCAACAACAGCCAAAATGGTATACTCTTATGCCGAGTTCACACTGCATGATTTTCAAACTCATTGGATCGCCGTTGTTTTAACACTGCGTGACTATCTGGGGTAGCATTCAGTCGCTGCTGTGTTCACATTGCACGATGGATCCGCGACAGGGGGTTTCACACTGCATGACTTCACAATAGGAAGAATCGCCGACAGCTCAGTCTGGTCCTCAAACTACGTTTCACAACAAACCACACGCAGAAAGTGCTAAGGAAATAAACGCGAGAACCGCGTGCGTCAGCCGAAGTTTCAAGCGAGACTATGTCTGTGAGCTGATTTCCAGCTACAAGGAGAAAAAGAAAAACCGATCAGGAGTGAGATGCAGGGAACAGGGATTGGGTGCTCTGCAAAGAGAGTTGGAGGTAAATAATTTTGCAGTAACTGTTATGCTGATGTTGTGGCTGGTCAAGCAAATGTTTCTGCTTGTTTCTGTATGATATAATTGTTCATATATCTATTAAAATACTGATATTCTGGTCTATAACTCCTCCCGAACTTCCCGCTGCCCTGTATCTTGGTCTCTCATTGGCTGTAGGTCATCGCCTATGTGTTTTTCAGTCAGAACTCATTTCACACACTGTGTGATTGTCACTCGCGGGAACGAGCACCGATTTGCCTCCGATGTCGGGCATTTGTTGGCGATTTCGCAAAACTTGACGGCGAGTGAAAAATCAGGCTAATATCGTGCAGTGTGAACTCGGCATAACAGAGTAACAGTAATATTTAATTTACTTTCTTAGGGACGCAAAAGGCACCGATTTCATGGAATGGCCCATGGGAACGTACTGTTAACCAACAGTTAAACAACAAGTATGTCCATCTTTATCTGCATACATACAGTAAACTGTTGGGATAGGTTTGAGCATCGGACATAGGACAAGTGGTCATGTCTTCATCTGTCTCATCTGTCCTCGACAGTCAGTGCTAACCTGGAAAGTCTTGTGCCAGAGCTCTATGTCACTGCTTTTCTTAAATGCCAGTTTATTACACACCTGTTGTGTATCTAAATTGACTATGTGGCATGTGAGAGTAACCGGGATACAGAACTTTAATTTGGAAATATGACAAGATGATGAAAGCAGCTGCAAGTTGAGATTTTAAAAGACAGGCTACACAAATCACACGTGAACAAACATGGGAAATTAGCTTTGGTGCTCGAGGTCTTGTTATGCATGTCTCTGTAGCCAAGGGCAACCTCTCCATTACCTCAATGCTTTGCAGTGTTTATGAATTGTCAGTGGTGACAGAACATTGGGATATTGTGAACTTGTTAATGAGACATTTTTTTTCTTCTTAAGCGCCAGGCATACCTGCTTTGAAAAGCTCATTATGATCATAATGCCATCATTTTCCATGGACGTCAAAGATGAGGGAGGTTTTCAGAGGCAAAGAAATGCACACTCAGAACCTGACTTGTTGTATGAGTAATGGTTTGTTTAGCATTTGTTTTGGTCGTTGGTTTGCTCAATTGCTTCCATGCCACTTCATGCTTGATTAGTCATGCTTTAAGCTGCTGCTGTTACTGCTGTTTTGTGTATGTGTGTGTGTGGGTCAGATTTCCACCCCCTCACCCTCAAGCATGATACAGAGAGAAAATGAACCTTTTGAGAAACAGTGAGGCTGTAGATGAGGAAAAATCCATCTGTTCTATCATCAAACACTTCATACAGACAGGACCAAAATAATTTGATCCAATTTACTGAATCACCTCAAAGCACCAGTTCTTTTCTTTCTGATTGCTCAGTTTGTAGACTTGTGGGAGAAAGGAGGATTATTCATTTATTTATTTATTATATACATTTTTTTTGTTCCAAATGAAGATAATAATTAGTAAAGTTCATAAATTCACAAATTACTGTATAGCTACACAGTGTACAGTATTTTTTATATTAAATTCCTTTTTTCTATCTCATTTTAATGTGAGTCATAGGTAAGCCATTTGTAATTTTATTTAGTAACACTTTATAAGTATACAATAATAAAGTACTTACAAACAATTTTAAAAATGGGAACCGGATTGACAGGCATGATACCCCCCCACCCGCAGTCAAGTCTCATAAATCATCAACAATAGAGCATTATAGAAGTGAGAGAGAAACATGCTTGTGTTTTAAGTATTGGAATCCAGGTTGAGAGATGATGTAATCTCCTAGAAGTGATGTCACTTGAATGTACATTATTTTACAAGGGTTTTAGATCAGGGTAACAGGGCTGACATGAAATCAGGGGACACCAGTACATTTAAATTTTTTATTAAATTAAAAAACCGGTGGGATAATGTGTATGCTGAATTAACATATTTCTGCAGTCTTAAAAATTGTCTATAAAACCTAATATTAAAAAAACCTTATACATCATTGATAGGAATACTGAGATAAAATACAAAAAAAATACAACCATCAACGTATTTCAACATTTTACTTTTTTGTAACATATATCACATTTTTATATTAGTGCTACCAGTATTACATTAATATTCTTTGTACTTATTTGTTACATTTGAAATTGATTTAGTGCTATTTGTACTACCAGTAGGGACTGCCAGTGGATGGCTGTTGCATGCATCAAATGCAACCTTTTAATTCTGACCGTGTTATGATTTCTATGAACATTAACAGAATAGAAACAGATCAATATATCTTTCAACATTCATTAAATTATTGTAATCGCACCAAACTAGTAGGCTACAATTTCAATTGTTTATGTGAAATAACTCAAACACTTTATGCTCCTCCCAGCTACCTTTGCTTGAGTTTTCCTCTCTATGTTTTGTTTTTAATGTATATTTGGTGGTTCAGGGCTGCCATCCCAAAAGCTTTATCTATTGATACTTTGGGGAAAACGCAAAAGCACTGTTTGAAATGCACTGTCAGCAGTGAGGAACGCCTCTGTGAGTGATTGGTTCGGTCTTTGCAACATTTGCGGGGGTTCAGATGAGAAGGAAAATAGTCTAGCTAACAATCACTTCTATAACAACAAGTATTCGTCCAATTTCAATGCTATGGTAGCTTATTATTATTATAATTTTTTGTAAATAAACAAACAACTGGTAACTAAAGCGCACCTTAGTATCGATATTTTTTGTTTGAGTAGAGATACTTTCGATACTCGCGTCAGTATCGATATATCGATACTTCGGATCGATACGCATGAGAGAGGAGGGGTGCTGAAATAGCCAGGGCTGGCGGCGTGTGATGAGGCACACCTGAACCGAATGGAGCCTCATCACCGCCACTGTTTAAATTCCGAGCGAGCGCGCCATTCCTCTGGAGACCGGTCTCTTCCCCGTGCATGCACGGTGTCCTCGTGGGGTCCAGGAAGGGAGCGTTGAGGGATCTCCGTGCCGCCGAAGATGCAAGCTACCGGACGAGAACCGCACCCGTTACACGGCCGTCGGGCCAGCATGCTGGGCCATCTAGTCCCTTCAAGCGCCGTGGGCAGAGAGAAGGATGAAGCCGCTGAACGAAGCCGCCGCCCCTCTCGCCCCGGACCGAGAGGGGAGCGCGTGCGGCCGCCGGACTCCGCCCCTTACCTGGACCCTTCCTTCTCGAACACTGCCCCACCTTCACGAACCCCACAGCACGACAAGGACACCAGATTCCCCTGTTTATTTTGAACGCCATTTCCCCTTTGGACACCTTATTCCCTGTTTTTATGTTATTTTTCTGTTAATAAACGCCACACCCACTGTGTCTGTCGTTTGCTCCTCCTGCCACAATATGTATGTGTATGTGCAAACATAAAGGTTGATTTAAAGCACTTAAAGGGATAGTTCACCCAAAAATTAAAATGTTATGTTTATCTGCTTACCCCCAGGGCATCCAAGATGTAGGTGACTTTGTTTCTTCAGTAGAACACACTTGATTTTTAAGTCCAACCGTTGGAGTCCATCAGTCTTATAATGTATGGCAATGGTAACAAAGTCTATGAGTGTAAAAAAAAAAACACACACAGACAAATCCAATTAACCCTGCGGCTCGCGACGACACATTGATGTCCTAACACACGAAATAACGATCGGTTGGACTAGTACAACTGCTTTGGCACAGTGCACGACTTCGGTCTGCGTGTGGTATTTGTGTACGAGGTTTTGGCATGTTTGAGTTAATAGGTGTGTTGTCGCGGAGGAAGGAGCAAACGACAGGGACCCGTTTATAACAGAAATAACAAGTGTCCAGAAAAAAAAAGGGGAATCAGTGTCAAAATAAAACAGGGATCTGGTGTCCTCATCGTGCTGCGGGCTTCGTGCAGGGAAGGGCAGTGTTGAGGAAGGAGGGGTCCAGGTAAGGGGCGGAGTCCAGCGGCCGCACGCGCTCCCATCTCCGGTCCGGGGCGCGAGGGGCGGTGGGTTCTATCAGCGGCTTCGTCCTTCTCTGCTCACGGCGCTTGAAGGGACTAGACGGCCTGGCATCCTTGCCCGACGACTGTGTAATGGGTGTGGTTCTCATCCGGACTGCGGGTCCGGCATCTCACTACTCTGGCGGCACGAGAGTCCCTCTACGCACCCCTCCTGGACCCACGAGGACACCAGCGTGCATGTACAGGGAAGAGACCGGTCTCCCGAAGAGAGGCGCGCTCTGCATTTAAACAGCGGCGGCGATGAGGCTCCATTCGGTTCAGGTGTGCCCCGTCACACGCCACCAGCCCTGACTATTTCAGCGCCCCTCCTCTCTCACGCACCCACTCATGTTGGGAACCTGGCGAAGGGCGGCGATTAAGGGACAGAGTGATGCTGATAATTAGTGGGAGGCAGCCGACTCGTCACAGTGTGTTGATATCCAGCCCAAGAGCAATCAACCATAACTTCAGGCGAGCAGGCTCAGAAGTCGGTTTGAACAATCCGGATAAGTGCAAGTAAGTACCATTTCGATTAGCCGTCATACCTACAATGACGGTGCACTGTGTAAACAATGAGTGACACATACGTGCGAGAGATCACTTCCGGAGCTTGCGTAAACTACGCCAGAGTGCGTACACGCCTCACGCACTGGAAGTCATGCGCGTGCTCAAAGCAGTTGGACATAGTGGTGTATTAGAGGTAAAAATGATATAAATACTGTTCGGTTTCTGGCACAAACCGATTGTTTCGTGTGTTAGGACATCAATGTGTCGTCATGAGCCGCAGGGTTTAATTTGGATTTGTCTGTGCATGTTTTTTTTACACTCATAGACTTTGTTACCATTGCCATGCATTATAAGACTGATGGACTCCAACGGTTGAACTTAAAAATCATCAAATGTGTTCTACTGAAGAAACAAAGTCACCTACATCTTGGATGCCCTGGGGGTAAGCAGATAAACATCACATTTTAATTTTTTGGTGAACTATCACTTTAATTAATGACATGTTGACAACGCGTGTGACAATGAATGAAGAACTCACTATTTGTACAGAGTCTATTATTGTATTACCTATGAATCAACTATAAACTAATAGTTTGCAAATTATTTGTAAGTAATTTATTAGTGTATACTTATTATGAAGTGTTACCTTTTTTTAAGTGTCAACACTGAACGTCTGTGGTGCTTTCAGAACATCCGACCAGTGCAGCAATGGCTGAACCAATAGAGTGTGTTGGGGGTGGAGGTATCTGGTTGACCTTCCAGTTGCATACAAGAGGAGTGTTTGCATTTTTTGCATTTAATTTGGCACATACACACACTAACTGCATGCATTTGCTTTAAATATAATGTGAGCTCATATTCTAATTAAGAATATGATTAAAGTTTTGCATAATGGGTCATTTCAACATCACAATTCATCTCTCTTTCTGTAACTTTTTACTCAATGTACTTTTTCCATAATGTCTCTGTATCGTCTTTACATGAATAGTTCACTCAAAAGAAAAAAAAAAGTTCTTATCATTGACATCCCATGGTATCTAGGAATTACACAAGTTTCAGTCTAGATCCAGCCCTTACAAAAACCTGAGATGACCGAACACCTGAGAAGAGATGATACAAACACCTCAGAGGACCTCAGATGATGCCAACCCTGAAACAACATAAACTACCAAATTTTGCTACAAATTTGATTGCAACATAATCATTGCTGTTAATAGTGTTCATTGTCTGTTTGATTGTCACTAACTGAATTTTACCGTACATTTCTGCCATATGTACATCAATTTGACATAGTCACCACTGACAAGCTACTACTAAATATATTGTAGAAACTTAATTTCTGTAAAGCTGCTTTGCAATGATTTGTATCGTGAAAAGCGCTATAAAAATAAACTTGAATTGAATTGAATCATATTAATGACCTTAATATCACCTTAAAGGGATAGTTCACCCAAAAATGAAAATTCTGTCATCATTTACTCAACCTCATGTCATTCCAAACCTGTATGAGTTGCTTTCTTATGTTGAACATAAAATAAGATATTTTGAAGATCGCTGGTAATCAAACAGTTGGTGGTTGCCATTGACTTCCATAGTAGGAAAAAAAAATACTATGGAAGTCAATGGCAACCACCAGCTGTTTGATTAAAAGAACCAAAGACTTAAACTACTTCAGTCTGTGTGCATTGAATTTATTTAATACACGAGTTTCACAATTTGAGTTGAATTACTGAAATAAATGAACTTTTCCATGACATTCTAATTTATTGAGATGCACCTGTAGTCTTCAGTATATAATTTATATAGACTCGGTAGTGCATCATCTTTTACTTGATCAGTTTCTCTGAATAGCCTGTGTCGAACTATCTTGTTTGAAAACAAATCTATGCTAAAGCGGACAACATACAGTGTTTGACTGATGAGATCTGTAGCGCTTTTCTAGTTTTACCTCTACACTGGATGCGAGTGGCACAGCTATGCCTTCATAATGGACATTCAAACAAGTCATTTTCAGCTGGTTTTCAATAGAAGCTGTTTTTAGATTAACAACAAAGTTTTGAGTTCTGAAATCTACAGGATGTTTGTATTTTGACATTGATCTGTTATATTTCAAAAGATCAACGAAAAAGGTATTTCTCAGTTCATAACCCCATTAAATTTATCTTCATTTGTTTTTTGGAAGATCAAAGTATTTAAATAAATCATGCAGCATGATTTACAAAGGCTTGCGGTAGTAGTAATTGCGCCATGCGCCCCCCCCCCCCCCCCCCCCCCCCCCCCACCCCCCCCACCCCCCCCCCCCCCCCCCCCCCCCCCAAAAAAAATAAAAACATTATTTTTTGGCTTACATGGCTGCGTTTAATGCCAATTTGCATGCTATTGGTAAGATTATGTGGTCATTATGGAAATGAATGGCTGCGTCTGTGTTCTTTAATTTGTACATTTTCAGTAGATCATCCTCAGAACTCCAACTGGTGATATGGGATTGTGTTCTCAGTAAATCTACACCTAAGTATTTTTCCTTATTACAGATGGATAGTATAAATCATGATTTGCTTAGTAGAAAAGAGAAGTCTGAACATTGTTCAAACAATTACCTTTTGTTGCCTATAGAGCAAAGTACGTTTCAGAGGTTTGTCATGATGTGAGAGTGAGTAAATGACGACAGAATTTTCATTGTGGGGAAGAACTAGCCCTTTAAGAATTTTTGGTAACGCTTTAGATTACAACCCGCAATGTACTGCGTAAGTAAACAAAATTTACAGCGTAACTTTTTTGGAATTATAGTGTACCTGTTCAGTACCTCTGTGTAGGTATAAGGTAACAATATGCGAAGTGTGGAGAATAAAGGAGTAATAATCTCTAAAATTACAAATCATTTATACTGTAGTATTTTGAAACTAAGTGGTACCTATTCTAATAATACGTGGTATGTATGACTTTATATTGCAAAGCGATTAGCAAAACATCAACTGGTACTTTTTATAGCATACCCATATCAAACACGATGGAATTGTTTTCAAACAACAAGTAGGTTGCGACTGTGGGTTAGGAAGCGGTGATTGACCCCATTGGGTTGATATCAGTAATAACCGATGTTGCGGGTTATGATGTGGGAGAACGTGAAAGAATGGAGATGCAGCAAGTCACGTGAGTTTCAACGTGGAACCGGCTGACAAAATTCATGACTGCCCCCGGTGCTTAAAACGGGGGAACCATGTGTGGAAAATAGAGGAAAACGCGAAATCGAAGCGGCCAAGACGAGGAAAAAATTAAAAAATTATCCGTGTTTCATTCGATCATTCGTTTTTTGATTTTATATTGAAAGTAGAAAAATTAGAAAACTGATCCTTTTTCATTTTTTTGTTTTTTTCCAAAAAACGAAAAATGAGAATTCAGCATAAATTTTCGTTTTTCGTTCATGGGTAGAAAAATCTAAATAAACAGCTTGAATATTCTATTTCTACACATGGGCCGGAATTAAGCGCCCCTTTCTGCTGATTGGTCAGCCAAAACCGTGCCATCATCAGTTCTTCCACAGTATCACACAGCAGAATAATAGTCCTCTGCTGCTGCAGTTTTACGGATTAATAACCCATTTTATCAATTTCATATTTTTTAATCAACAGACTAATGAATAGCTGGTCTAATGACAGAGTATATTTCCCTCGATGGGGAAAAATCCAAGTGAACATCAATTAGTACTCAATATTAATTTAAATTGCTTTAAATATGACTGCTGCTTATTTGCACTTCAATACTGGTCTGCGCTTGATGTAGTCGCGTCTGTCTGCTTATTGAATTTATTTAACCCATCGCAATTTTCGCAACATCGCAAAAAATGGCCGCTCGGGCTTGCCATTTTAATGGCAGAGAATGGTGACTTTATTTTTTAAAAAAAATTTTTTTTAAGCGGATACATATCTGTCATAAAATAATCTTATGCATCTCATGGCGTATATTCCAAGCATTCTGAACTTATACTGAGGGTTTGGTGAGAAACAAATGAAAATGGCAAGTTATTGTATTTTATGAAAATCTTGCATTGCAGCTCACGCTGCGCACAAGTGGATATCCTTTTGAGATATCAATTATAATCATAATTTAATAAAAAACACATGCTTAACAGTATATAACTCTAACAGTAGGTTATTTAATATCTGTTGTTCTCTGGTTGTCAGTCAGAATGACAGTTCTTGTGAACATTATAGGCATATATATACCCAAGCCAATTTATAATTCCTTCCTTTTTGTCTTAGTTTTAAAAATATTTATTTTGAAACGAATTAAATAATTCCTTAAACAGACTTACTGGGTGAGCAGAGTAGGCTAAGACAGCTGTCTTATCATACCCTGCCATGCCCAGCGCTGCAAAGAATAGAATTTATATATCAAGAAGAAAGCCCGTCTAGACTATGGCCCTGGTAAGAGTTTGGTCGAGCTATTCTTAGCTGTGTTTGATGAAAAAAAGATTGAAAATGTAGTTGGCAATAAATGTGTTAAAGAATCCTACAACTGCCACAGCAGAGGATATTATTTCTGCCGGGTGATGTACTGCGGAAGAAACTGATGACGGCACAGTTGATCTTCGGTTGAACACTCAGCAGAAGAAAGGAGCATGTAATCCCCGCCCACATGTAGAAATCAATATCAATCTGTTTATTATTTTTCCACCCATGAACGAAAAACGTTGGAAAAAAAACGAAAAAAGAGCTGTTTTCAAATTTTTCTACTTTCAATATTAAATCAAAAAAACAAATGAGTGAAGATACACGGATGAGGGACAACTTTGAAACTGTCTGGTGTGTGTTCCTTTAAAACTGCAGCAGTGAATGCGTGAGTGCGAATTGGAAACAGCTGGAATGGCGCATGAGAGTCTATCCGTGTTTGCGGCGCTCATGACAGGAATATGTGTAGAAAATACAAGAAAACTGATCGACACGAAGAGGAGAGAGATTTTTGAAACTACTGACTGGAATGTGTTCTTTTAAAGCTGGAGGGTTTTGTCCGAGTATGTTCTCATAACATTGAGCAGCGACTGATATGTTAGTCAAAATGGTGCTTGAGGACGTGGATCAAAACGGTAAATCAAAGACAGTAAAATCCTGTCAGTTCGCTATAATACACAGTTTAATCTTGACATTCAGTGTTTATTACAGTTTTTATTGGCGTGATGGTTTGGCCATAATAGTTTAACTAGTCATTACTAGTTAATCAATTAGTCATTAAGTCAGTAGGTGAAAAACATGAACAAATTGAACAAAATCTATCCTTATGTCAGGGTTCTGTCATTCGGTCTAGTGTAATTATAGGTTTGTGACAGAGCCCTGAACTAGGTCATGCATTGTTTTATGTGATGGTGCGGATTCGAGTGTGATCGAGCGTGCGCTCTCGTCTGCGTGTACTGTTTCATGTTGTAGCGTGGTGTTCAGATCCCGGCACTCTTGTCTTGAGTTTCGGTTTCGTGTCGGAGTCCGGACACTTGTGCTCCATGTTCTGTCTGTTGTGGGAGAGTGCGGTCTCGAGTTCGCGGCCACGTGCGCTCTTCTGTCCACGTGTGTTGGGTTTTGTGTAGCACGGTGCTTTTCTGTGTCTTGTGTGAACACGCGTGGCTTATGAGTTTTCTCATTAGCTGTGTGTTCGTGTCTTGTTCTAGCACATGGCTTGTGATTTGTTTTGCTGGCCATGTGTTTGTGTTTTGTTTTGTGTGAGCACATGGCTTTTTGTCTTTGATTCGGTGTGCCATGTGCTCATGTCAATTGTCTTGACCCCTCCCATCTTGTTACCTGTTTATTAGTTAATTTGCCCCACATGTGCTCCCTCGTTACCCTCCTCATTTGCTCTCCATTTATTCTCCTTGTGTTTGCAGTCGTGCGTCAGTTCGTCATAGTCTATCCCTGGATGTGTCCAGATCCTGCCTTGCTTTGCCTTGCCTTGTCTTGCCTTGCCTTTCCAGCCTGTTTTTCCCCCACGGGGTAATTTTTGTTGTCTGTTTTGTTTTATTTTAATAAAAAGCCCATACTTCCTGCATTTGAGTCCTCGCCTCATCTCTCCACACGCACCGTGACAACCTCAACTGTATAATTTGTATAAGGTATGGAGGGCTTGCTTTTTTCTGAACTGGTGTAATACATTTGAATCTTTTATTAGGCTTAGGGCTGTCTCGATAACCTCAATATCGCAGTACCGTGCTATTGACGAGCAAACCGCAGAGGAATGCAAGAACCGCAGCAACCGCGATTTTTCCGTGTTTTATTTTTTCGTAAGGTTATGCCCTTGTCGTTTTACACTTCATGCATGTGGACTAAATATTAAACAAGTTAATGATAACAATGTGTACCATGCTGTTTTGTACAGAGGCTCCGTAGATTTGCACTTAGCAGGCCTAAACAGACAGTGAATGAGAGAGAGATCCGGGGGGGGGGGGGGGGGGGGGGGGGGGGACTGAGCGCCGTGCAATTACTGGCGTCTGTCCTCCAGGCAGAGTCATATTTGTGAAAATAGGTTGTCATGTCCAAGGAAAGTGAAATCTCTGTCTTAGCATCGACGCATAGGTGGTCAGCTGAGCCTTCTAAAGTGGCGCTCAAAGTTAAAAAATAATTTCAACAGCGTGTTTCATTACGTCTCTATGAATGAATGAATCAGCGTTTTTGAACGTGTAGTCCAACCACCTTGGGGCGCAACACTGTAACTGCACTGACTGACAGCCCGTCTAGAACGTGTGCAGGTGTTAATATCATTAGAAAGTCTCTTGTCTAGTCAGATTAAGAGATCAGATTACAACTAGACTAACTGTTATACATATAGGCTAACAATATAGGCTGACGATCTTATTGTCCGGTTTATGTTCTGTTATGTGGACCGTTATTTTGTCATTATCTTCTGTTTACTTCACTTCCTGTTTCAACGCTATTTGGTTTCAGTTTCATCTTCTGAATATGACCTCGTTAGTTACATCGTAACATACACACACACATTATATATATATAAGCTATACATATATATATATGTGTGGGTAATATGATAGTATTGCGGTAAAACCGCATAAGCATACCGCAGCCACTCAGAATTACCGCAAGGGAAATTCCCTCACAGCAACAGCCCTAATTAGGCTATCTGTTGCCTGTGTTGTTACTGTTGTAATATTGTGTGTGATTTTAATTTAAAAACCCATTTTGGGTTAATTTAACCAAGCAGTAGGCCTATAGTAAATTGCAAACAATATTTTAATTAAATAAAACAGTCCACCGTTTATGTAATGTATGTATGTTTGACCTAATGTATAAACAATTGTTTCAGAGCAATTTGTTGTAGCCACTTACCCTGTAACTACATGGAACAAGGGGGGAACAAAGCACCACTTTAATTTACAGCCCACAAATGTTGTAATTACCCTGTAACTACATGGAACAAGGGGGGAACAAAGCACCACTTTAATGTACAGCCCGCAAACATTGTATTTACCCTGTAACTACATGGAACAATGGGGAACAAAGCACCACTTTAATTTACAGCCCGCAAATGTTGTATTTTCCCTGTAACTACGTGGAACAATGGGGGAACAAGCACCACTTTAATTTACAGCCCGCAAATGTTGTATTTACCCTGTAACTACATGGAACAAGGGGGGAACAAAGCACCACTTTAATTTACAGCCCGCAAATGTTGTATTTACCCTGTAACTACATGGAACAAGGGGGGAACAAAGCACCACTTTAATTTACAGCCCGGAAATGTTGTATTTACCCTGTAACTACATGGAACAAGGGGGGAACAAGTTGGACTTAAACACAGAACAAGTGTATATTTGCACAGTAATTACAGAGAAAAATATTGCACTAGTTTTAATTTAATTGTTCGATGGCCAAATTAAACCCTCTACATTTTTTTTGCTATAAAAACACCACAGTATACATCCACTGAAATACAAATGTTGTATCATGTATGTTTTCTGCGAACAGCTGGAAAGAGGTAAACTTGTTTTAAGCTGCATTGAACCTTGATGGTATATCATGCAAAGTTATTTGGTGATAGTGGTGTTGAGAAGTTGCTGAAATCGACGAATAAGTTTTCATAAGGTAAGTAGACTTGTGAATTATAAATCATAGCAGAAACTCATTAACTCATTTCACTAGATGTCCAGTAATCTCAATCATGTCCGTCCTTTTATAATAGAATGTGTACCCCATGGTTAAAAAATACCTATACGCCTATAATACAATACCAATATAAAATTATAAAAAGTATATATCACATTGTTCCCTTATACCTACACGTATGTTCTTAATAGGTACACTATAATTACAGAAACGTACACCGTAAATTCAGTATACTTACATAGTTCTTTGCGGGTTGTAATCTAAAGCGTTACCGAATTTTTTTGCTCAGTCTTTCTCATCCTCCCTCCCTTTTTCAAATAAATGCACACCTTTTACATAGATTGGCAATGCAGAATCAAACAAGACAATCTAAGCTCTAGTGTATTGGTACATGAAACTCTGAAACTGCTGTGGTAAGCAATCAGATGCAGTACACTTATATGCAGCATACCAGTGTGTTAATGCATAACACCCGCCATCAACCTACATTCAATGCATATCACTACCCTCTGAGTCTCTTCAGATTTGCGCACCACTGACTCTTTTGCCAGATGGTTGCTTGAAGCCTTGTAAACAATGAAGTTGAATAAAACCAGGCGCTTAGTCATGTTGTCTGAGAATCTCAGCAATCTGACAGGTAATCCTTAATACATTCATGCCACTGGCAAACAGCACCACTTCAGACCACCATCCCTGCTGCCTAGCAGAGTAACTATGCAGGAAATCAGTTCCTGTTGTCCGTAGCCAGTGGTTGGGGTGGAAAGCAGACACACTGTGTGACATGTTAGTCAGCTGATATCTCATGTGAAATATGACGACGAACCACATGCATCTAACGCTGGCTTGAAGTACATCTATTCAAAACACTGTTCAAAGTTTGAGGTCAATAACATTTTTAATTAATTTTTTATTTTATTATTATCATTATTGTTTTTTCATTTAAAGAAGCGTCTTGTGCCAGTCAGGGTACATTTGTTGATCAAAAATACACTAAAAACATGTACAATCACTATGATGAATCTACATTTTTAGTTTAATATATTTTAAAATGTAATTTATACCCGTTATGCACTTAGATATTAAAAAAAAGGGACATCTCCTGAAGTAGTATATAATAGACCTTCAAATAGAAAATTACTGGTGTTTAATTTTTAACATTTTCGCTGTAGGTGTCAGACTCTGTTCCTGTTTTGTGTGTGTTTTGCTCCCCATATGCCTTTCATGCACTTATGTGGTCCGTCTGTTCCATTATAGGGCCTTTTCGCACACAGGCCCATTTTCATCAGTAACAGAACTAATTGTGGAACTACCCACTTTTTGCGTTTTCGCACCGCCGGAACTGGGTGTGCGATTTTTGTACCGGACTGCTTTTTCGAGAACCAAATTAGCTCCTAGTCTGGAGCAGGGTCTAACCAGCACAACTGTTACTAATCGTGACATAAGTAGACATTTGATTGGCCAAACGCGTATGAAAATGCCCTCACCCGCCGTGATTTAAAACGCTGTGTAAACATACAGTAAATATTGTGTCAACTTACTTCGCAAGTATGGAGAACAGAGATAGATGGACAGACACTGAAGTGCAGGCACTTGTAGCAAACGTAGCACTGCCAGTTGTCGTTGGAGAATCTTAGTCCTCCATTCCGTTCTTTCAATCGCTTTACATATACGTCGACATTCCATGTCCATTATTGTGAAACAACAATAGCCGCGAGACACACAAAAAGCAAAGCTTACGAATCACAGGTCCTCAATCCTCCTGTGTTAATGTTGTTTTTCTTGTTTCAGGTTGTTGACGCGCGCACAAAGGACGTCGTGTGTCGACGGTTACTGTACACACTGTCGGTGCGGATGCAACCCTTTAAATGGTACTGGGAAATAGTTAACGCAAAATCGTCCCAGTACTTTAGTAACGTGCGTTTAGTTCTGGAACTAAAGCGGTGCGAAATGCCCTTATGTTCCCCAAATAGTTCTTAATTTGTTCCCAGCTGTGTTTAGTTAATTATCCTCATTCCCCTGTGTTTATAAGCACCAGTCTGTTCAGTTTGTTTTTGTCGGGTCTACTTGTTGAGTAAACATAGAGCCCCGTGTCCTACGTGTGGTTTTCCCTGTGGTGAATGTCTGTTTATGTCTACCTCTCCTGCTACGTATGTTTTCCTGGTTCCCTTGTGTTGGATGTAATTAAAACTTCCTTGTTGATGTACTCCTGGTCTCCTCGTTCCTCGTTCCGCGCTCCAACACAGTAGCACCGTGACAGTAGGTAGTCCAACAAAATATGTTAAAGACCCGTTCTAAGTTCTTTTGAGATTCATTTATTTGGGTGGCAGTGTTTGTGTTTATATTAGCTAGTTTTCATGCTAAGTTCAATATTGTGTTAGATAGGGGTTTTAGTGTTTTTTTTCTCTCACAGCATTAACACTTTGGGACACCAAAGTATACCGTAGTCATGGAAAGTGCAGAAACTGCAAAATAAGTGTAAAAAAAGAAACCACTGAGTGCTTAACATTTTCATTTAGTATCATGTTAGCTTTAATTGTGTAAAAGATTACGTTTAATTAAAAATAGTGCTTAAAAAGAGTTGGCTGTAAACTGGAACTAAAGTGGAAAATATGTAACCACAAATGAAGCCTTGTCTTTAAAGGAAGGCTTGTTGGATACAGTATGTGGTTGAAGAAAGAGAGATCCTCCAGCAGAAGATAAGAAATGAAATGAGGAGTTTGTTAGTTGGTTCATGTTGATGGAAGTTGCCTATTCTTCAGGGGCGCTGCGTAATATCATTGCGCCTGCTGCACCAATGGTACAGCAGTGCACCGATGTATCAGAGCTTGCTAAATTTACCCGCAGGAGTCATTAACTGGTGTGGCAGGCAAAGAGAGTATACAAACATATCACTTATCCACATAGAAGCTCTCTAAAGCCTGTGTTATACTTTCCACGTGAGCAATTCGGACGAGTACACGGACAGCACTGACGTGGATTACTTGTATTTATACTACAGAAAGCATAAGCTGATGGTCCGCTCTGCGGACATGTTCCATACATGCATAGTAGATCGGCTTGAACAATAAACAAACATGTGAACTAACAATTGCCCAGAGTTATTGCACATCTGGCTGTCTTTATATTGTTTTATCGACGGATTTTAGAGGTTCGAGAAGCAATGGGCTTCTTCACACAACCTGCACAGGCGCAGTAGCCTACAAGTACACGCGGTCACAAAAAAAATGGGAGGCACGCGGATGTCCACGCAGAGCCTCCGCGCACCCTCTCCGATGACGATTTTTACGTCACGCATACCATAGCGTACCCTAGCGGACTCGCGCAACTTCGGAAGTAGCACACAGGGCTTTGACAATCCATAGAACTCTGGCGCAGGTTCTGAATGTCACATTAGTGACGCCCTTTTTCAGCGCACTAACTGCCTGGCGCGCTTCAGTAACAGTAACAAATTAAGCGCTTTATTATATTCTCACCACATGATCTTATGGGATGATTGGTCGTCTCGAGTCTGTGTCTTTGACCTCTACTGAGGTTTGATGAAGTATGCTCTTAGATCTTCTCATCTACTCAGATTCTTGGCTTACACATTGCTCTAGTTCTCTAGATACAAATAGCCACTAGGCAGTACATATGTAGGCATTTCCCATCATGCATCTGCATTCCCAGCATGATAGAGCAATCTAGGTCATGGAGGAAGTCTCAGCATGTAGGCTCTTCATCACAGTCTTAAACTAAGAGTCCTATGCAGGCTGATTATGGAAAAAACAGCTTTCTCACAGTTCATTTAAGCAGACTGAAGATGTCTTTTGTATTCTAGAGAAACCAAAGAAATACATGCCAATCTTCATCACTCACTCTGTGTAGTAGTTATATGCACACCTGTGTAGCCCCTGAGGTGTGCAATGTAGATGGTTTTACATACAAAGAGTCAATGAGGCAAGAAGTTAATTTGCAAAATATAGGACCATAATGTAATGTACAGCTCTAACCTTATGATGAACTCAACCACACCCTTCTGTGAGTTTGCCGTTTACCCCTCGTTTGGCTGTTTCCATGGCTGTCAGCTAATTGCAGCACAGGCACGCTACACTTGAACAATGCCAACATCAGCATAGAGAGAAAATGTAGGGATTCAGCAAGCAGGAAAATGAACCTAACATCCTTTGTTTGAAAGCTGCTGCAGATAATCATGCTTTCAACAGTATACAATTAAGGCTATAGTTTGAATCAATAAGTAGAAAATGAATGGTGTGGTACCTAAAAGCCATTTTGCACTTAAGATAAAAGCAAACAAATCAAACATTCTAAAAAAGTCTCCAAAAAAAAGTCAATTTAAGACCACCAACAGTAGACACTCCATGTTACATTGTTAAGGCAGAGTCACATTTACAATTGTTAGCTGAAATTCCGTGCGTTGAGTCCTGAGTTGAGTAAGGACATAAAATACCCTCCACTTAGATTTTACATCACATTCAAGATTGTCATGTGAACTCACTGTGCTGCTTGGTTTAAAAGTAGGCCTGGGCGATAAAACGGTATCGATATTTATTGATCGGGCACCTGCTTCCAAGATTGTAAAATAACACTGTCGCACAATATCAGGCCCAAAGGGTGCTTGAGTGACCGCAGACAGCACACATGCTGTAATGACCCCCCCTGTGGTTTACTGCCAAGTGAGTGAGGAGATTGTGAGTGTAGAAGAAATGAATATTAGCGATGTAAAATAAACATTGGCATTTGAATGTTTGGGCCCCCCTGTGCCATCACGGGCCACGATCATCCCTAGCGGGCCGCGCACGGATGCAGTGATCCCTCTCCCCCGTATCAGCCAGGGACATTGTAGTTTAATGTTTTGTTAGTCTAGCCCACGAGACACGCAGTTGCTGCATTATGCATTCAAAATATTAGAGAAATATAGAAGCTCAATGCGGAGAAGATCTTGATTAAGGTTAAAACCGAAACCAAGCCATTCACACAGAACGCATATTCAGCGCATTTTAGATGGACAAATATGACTGCTGCACTTGCGTCTCACAGAAGAGATGTATAGAAAGTCATGCAAAGTTAAAACAGTTTGAACTTTTAGAAAAAACGTCACGAATTTGTGGAGGTTTATTAATTTTCACTGCGTCTCATATGTTTTTAAAAGCAATCTGCGTGAATGGCGCTTCGGCTCTTTGTATTAAGCAACGCATAAATACATGATGCTGTTTTGTTCATAATGGTTTATGCAACTTACGAAATTATATTTGATTTTTATGAGTTAATTTAGACGTTATGCACGTTTTTATAGTTACTTCCTTGCGTTGACAACTTAAATACGCTGCATTATTTTGCTCATTGCGCCCTCATGTGGCTTCTGGAGACAAGACAAAAGTTTCCTTAAGACCTATTTAATCTGCATATAAACATTAGAAATTAGATATTTAATTATTTTGTGTTTGATTGTTAAAACAAATATATATTCCAATAAATTGGTTTAAATTAAAAAAAAAAATTTCTATTGCTTTTCGTGTTTTAAAAAAAGGTCATAATTTCACTATTTCAACTAGAAACGATATTGAAAATCATATCATTGTAAAGTTTAGTATTAGCCCACCCCGCCCAGCCCTATTTGAAAGTGACGTCTTTGTGTTTCTTGCATCACTACAGAAGTGAAAATGGACCTTTCTCATCTTGGAAAAGATCTGGGAAAATGTGCGCAGTTCACGGCCATCACAAAAGTTGCAGAAAATAAACTTCTGGCTAAAACAATGTTATAATGATAAACCACCCACAAAAGCACAATGTTGCTGTCCCTGAAGCTTGAAGCTTAAAGTCTTTTCCACATTCTGCTCCAGCTTGCAGACAGTCCGAGTTCCACATACAGCACAGTTTTTCGTAAGCGATTAGAACACTTGAAAAGAAAGGTCTTAGTACTAGAACAGACCATCCATGTTCTCACAGTCAGTGAGAACAAATGTGTGTGCTCTTTTCATTTTAAAGACAGGTACTACTGAGATTAGGCTCCCACCGACCATCAATGGCAATATCGCATCAAAAATAAAAAATTAAACCTACAAGACAGACTGAAACGCACGTTTTGTTCTCCATAATCCATATCAGTATAATCACATTTTACTTTGTTTAGTCACAAACAATCAGATCCCTTCCACACTACAGCAAAACAGGATATTATTCAGATGTCATCAAAGGATGGTAATCATGACTAGCAATCTGCTCGCAGCTGAAAAATTCAGTTTGGGGACACATTTGAGTAGCATTACAGAGGAAAACATATGAGCATACACATTAATTTGACATGGTGCATGGGTTACTAGGTACATGTGATGATTGTATATCGATTTGTCAGTGAATTAAAAATAAACAAAAACAAACAGGTGGAGGATGTTAAAGCCCTTTAAAACCTGACAGAGATTTGACTGGCGCCTGAATACCATTAGGATTCTTCTAGATAAGGTTAGCGTGGTAGGCAGATGCCCATTTTCTGATTAATGATTAATGAAAGGTCTGTAACATAGTTTGGTTAAAATTACTCAATGGTAGTGTAAAAAACACCTTTTTTACCGTCAAAAACAGCTCTGTCTACAGCGAGCTGTTTTCTTGCATGCCGCTTTAAATTAAAAAAAGCTCTGCTCACCCCGCCCCTTTCTTCCAAGCTGCTCTCCGAGAGACGGTAAACTTTAGCCGCATTCATCTTGAAACTTGCTAATTAGCACATTATTAGGAAATGTGATTTGCAAAGATTCATAAAAAAAACGTATACTCAATTCTTCTGGAGGTGAAGCTGGATCACAAATAATTTGCGTGAACATAGATGCATTTATGAAGATCGGGGGCGCATTCCCTTCAGAAAAAAAACGAAATCCACTGCATCTTCAGCGGCTCAGATTTCGGGATTAAATGACTTCTATGTTCATTATTACATCCAACAACAGAACACCTCAATCGCTTAGGAGTCATTCTTGTCTACATATGCTCCGGCGGTGAAGCAATGGGGACTGTTGACCAGCTCACTCAGGGGCGGGTCAATGCTGAAACGCAATCAAACTATCGTTGGAGGGGCCTGTTTTTGTGACGTCACACTGACAGGCATCTGAGATTGGCTCGATTTGAGGAAGGGGAATGATTTAAACGAGATAAAAAAAAAACAAACTGAGTGGCTCTTTCTCATATAGTTGGGTTGTGTACACACACTGCCAACAACATTTCAGTTCAAACAGCTTGTAAAAGTGTCGCATCCGATGACTCATTTAAATGGTGATAACTTAATAATTACTCAGTTGATCCACATCTGTAGAGGAGGCAGTAAAATACTATTTTGTTGAAAAATGTAAAATGTTGTGGGTTAAATGTGCTCAACAAGGGTAATGTTTAACGATATGAAGCATCCTTTGGAGTTAACGTGTGATCTCAGAGTAATTCACCTGCAGGGTCTAAGTGCTCATGAAAACACACTGATTTTCTGTGAAACTTTTGAAATAAAACAGATTATGAATACTAAAAGTCTTGGTAAACAATTATTAATTCAAAAATGCTGCCTAAAAACAATCCTCACATATTTAAATGGATGTGCATCCTTCACTATTTTAGTTCCTACAAATATGAAATAGTTCAAAACTTAAATTAAAAAACAGCGATAAAAACTGAAATGAACAAACATTACAACAGCATTTGTATGTTTTCAATGTCGCCAAGCACCAAATACTAAGACCCTTTGAGAACTGAGGGTGGGACACAAAACTGCCAATAATAATTTCGCATTACTGAAACTATTAAGCCATTAGTCTGGAAAAAAAAGGGAAAAAACATTCTCTTAACGAGCAACAGCACATCAGCATCATAAAACTAATAGCTGCCGTTAGTGCACAGAGAAAAAAGGGTGATTGACTAAAGCCTTGTCACACAATAAAGTTCTGTTTTGAAACAGTTCTGTAATGAAAACTCATTGTTTGCCATCTCAAACAGAGGTATTGTACTTAAAAAGCTAAATGATTAGTGAAACAGCAAACGGCACAGTTTTTGCACTGTGGATATTCCCATCTCATTAACAGCTTTCCAAAAAGAAACACCATTATGGATCCCCTGGCAAGGCAATAGGCAGCCCACAATGCCTCTCTCAGCAATGATCAAGTCAAACGAAGACTGTCACACTAGTGTAACGAACCAACATACTGTACGCACTTTCCAAAATGTAGTAGGTTATTTCAAAAAAATACTATAAACACAGAAGCTGTAATAATCAAACTGATGCCTCACTATGTAAACCATTACAATAATCTGACAGACACAATATTGGTAGTTATGACTCACTGCTGACAAAATAAATGAAAATGAATACTTACAGGCATCATTTTTGCTTGTGTCAGAGGAACATCTGGTCTTCAGCTTCACTGTGCCTTTCACAACATCCACAAGGTCCAACCCGAGATCACAGCGCTCTGTACATCAGGAAAACAACTTCATTTGCACTATCACTGACACATGAATGTCCACAACACCAACAAGTACAGGCCAAACAGGCCAAGTCTCTGTGCACAGTGTTATTTTAATTTAATTAACCCTTTAACGTAACAAGCAACATCTCCTTTAGCTGACCAGAATTAAAGAGAAGCTTTAAAAGACACGCTAAACTGGAAGAACAGAACAGCTGACTGTGAAATGGCAGATGTTTCTATACACCTACTGCGAGCCCGTTAACGCATTCTCTCCTCACAATGAATGACTTATATATATCGTGTTTTGAATCAAAACTAAGAGGTTTGAAGAACATTTGTCACATTTAAAGGCGTTTATTCCAATGAGTTTTACTCTATCCGCCCTGTTCGTTTAAACACTGTTCGCACATCTGTTAGCCAGTTAGCACGAACAGAAAAGCATCTAGCTATGCTGTAAATGTTAATTATACACCGACGGTGGATACAACTACATTATACTCACTTGTCACGTGTAGATATATGCCATAATCTTTTTAAAAAAAGATACACGAGGTGTTCCTTGTATCCTTGCGGAGTGAAAGCAGCAGAGTATCGGATTAACTCAGCGACCCGCTAAACGTTTTTTTTTTTTAGCTAAATTAGTTAG
>JADLZN010003661.1:28248-347715 GCA_018155175.1 Sinocyclocheilus anophthalmus | reverse complement strand
GTTATCAGCTGTTTGGACTCATTCTGACGACATCCATTCACTGCAGAGGATCCATTAATGAATAAGTGATATAATGCTGAATTTCTCCAAATATGTTCTGATGAACAAACAAACTCATCTACATCCTGGATGGCCTAAGGGTGAATACATTTTCAGCAAATTTACATTTTTAGGTGAAATATTTAATAAAAACATTATTGACTTTTTAAAAAAAAATAAAATAAAAATGGACAAAAACTAAAATTAAACAGAAAATATACAAATAAAAACAAAATCAAAATATTAATAAATTACTATAATGATATTACTAAAACATTACAATTCATATTAATAAAACTATAATAGTATCTCAGTGATATTAAAATAACACCGCACCACTGTCTGATTGGTCAACTCACCAGATGGATGGCAGCAGTGAGTTCTGGAGGATGTATGTCCGGTCCAGGAAGAGGAAAATACTGCGGATCATGATCTGAAGGAGACGAGATGCAACACTCATATTCATTCCATCATATGTAAAGACACACACACAAGGAGAGCATCTCGTACCGTTTGACTGCAGTGGTCCTGCCAGCAGCGGTTCATCCTCTTCAGGAATGACAGGCTGTCCAGTGACTCTGTGCGACTCTGTTAAGGGCAGCTTCAGTTTGATCTGTGTGTCACAGCGCCCTCTAGTGAGGATCTACTGACACAAACATCAGCAAAACAAGCGTTATCTGTAACACACAGTTGCCAAACATCATACATGGACACACAAATGTCCCATTACTGATGAAGGATATTCCCTGAACTGATGGATCTGAGCTTGAACGTGATCTTCACAAACTTGACGCAGCTGCTTGTATAACACAGGTGATACTTTATACGAACACAGATTCTCCACGGCCTGTGTGAGACAAAAACAGCTCATAAATATACATGTGGGTGAAGAATCATGGATAATCAGTCTGAAACATCACAATCTTCAATTCTAAAATATAAGCACATCTGGAAGTGAGGAACTGCTCAATAGTTACATCAAATGACAAAAACACCCTGTTTAGGGAAACAGTAAGTTTGATTCCTTTATATTTTAAATCAAATGATTATGTAACTTTCTGAGTACATTTAAATGCTTCTTTGAAATGGTTAAACAACACTACAGACACATGACCCATGACATTTACATTCACTGACCCACTGCACAAGCACAACACACACATCAAGCCAACTGGATTCTGAACAGATGTTAGCACATCACGGTACAGTTACTGTCCACTGCACTATTCAGTACAATACACATATAAACATTCATTTTCTATATTTAGTACAACAGTTAAACACAACACAATTATGCTTCTTAACAGTAGCCAACAGTTCAGATACCCACTCGAATTTGTGTTCTGATGGCGTTTGGCATTTACGGATGGGATTTTAAAAATATAACAAAAAAAAAAAAAAACTTCTGTACAATGGATGGGAGGAAAGAAATGGTTTATATATATATTATATAACTTGTTAAAAATAAGTATTATTTGTCCTATTTTTACCCAAAATAGGATGGCTTGGCCATTATTTAGTGCTATAAATACGTATAATGTTTCATTCATACTGGACACCAGAGGGCGCCCTCACGCAGAAACTCCACAAATGCATCACAGAAGTAATAGAATACATGACGCTCCAGGAAATCCCTAATATGACAAAGCATAGCTATCACTGTAACTCTCCGTTATAAGAAAACATGGTGCCCTAAGAGGATGAAACAGACATTTCCGTATAAGGGAAAACCTTTTCCTCTGAAATGCTGGAAAGCCGATAACACTTATTGGCATGCAATAGCTAATGGCATTCGAGCATTCGCTCTGATTGGCAGGCTCAGTGCTATATAAGTGATGCCAATTTACTACGAATTTTGGACTGAGTGAGAGTCACTGAGTTTGCGGGAGTTTTCCCATGGCAGTTAGAATCTCATTAAGAATAGGGAACACGGTTACGTAAATAACGGAGACTTTCCATTATCAAGTCGAAATTCAACATAAACATAGGGGAACATATTAAACCCCGGCCTGAGAAAAAACCAGCTTCTCCAGCCCGAACAGAGCTTATCCAGTAGACTAGGGCACATGAAGTAAAGTAGCAAGCAAAAGGCATAGCGGCGTGCTTGCCCAGCCCTCTGAGGTCGGTTCTAGCCGACATAGTTGAAACACCGAGATGAGGTTTGCCAAGAGCCAGCAGTGGGATCTCCTGTTCACAGCAAGCCAACCAAGTACTAGCGTGATATAGGGAGGAAAACAAAGGCATCAGCATGTGGGCTCACATATACACCGGGCCGTATGAGAGGGCATACAAAACTGAACAAAAATATTTAGGATTACAGTTTTTTTTCCACGGTTAGTAAGTGGCTATTACCCACTGGCGGTGAATGATCATATAAGGCCAGCAGTATTACTGCAAGCAGCCCTTCAAAGCAGCGCCGTCCGTGCCTCCACCCACTAAAATTACCTAGTTCGGACACACTGGGAAGGGGGTGTGTTTCAAGTGGCCTTAGGTGCAATGGTACGCAGCGTCTCCTGCACAGACAGAACATGCAGTGCAAAAGAGGGAATATCCAGGTTGCAAATTCTCGCAAAAGTGTTCTGAGATGACCAACCTGCCACTAGACAGATGTCCTGAATAGACATACTTTTAACCCAGGCCCATGAAGATGCCAAAATCCTGGTGGAGTTGGGCAGTCCCATTGGGCAGTCGAGTCCTCGAGAAGCATAAGCTAGGCTAACAGCTTCCATAAACCAGTGTGACAGTCTCTGTTTCAACAGCGGTGGGCCTTTCTTAATGCCTGCAAAGCAGATGAAAAGTTGTTCCAAAGTTCCTAAGCACACAGTGCACGCACAGGGCACAAGGCGCACCTCTGTGAGGGGGTAGAACGCTGATCTAATAACTGGATCTGGCATGCGTTGTGTTTGAAAAGCACTGTAGTGTGTAGCGGAATGTTGGGTGTGAGTCTGACATGCAATCATGGATGGGATGTTAAACCGAGGTCCTGACTCTCTCTGGTCATTAAAAATACCATGGCACTTTCGTAAAGAGTAGGGTGTGAAACCCGGTGTCATAGCCAAATTTTAACCCGGGTCTTGTCAATTCAGGCTTCATAATAATCCACAACCACTGACGGGGCTCTATGAACTCTCGACTCTCCAATGTAGCTGTGGTGGTGCAGCGCACTGGCGCCGTGGTCCTGGGCTTGCCGGCTCATAATCCAAGTGGATGCTGCCCACTGGTGGTGGTTGAGGAGAGACCCCCCATGATTGTAAAGTGCTTTGGGTGTACAACAATACACAATAAAGTGCTATATAAATGCATCATCTATCATTTCACTCCTCCGGGCCAAACTGCATACAAGCACTGCTGACAAAGAGGGCAAGCAAAATTCAAACACTTCGCTCTAAATGAGAGCACTGGCATTCAGGCGAGAATGGAGGGGATTCAGCACTCGTGCCCTCAAAAGAAAGCTATTATACAGGGTTGTAACTATGAGCAACCCTCAAATATGTATGAGAGGCAGCGGATTAGCGGGCACATAAAATACTTGTAGCGTAGATGGCGAGCTCCCGCAATCGGTTTCTGCAGGAAGGTCAAAACTGCGGGATATCAACTCGGCTGGTCTTCATGGTCTGCTGGGCACACCAGTTAACAAAACTTTCCTCTCAAAGTGTATAAGTGCCTAGTCGATAGGGGCTTAGCCTCGTATATGGCAGACTCACTTGAAACGGTATTCCTGTCGACAGAATGCAAGTCCCACAGCTCCGGCTTGGGGGCCAGATGATGCACTTCACCCTAGGAGTGTAGGGCCCTCCTAGCGGGATTGCATGGGCAGGGGTGGGTGGGTGGTAACGATAGGTAACAAAAAAAAACCAAACTCTGGTAATCCCGGTGGTTGTGGCCATTTGGCGTATCAGCAGTACGCATTTCCCTTCCTCCGATCTTTTGCACAGTTAGCAGCAAATTTGATGGAGGGAAGCTATTTCAACCCTTTGCCAGTGGCCTCGAAGAGCGTTCCCCTCAAGGGGGAGGTCGTTAGTGAGAAGAATAGTGCCAAGTGGGCATCTCCTCTGATGTGAAAAGGCCAATTTCTGCTTCACCAAAAAGGCTCCAGATCATCTTCATTGTTTGATGATGTAGTCTCCACTCTCCGTGTATAATGCCCTCCCTGGATACCATGTCCATGCCGCAATTCAAACTGCCCAGTACATGCACTGCTCGAATTGAGAAGAATGTCTGATCCACCCAAAAGAGCAGGCACCGTGCTAGGCTTTGCAAGGCACGCGAGCACACTCCTCCTTGGCGATTGATGTACGCCGCCACCGCTGCATTGTCCGTTCAGATAAGAACATGATGGTCTCTCACAAATTCCTGCAGTGCTAAGTGAACAGCTTCCATTTCCAAGCAGTTTATATGTTGGCACACCTGGTCGCACGTCCACATACCAACTGCTGGGCTGCCATCACCGAGGGCTCACCAGCCTGACAGGGATACCATGGTAACCACTATTTGTCTGACCACTCTGTCCACAGCGGCACTCTGTTTGTACATAGCTGTGCCAAACCAGGGTGTCAGACTCAGCACTTCGAGACATGAGCACGTTATGACAAGGCACTCTGTCCCTGCTCTCCACACTTGTCGTGGGACCCGACTCTGTAACCATAGTTGCAGTGGGCTCATATGCAGCAAGTCCAGGTGGCAGACAGAGGCTGCAGCGGCCATCAGTCCCAGCAATCTCTAAAACATTTTCAGGGAATACATGACAGTGCTGAATCCTCTGTGCTGATAAGCGTGCGAGCATCGTGCGTAAGCCTAAAGCCATCCCCAGGAATGTAATCGACTGGCAGGGTTGAAGCATGCTCTTTTGCATGTTCACAGACAGGCCTAGGCGTGCTAAATGTGCTAGGAGATTGTGTCCTCGAGCACACTCCTTGACTGAGCGATGAGGAGCCAGTCGTCTAGGTAGTTCAGCAAGTGCATGCCACTGAGTCTCAGGGGGAAAGTGCTGCATTCATGCACATCGTGAATGTGTGAGGGGCCAGAGCCAGCCCAAAAGGTAGCACACTGAATTGGTATGCAACACCTTTGAATGCAAATCGCAGAAAGCACCTGTGATGAGGGGCTATCTGAATATGAAAATAAGCATCCTTCATATCCTCTGCAATGAAGTAGTCCTCGGGCTGGATGTGTGTGAGGATATGCGTCACTGTAATCATTCTGAACACGCGTTTCGTCAGCGCTTTGTTTTTGCGGTCATAAATCCAATATTGGACATATGCCCCCGTCCTTTTTCGGGACAAGGAAGTAGTGGCTATATAGCCTGCACTCCCTCTGCTCCTCGGGTACTATCTCTACTGTCTGCTTGGCTAGGAGAGAGGAGATTTCTGTCCGTAGCAGCAGAGTACTCTGTTCTGACACTTCTGACATAATCATGCATCTAAAGCGGGCTGGTCTGCCCACTGCCCATGCGCTCAGGTGCCTTGATAAAGGGGACAGCGGTGTTTGTGTCAGTAAGGGCTGCGCACCAGTTGCCGGTGAAACATTGCCGTCTAAGTGAATGACAGGTGATGGGCCCGTGGCTTGATGCACAGGGACACACGCACATGACAGCTTGAGTTGAGCTGAGTCTCCACTCTTCCAAACATCTTCTGGGGGAGAGATTTAATTTATACCATGAGCAATAATCAGAGGAAAAGAGCCTTGTTGATGAGGCATGTTTGATCTTACGTTTAATGCAACTGAACACACTGGCAATACAACATTTAAACAAACTTTCTTGTGGTTCTTTCTTGTGTCCACTGGCCACTGAGGGAACTCTTAGCGAGAACTTGCACTCTTGGTCGTTGGTCCGCCATCTTCTACAGACTGTGCTCTTTTCCTCCTGGTATGAACATCAGGAATGCTGACTCTTCTTGTCTACTGGGTGTCCTTGCTGATGAGGGGCTGGCTTCATGTCATAGCGTGATTTCTTGTGTGACCTCTGTTGAAGCGGTGGGCTCGGGACTGAGGTACGCCCCGCGTAGCCAGCTGGCCACTGTGCTGACGACGATCTCAATCTCGCCCTAGGGGAAGCGTTGGACCACTTGAGGAGGAGATGCGGCTGAATTTTTGACTGCTTCAGTGCCTTTGTAGAGGCCATGTGGGCCTACTGGAGCGTAGAGTAGCCGCGCCTTCTCTGCGTCCCACATCTCTGTGAGCGTCAACCACAAGTGACAATGCAGGACCACAAGGCTACCCATACCAACTTCTTTGGGTGACCTTCTTAGCAGCACACAGGTGCCATGTTTGCCGGGGTGCGCAGTTTGCAAAATGACTCCGGGCCCTCCTCGTCCAGGGACTTCAGGAGTCAAGTCTGGAAGACCAGCAGGACTGCCATCGTGTGGAGGGCAGATGCTGCATGTCCCGCCGCTTGGAGGGCACCCTCCAAGGCACTTGTGAACATTGTATCGTCCTCCCCACAGCCGAACGAGACAGGCCCCATGCTTTAGATTGAGGGCGGGAAACTGTCCTCGGAGTATGAGAGTTGGGGCTCTGGTGTGTGAAAGTGACGTGGGCGCTGGGCCGACATCAGCTCATCAGCAGAGCTTTCTGGGGGGCCATCTGCGGTCTCTCGGGCGTACAACGGCAAGCCTTGAACAAAGAATCTTGATTGGCAGGTCCTCGCAGACTCGACAATCTGATCCTTCCAGTGCCACCTCAGCGTGGGCACAGCCCAGACAAAGCACACAAGCCGTGTGCATGTCCAGAAAAACTCAACGGGCCTTTGACACACAGCGGTATGCCGCGAAGGGAAAGAGAAATCTTACAATTGTTAAGTGGGTGACGTAAGAAGCACGTTCTGGGTCAAGCCTCAAACTACCTTCACTGGAATATAAGCAGCAGCCATTTATGAGCCTGTTTATTCATATTAAACATTTAAGCTAAACGTTTTCAAACTTACGATGTACACTACAGTCTCCATGCTCACAGCGTCCCAAACAAATAATTTTTTATATCTGGGATTTCGGTATGGAGGTTAGGATTATAATGCTTTTGGTAGTATTACATCACATTGTGAATGTATATTAGCACCTTTTGTTGTTTTCCCATGGTATCTGATAGAGCGTTTGGACACAGAAGCGGTGACACGTGACGTCAGACTTAACAAGCGGATAATTCTTCTCCCACCGGAACACAAGAGGGGATCACGCAGGTCAACGGCGAAACAGGCTCCAGGTGAAGGAGAAAGATTCTGAGGTAAATTGGCGCCCGACATCACCTATATAGCGGCTAAGCCCACCAATCAGGCGAATGCTCGAATGCCATTGGCTATTGCAGAGCAATAGAGTGATTCAATCAGGCTTCAACATTTCGAAGGAAAAGGATTTAACCATACGTAATGTCGAGAGACTGACTCGATAACGGAACAGAATAAAAAGAAGAAACATTTTGAATGATGAAACATGAAGACAAAAAACACTCGACTGCAACAATGTATAGTTTATCTGTTATTCAAGCCATCTCTGGTATTTCTATAATAATTAAGTATCTTTATAATCCATTGTTAATCGGACGAGCCTTTTTTACAGTATAAATATATTTTCTGCCTCATTTGGTGATAAGAAGCCACATCAGATCGCAAAAGGAAGTTATTTCAAACATTTGATTGATGTTGTGGAGTAAAAACATGTTATAATGTTCTCTTTTTTTGGACAACAGGTTTAGAAACGCTTCTCATTGCAAGTCATTACAAGGGAAGATGTTTGGCGTGTATTGCTTTTTCAAATATAAGCGGGGAGGAGTTTCCTAGCTGAAGCGCCAGATCACAGGCCAAAAAGGGAATTTTTAAACAAACAACCAAAAAAAAAAGGCATACAGGCAGTATGAACCGTGGATGGTACTGAACGGTTCAATACTATGTGAGGAATGGGCAGCCCTAAATACTATATAATATAATTATATCTATATATATAAACAATACAGTACATTAACGACAATAAACAGTGACCACACAATAAAAAGTGTTGGGGTGGTAAGAATTTTTTAAAAGAAATGTAATACTTTAATTCTTAAGGATGCATGTAAAGGAATGATTCGAAATTGACCCGTAAGACATTTATAATGGTTGCAAAGAGGTTGCAAAGGCGGCAGAAAAACTTCTAGTAAATTTGCCGGAAACTTTCCTGGGAACTCGTTCTGGGGAATTTTGGAAATACCTTCCAAGTTTGAAATATACCAGGAATTATGGGAAATTTACAAGGAATTGTTGGGGAATTAAGAAATTAATTGAAATGTGGTGGGAAGGCAATTATAAAACCTATCTATACAATCATAAATATAAAATTAGTGAGCATTAGGCTCACATGCATGCAAAACTAATTACAAATTTTTAAATTATATTTGGATTTTGGGGGGGGAATCTGTGGATTCAGGAAATGATTGCAACAGAACATGGACACTGAAGACTGGAGTTAATGTATGTTCAAAATCAGATGCTGCACACAGAAAAACATTACAATGTAAAAAGATATTAACCACAGAAAAACCATATTTTAACCCCTTTTAGTGCATGTAATACTGCGCAATTTTACTGTTTTGTTCTGTATTTTTGATCAAATAAATGAAGGCTTGATGAGCAAAAGATATGCAATGTTTAAAACATTAAAATAGTAATGTTTCCAAACTTTTTACCAGTACTGTACTTCTGTATGATAACAGAAAACGGGCTAGCAGAAAGAGCATCACAGCTTGAGCTAGTTTATACATCATAAATTGTCAATGAAAATAGTGCTTACTTGCTTAGATTTGTCATATCTTGATTTTTTTTTTTTTTACTTGCTAGCTAGCTACGTGAGTATAAAAACATCTTGGTATTACTAGTTAAAACTTGATACCATAGAACAAAACTATTGAATATCAAAACATAGATGTAGTGGGGAAACTAAAGCGGTGCGAAAGGCCCTTTTGGTCTCAAATGCAGCAAGTGTGACTTCAGAGAAAATGGAGGGGAATCCCCCTCTTAGGTGACTAGAGGGGATTGTGTGGGGGGAGGGTCATTTTGAATTCTGGTTTGATATAGTTCACTAATGTGGGTTCCAGTCTTGGTTGGTCAAGTCAGGGATTTTGTTTTACAAGGTAGCTAATTTAGTGCACAGTATAGTACACACAGCACGGTAAGTTTTAAACAATTATTGTAATGTCAATGTAATTTACATGAATGAACTACCAAGAGGGACATTTGATGTTTGTGGCAGGATTTAAGTGATGGAATCTGTGCATTGTTATGGAGGAAAGGGCACATGGGCATGTAAGGGGGTGTGGCCTCAATCGCCGGCAGTAACGCAGGTGCTGTGTGGCATGCTAGTGAGCAAAGAGTAGGGGTTAGAAATTAAACTGAAATTGAGTAAATCAGGTTGTTTTACACAGACTACGGCAACGCTTTTTTTCTCAAATACATTTTAAGTCCCAGTACTGCATTTGCAAATTTCCAGTATTCCCCATTATTTCGTAATCCCATGGAAGTTTACAGTCTTGGAAGATTTGGAATTGCATATAGTTGCAAAAGATTTACTATTTCAAGTTAAATGTTGTCCATTTGAAGTCAGCAAATCTCCTATTAGGAATGATTTCTGTGAATGGATCTTGTGACAATGAAGACTGGAGTAATGATGCTGAAAACTGAAAATCACAGAAATAAATGTAATTTTACAACTTTTACACACACAAAAAAAACTATTATTTTAAATAGTAATAATATTTCACGATTTTTACTGTATTTTATATAAGATAAATGCAGCCTTGGTGAAAAGAAGAGAACTTTATCTTTTGAGCAGTAGCGTATGTCTATATAATAATGTAAAGTAGCAGTGCTTCATTAACAGGTGAATGCACAGATCGACCCTGTGAGACTCTGGATCTCAAATCCTCACGTCTCAGGTGGTTTATATGAGGCTTTAATCTGAATGGATTTATGATCTGGTTTACTGCAGTCCATCTCACCTGGTAAAGCTCCTCCAGGTTATATTTGATTGAAGTGCTGTTCTGAATAGCGCTGACAGCATCTCTGAGCTTCATCCATGTGTCTTCAGTGTAGGAGTCTGTTAGTTTCGGTCTGTCTGTAAAAGTATTTATAATAGTATTGAATATACATAATAAAAACACTGCTTATAATATTCTGTTTGATTTTGAAGTCCAGTGAGCCCTATCTGCCAAATGAACACACTTTACATGACAGTGCTGTGTAGGAAGTTCACGTGTTTTGACAGACATGTGATTAATTACTGACAGTTTGTGTACTTGTGCTCATCTCACCTTTAAAGTTCTTTATGATGAGTTTCTTAGACGCTCCAGATTTGGCTGATTTGGTGAGTCCATTAAAGTTTGATTTCTGATTGTGCTGAATATCTTCCGCCATCATGAGCTGGATTTGATCTCAGTGCATTTGAATTCACACATGAAATACAATAAACGCAGAGATTTGAGCTGTTAGCTGTTAGCTATAAACCAAAACCAGACCCAAGGAACCGGATCTAAACCTCATGGAGTGTGTTCAGCTGCTGCTGTGGATTGACACGACACACGCCTACAGACATATCCGCAGATATTCATCATGTACTCTTCATATTCTTCATATAAACTCCATATTCACTTTGATTGGTCCGCAGCGGGAACCATAACAAGATGGCAAACCAACAGCGAATCTGCCGCCGGAGGATCAGCAGACAGCGCCACACACAGACACACACACACACACCGCACCCACGTATAGTGTTTTACCGGGGAATGTCCCTAGGCGTACTGGTTTTTATTACGTACAAACGTATTTTCTATCGCCTACACCGAAACCTACCCTCACCAGAAAACGGTCGGGTGTCGCATTTTGAGATTTCACAACAACAAAAAAAAACCACCATTTAGTATGTTTTTTAAGCCTTTTGAATTACAGGGACACAGGAAGTGTCCTCATAAACCACCTTCATATTGTAATACCTGTGTCATACCCATGTCATACAAATTTGTGTCCTCATAAACCACCAAAACCAGTGCACACACACACACAAACACATAAATTAATACTACAAATCATAAATACAGAACATATAAAACGTACTGGTTAGCAGCAAAAAAAGTATTATTAGTAGTATTATTTATTATTAAATAAGATTATTATATCAGAATACTGTAAACCGTGCTCAGCATTAAGGTGGAGGGAGTGCAGTCTGCTATCCTCACATTCTGTCTGTTTGTTAAAAAATTAATGATCGATCCAGCTGCCTTTATGTGTGTCACCAGCCTTTCAAAGCACTTCATAATAATGGGCGTCAAAGTAATCGGTCTGTAATCATTCAAACATTTAGCTGTAAATGTCTTTAACAAAGGGATAATAGTAGTTGATTTAAAACAAGTGCGGACAATAGCCTGTCGATGTGTGTTATTGAATATATTGGTTAACACATGTGCCAGTTGTTCTGCACACTCTTTCAGAACCCTTCCCTGCACTCCATCCGGTGGTCCAGCTGCTTTCTTGAAGTCAATTTTAGTCAGTGTGGACTTCACTTGATGTGGGTGCAGAATGAGTGCTTGCTCTGTCTACAGTGGTGCAGTAAATGTGATAGGGCTGTTGTTTACATCATCAAAACAAACAAAGAAATGGTTTAGGACATCGGGGAAAGCAGTGTCAGTGTTGAGCTTATTACCACTCTTGTAATTACCGGTAGTGATATAGCCTTGATCCCTTTCCATGGGAGTCATTTTTGTTGAAATGTGCCCCAATACTCGGATTATAGTTGTACTTTGCATCCCAGATGCCCTTCCTCAGTTTACCCTGCGCGTTTCGCCTGTATGTCCCCCAATTTAAAAGCAGTATCTCAAGCCTTGAAAAGAGTTTTAACCTTGTCAATAAACCAAGGCTTCTGATTAAAAACACTTTGATGGTTTTTCTTGTAGTCACATTATCAGTACAGAATTTTATATATGACAGGACTGATGAGGCATAATCCTCTAAATTAGCTCCTTGTGCAAAAAATGTCCCATTCTGTGTTTTCAAAATAATCCAGTAGCCCCTCACTGCAGAACAAACATCTAGGGGGCGGGATTGGATCCACATCTAGGGGGTGGAGACGGGTAGTTTTAGGGATCCGGGGGGGGGGACGGGTAGGTTTAGGGATCGGGGGGACGTAATGTAAGGTGGGAGGAGTTGGATCTGGATCCAACCTCACCCCCTGGATCTTGTGTTCTGCAGTGAGGACATCTCAAATAATCACACACACGCAAGACACTCACCACACTCATGTTGTCGCTATTTTAGTAAGGAATTGCAAGACTTCATGTTTTTATATGCAGCACACGCACCTACTAACGCTACCCCTACGTATCGAACAACAATAATCAAGAAAATACTAAAAATACTTAAGTCATAAATAAAACTTTAGTTAATTTAAAAATTAAATTAAAATTAAAACGCCTTTAGGTCTTCTTGGGACCAAACCATCTCAAATTGTCATCATAGTATCAAACATTTTAAAAAAAAAAAAAAACTAAATACACAAGTATTTCTTTAGTTTTCACATGACACTGAGACAAAAATGCACATTAATATAACTCAATGTGACACTCTCATTACTTTATATTTAGAATAAAGCAAATTGTAATTGTCTGCACATGTCTGCAATTGCAAATGAAACCATTAAAAAAAAAAACTTATTACTTTAGCAATAACTGAAATGGCGTTATTTTATTATTGACAAAAACGTACCTAGCAGATTAGTATTATAAACAACCCTTTAACGTGCTGTTCAAAAAACATGGAGACTCTAAAATGAAATACATGCTTATGCAAGGGCTCATGTTGCTTTAACTCGTGTATTTTACTAATATTTACATGTATGGAAAGTGCAAATTGGAATCCACAGCTGCGTGTTCACAGATGTAAACAGGAAGTGCTGCTGTGACGTTAGCGTCTCTGCAGTGAGGTGCACGCGCGAAGTGATGTGAATTCATTTGGGTAAATAAATACAAGTGATTTTCTCACAAAAATATCGCTTATATAATATAATATTTATTACGCTATTGTATCGTAACGCTTCATGATCATTTAGAGGGTTACTGAAACGAAGAATGAATGAATTAGCAGCTGCGCTAGAGCTAATTTCAAATACTAGAGTTTAATAGCACATATTAAATTCTTCATTTATGGATTTAACTGGCCGTATTTGTTTTGTTTCGTATTCTAGTGTGCATTTAATGTTCTGCTGCTTAGGCATGTGAATGTGTCTCAATCGTGCTGCTGTTGTCTCAGTAGGCAGCACACTAGATATCATAACGGCGTGTTTGTGGACATCAGGATGGCTCACATCACATTGAATCAGTACCTGCAGCAGGTGAGCGAGTTGTTATCTGTCATATATTCTATCATAGTTGCTTTATTGTCCTATGGTTTCTCTTCTGTATGTAATGTGACTCTTGTCTGTGTTTCATGAAGGTTCTGGAGGCCATAGACAGCAGAGACGGGGCGTTCTGTGCAGAGATGTTGTCCTTCAAACACCCACACGTGGCTAACCCTCGGCTACAGGTGGAGCGCTCATTGTCCAGCGAAGGACCTTTCAGGGTTTCATCTGCCACAGATGCCCAAATCAAGACCCCCTTTTGAAATGTGTTTTCATGTATAAAGACACAACTGATGAATTAAAATGAAAAATATGTGTAAAATATTATTTGTAGAATATCTAGTTTATATTACATTACATTATAACGTTTTTCTCTCTCACGCTAGTAATGTATTGTTTATTTTAAACAAATACTTTTCATTTATCCAGATATTTAGTTTAATCTTTAATTTTTATTACTTATTTATGTTTTAAAATACAAAGTCTCTAAAACATTTCCAGGGACCCCCCCCCCAGCCACTCAACAAAGTTATTTTATTATTTTTTATTTTAGGAATTATTAGAATGTGGGGTTAATATATTTTAGGAAGAAAGGGAATCCGGCCTAGCACTTAAAATTTTTGACGTTTTGTTTATTTATTTTCATCAACACCTTTGTTTTCTTTCAAGTATTTCGAACATTTGCGTTAATAAATGTTATTATTATGTAGTTATTTTTAATTGTTTTCTCGTATGTTTCTGCTAAAAAATTTACATGGGACCACTAGCAAACTCAAAATGTTTTGTATTTAGCCTTCATAAAATCTTATTTTATTTATTTATTTTTACCCTGTTTCTCTAAACATTTCCATGTTGCAGCTGTCCAGTCCAGAGGAGAAGTGTCAGCAGCTGCTGGAGCCTCCGTATGATGAGATGGTGGCCGCTCATCTCAGGTACTGATTCCTCGTCAATGATGCAGCGATGCATCTTCACTGTCTGACGTCTCGTCTCTTCCTCTGCAGATGCACATTCGCTGTGTCCAATCATGACTTTGTAGAGGCCTACAAATGCCAGACGGTGGTGGTTCAATATCCTTTGTGTCGGATCTTCTGGTGTAACTGTATGTTAGATGTGCAGTTGTTCAGTGTTTGATCTTTAACACAGTTGAACATCATTTCTGAAAGCGTTTCAGGCTCATAAAGAGGAGAACTGGTGAGATGTGGCTTATGGATTTGTTTTGTATTAAACCACAAACACAATGACAGTCGCTGATGATCACTGTGTTTTCAGGGCACTGCCGATCATGTTTGCTGTGACCCTCGACCTTAGGATATTTGCCAATAATGTGAGTAGAGATCATTCATCTGTGGATCTGTAACAACAGCAGTGGCTTATTGTGTGTGTGTGTGTGTGTGCGTGCGCAGGCTAAGAGAAGCAGGCTTGCGTCGAAGGGAAGGGGGAAGGTTGGAGGGACATGCTGGAGACGAAAGCAGCTGCACAAATAATCATGAGAGGCTTAGAGTGTGGGCAGTGACAAAAGGAGTTTACACACACAGTGATACACACACTCTGACTGTCTGTGCCACTAGCTGGATTCGACCAAGATACACAAGAAGCACGAAACAGTACAGCTAAAACTGGGCACTATTATTACAATTTAAAATAGTTTTCTGTGTGAATATATTGGAAGTATGCCTGTATCTAAGCGGAAGTTTTCAGTTTCATTGAAAACCCCTCCAGGTCTTCAGTGTCTCAAGAACCTTCAGAAATCATTTAATATGCTGTTTTGGTGCTCAATAAATATTTCTTATCAATTTTGAAAACAGTTTTGCTGCTTTACAATCAGGATTTTTTTTTTAGATGCATAAAATAAGTTCAATAGCCCGCATTATGTGGAAAAGGAAATAAAGTAAAAGAAATGATTGATTACTTTAAGAAAAATTGTACTCACCTCAAACTTTTGAACTGTAGTGTACATGTTAAATTGATCATTTCTATCACATCATGCCAAGTGATAAACTTTTACACTGTCATCTATCAGCTGTTGAATGGATCTGTGTACTGTATAAAGTGAGTCTCAGTGGTGTGTCTGTATGGTCATGTGACGTTTTTGTGTGTTTCAGTCGTGCTGGGATCGATGACTCGAAGAAATGGGGAATGTTGTTCCTGATCAATCAGCTCTTCAAGATCTATTTCAAAGTAAGAGTCTGTATAGCTGACCTCTGGCCCGTGTTATTTGAGTTTCACTGAGATACTGTTAATAGTTTCTGTTAATATTTTGAATTAGATTGTTAATTTACAATAATTTTGCTTTCCATGTTAATTTTAGTTAAAGTTTGAGTAATTTCTGGCTGTTGTGTATTTGTTCATTATTAGTGGGTTGTAAATACTGTATGTTGGTTTTGTGGTAATACGTGGCTGCGTATTTATTATTTGGTCATTAGGATTTTGTCCCTTCAAGTTAAACTAAACGTAAATGAGGGAAAGGTGTCTCTAAACAACTTATCAATAATAACTTTTTTTTTTTTCCGGTTTTAGTTTAACCATTCTCTGCCTTGCCAGTGTTGTTATTCTCATACATTAGTTTTGTAATTGTATTATTTATGGTACAGTTATATATTGTTAACAGTACTAGCTTTAATTAATGGTAAAAAGTTTGATGATTTATTTTTATATATATATATATATATTAGATTATTTACTTTTAGGAAATTACATTATTTCAACTTTAGTTTTTATATTAAAGTTAATCATTTTAGAGCTCATCTCATCCAGTAGTTGCCAAGGCAACATTTCTAGTTTTCTTTTAGTTTAGGTTTTCATGTAATATTTCCATGTCGTTGCATTTGACAGACATGTTTTGAATGATGAGGTTATTGTGGAGTTCTCATGTTTGTCCCAGATCAATAAGCTGCACCTGTGTAAGCCGCTGATCCGCGCAATCGACAGCTCCAACCTGAAGGACGATTACAGCACTGCTCAGCGTGTCACGTACAAATACTATGTGGGCAGGAAAGCCATGTTCGACAGTGACTTCAAACAAGGTGTGACTTCGCAGGTACATGAGAGTGATGATGATGATGATGATGTGAGGTCAGTGATGAAGAACGTCTGTCTCTCGTGTGTCCAGCTGAGGAGTATTTGTCCTTCTCCTTCATGCACTGCCATCGCTCCTGTCAGAGGAACAAGAGGCTTATCCTCATCTACCTGCTGCCCGTCAAGATGCTGCTGGTATGAACACATCTTTTTGACCATTTAAAGCAGTGTTTCTCAACCCTGGTCCTGGGCGCCTCCCAACACTGCACATTTTATGTCTCCCTTATCTGACACACCTATTTCAGGTCCTGGAGTTTCTTTTAATGAGCTAATGAGTTGAATCAGGTGTGTTTGATTAGGGAGACATACAAAATGTGCAGTGTTGGGGGGCGCCCAGGACCAGGGTTGAGAAACGCTGATTTAAAGACTAGATTTTAGTATTGTGTTGTTGTTTTTTTGGATACATGTGTGTCTGGCTGTAAATGAACAGGCAGATGAAGCTGATCAGGAAGAACTTCTGATGCTAAACAAATACCAACATGTTATATTTACAAAAAGTGGTCAATGGAATGAATATATACATAAATTATATCCAGTTATATTTGAAAGATCAAATCATTGGTTTTATTTTGAAAATACAAATGACCAGAGCATATACTGTATGCCAGATGTAGAATTGTTCACACTAGACTTGCATTAGTAAGTAAATTATGTATATTTATTGAAAGGAGAAGAATTGCCTTTATGTAAATTTTTGTTTTGTTTTATTTTTGTAAATCTTCCTTGTCTGTAAAACATTTTATTAGAGTGCTTTAAATTATACAAGGAGTAAATATTTTAATTTAAAGAGGTTAAAATAAAAAAGTTTCTCCTGTGAAAATATTAGAATTTTTATCAAATATCAGTTTGAAAGATTATTATTGTTTGTAAAAAATATATTATTAAGATATGATTTACAATGGCGGGTAAGATGGTTAATAAAATGTTCAAATTGTAATATTACTTATTTTTGCCATGATATGTAAGAAAAATACATTTTAGTATCAGAAGTACCTATTATTAGTTTTTATAATGTTTGAGCTTATGTTGGGTGTACTGTTTGGGTCGAATTTATTTAAAATGTAGCATTTTTTGTGCTGCATTATATTAGTTAACATTGTAATAGATTTAGTCTGTCTGTAGTTTAATAATTTAGTTTTATTTTATTGACGTAGTAAACTAAATTAATACGAAATCTTGCTTGAATATGAAGCTGAAAATGAAATAAGTAAATGATAAATGTTCAAGGGGTATTCGTTTCATTAGGGTCCATGCCCCACAAAGTCAGAGCTGAAAGAAGTACGACCGTATGCAGTCGTTGGACGCACCAAAGAGTGAGGGTAAGAAAAACACAACAACCCACCACACGTCACGGCTACCAGTGAGGATGCAGTCGTTATTTAGATCCCAGTGATTCATTTCTATGCTGTTGTGTCAGAGAGGGCCTCCTGCTCTCAACTGAACCGCCTGTCAAAACATGAGACCTCTTCAATCCGGCGGCACTTCCTCATAGGGAGAAAGGCTGAAAGATCCGACCTACAGGACACTCTTCAAGAATAGGTGAGGTGATTTCATTCAAATGGATTGATTTCGGGTTTGTGGGTTCCTGTGACATACGTTCGTCGTCCGTCAAGCTGCAGGTACCATCGCTGAATGACCCATCAGCTCCTCTGGATGCCTCTCTGGTGGGAGGGAGATGATGACGGTGGGAGAGGGGGACACATCGGTGAGGTTAAGTCATCCCGCCAACCTCAGTACATGGGGAGATGCACGTGTCAATTCCATGTGACCATCAGACATTGGAAGGCAATCCAAAAACAAACGGCAAATTTGACAGATTTTGGATACAGATACAGTCATAATAAGTTACTTGTGTCCGTTCAGGGGGGAATTATTCATGGTTATTCAGCATATTAGATTAGTAGATCTTTGTCATTTTGATATGTTTTGAATTATTGGATATATATTGGGTGAAATTATTTCAAAATGTCAGCTTTTTTCCTATCTCTAGGATAGTTGATGTTAGGTGCTTTATTATTTCCGTTGTGGCAAGCAACATCAGGATGTTTTAGTTGCTTTAACAGCAAGTTTGAGTATTTTTATTCAGTGATCAAAACCATGTTGGAGTTGGTTAGTTGCTGGTTTGCTGTGTGATTCTGTGGTTGAGTGTTTATCTCTATCCTCAGGGTCACCTCAAGGGCTTAGATTCCCTCAAACAGCGCCCAGGAGAGTGGTGTGTAGCAAGCAGAATCCGTTCATTCCACTGTCCAGCGTATCCTAAACAATCAGCTTCCGGAATGCACCTGTTACTCGGACACTAAGGTCAAGAACATGCTTGTCCCAATTCATCTATTTTGTTCACTCTTCTGTTTTTTAGTGATTACAAAATAAAAAAATCACCCACTGTTTTGTACCTTTTGGGAAGTTTATTTCATGCGGCAGCGGTTCAAAAAATGTTTAGAAATTAAAGCAGGGTGGGCAAAACCTAGCTTGGGTCAGGCACACCGGCTCCTGTAAAACAGGCATGTGGTTGGAACTGCTAGAAAAACATTAAAAAAAATCATAAATCCAAACTATTATGAAAGTAACAAGAACTATCATAATTATATATATATTTAAAATATAATAGTTTTTGACGTCAACGGGAGGAATAAAGGAACTTTCAGCCTTGGAATTCATTCCTATGTTTTTTACTTAAAACAATTTCATTTTAGCGGCTTTAGACAGGACCTGTACATGAATAATTATATGATTGTGTGACTAAACTTTAAAACTAACACTAGAAATTTTATAATAAGGGAATGGTAAACCCAGGTGATCTCAATAAATAGAATGTGGTGGGGGATTAAAGTTCATTTATTTCGGAATTCAACTCAAAATTGGGCAACAGCAGTAAGTAAATAAATGACATGCACACAGACCCTGAAGGAGTTTTAGTCTTGGTCTTTAATGTGAGATTTGGCTCACATTAAAACAAAAAACCACCAATTCACTACTCAAAAACGTAGAATATGGTGACTTGCCAAGCAGCTAATCAATCAAAACACCTGCACAAAGGTTTCCTGAGCTCAAAATGGGTTCTCTCAGTTTTGGTTCAATAGGCTACACATCATGGGGAGAAGATGCTGATCGACAGTTGTCCAGAAGACACCATGACAACCTCACAAGGGGAACGCCACACAACATGCATGCCAAGAAGCTGGCTGTTCAACAGGAGTGTGTAATCCAAGCGTTAACAGAAAGTTGAGGGAAGAAAAAAGTGTGGAAGAAAACAGATAGGCACAAACAACCGAGGAGGAACGCAGCGTAGAGGATGGTCAAGCAAAATCGCTGGCAAGATTTGAGTTGAACACAAGGAATGGATGAGGCTGGGGTCAAGGATCCCAAGAGGCACCCCAGAACGGGTCAAGGGAATTTGCTACGTTGTGGCTCCTCGGAAGCACCTGAACCCACAGGCACAATGATCCGAGGCGGTTTACTGGGCTAAGGAGAAGAGGAAAGGGACTGTTTGCCAAGTGGTCCAGTGCCTTTTCAGATATAGGGGGCCGGACAGGGTTTTGGTATTTCATGGAAACCAAGGTCTTAGAGTCTGGAGGATGGGTGGAGAAGGTCATAGCCCAAGTTGTTTGAAGTCCAGAGTTAAGTTTCCACAGTTTGTGATGATTTGTGGTGCAATGTCATTTGCTGGTGTTGGGCCATTGTGTTTTTTGAAAACCAACGTCCATGCACCCGTTTACCAAGAAATTTTGGAAGCCCTTCGCTGCCAGCTTTTTGAAGAAAAGAGCTTGTTCATGTTCAGACGGATTGGCTTCCTGCCACACTGCCAAAAAAAGCACCCAAAGTTGGTTAATGACATGGGTGGTGTGATGAAGGGCCAGCAAACTCACAGAACTTATTGCAAGAGGAAAAGAGAAACAAGAGACCATAAATAACATGAGATGAGGAGAAGGCCCACTGTTCAAGAAAACAGGGCTCATCACCTCAGCAGTGCCACAAACGATCCAACCCCTTGGCCACGCAGAATTGAGCAGTTATATAGTAATTAAAGGCAAAAGGTGAGAGCCCCCTACCCCCAAGTATTGGACATGACAGTAAATAACCGACTTTCCAGCAGGCAACAATTCACTAAAAAATATTTTCATTGTTCTTATGAAGTATGTAATTGTGAGTATAGTGGGATATGGGGGGGTTTTTTGTTTAAATGTGAGCAAAAATCATTCACAATTTAAACGCGAAACCAAAAGACTTAACTAACTTCAGTCTGTTGTGCATTGTGAATTATTTATCCATGAATTTCCACAAATTTGAGTTTGAATTACTCGAAATAACGAACTTTTCCACGGACATTAATGTATGAGATGAACCTGTAGGCTAGGATTTGAAAATTACCAAATGGAAATGGTTATTTTTCAAAGCCTAATCGCAAAAAGAAAAAGAGGGAAAGCCTTGGACTTAATGCAAAAACTATCCAAAGGGGACAATGCTGATGACATTTATGAGGAACACCAACATCGGCAGCAAAGCTAATGTTTTCTGTTATTTTAAGCACAAACTAAGAAAAGTAAAACAAAACTTAAAAGTTTAATCGCTAAAAGACACAGTGTGTCTGCCAGTGTGGTATTTGTGGGGCGGAGGGAAGCAGCTGTGGGGATGTACTATTTGGAGTTATACTGTATATCGAGGATCTTTTTTTGGTTTTTTTTTTTGTGGTTCGACAGAAAGAATGTTGTCCAGTCGTGAAGCGCCAGTGTTAGGTTGTAGACGACTCAGCAGTAGGTGTTATGCTCCTCTTGACTGTCAAAGAATCTGCCAGTCGATAGGTAATGGTCTTTTAGTGGTGTTGAGGTCAGAAGTGTCTTTTCTAGTCCTGTAGTGTGGAACCATTGTAATAACCAATTAATTTTTTAAACATTTAACCCGGGGTGGCCAAACGTCGGTCCGGAGAGCCCACCAGCCCCCTGCAGACTTTAGGATTGTATCCAACCTTGATAAAAACTGACCTGCCTGGCTTTCTAGACATTGATTGGCTTTGTTTGATTAGGGATGGAGCTGAAGTCACTGTGGCTCTCGACCAACGTTGACCACTCCTGGTTTAACCAAATTAGGCTAATTGGTTAAAATTGTAAATGATATGCCAGTTAAATGTAAGTTATAAATCTGTTTACAGTTTACCAGTTAAGCTGGGACCAGTGGCGGAGCGGGTTAGCTCAGGGGCATATGCCAAAAAGGTACGGGCCCCCCCCCCCCCCCCCCCCCCCCCCCAAAGCGTGTATGGGCTCCAACTCGGTTAACTTAATTTAGATCCTATTGTTGATTTTTCTGAAGTAAAAACAACGTTACGTGAATTGTGACTACTCACAAGCTGTTGATTCATGGTAGCGATTTATGAATTGATTTAAATCTTAATAACAATTTTAAGAAGTTCAAAGTAAGAAGATGAAAGTAGTCTGGGTATGGTATGAGATCTATGGCTTAATTTTCTTAACTGTCTATAGACTGTGAGATCGGAAAAAAATAAAAATCTGATTAGTGAGAGAAATCATGACATTAATTTATGCGAACCTTCTTCGACTGCAGAAGGAAAAAAAAAGAAACCATTTAATTTGCAGTGTTAACTTATGAATTAAATAAAAAACAATAAATAAATCACAATAAGAACAACAGAGTTTTTTTCTTGTAATGAAGAAAAAATATTTGACAATTTCTAAATGAATGCTGAATGATATTTGACAGTGATCTCCACTGCATCGCTGCGTACAATCATTGTTGTCAGTCGCGAATATTAAGCGTGTTTTAGGCTAAATGCATGGCGTGTGTGTTTCACTAGCTCCCTTCCCATGTACACAATAAATAAATGTATAAATAAATAACATGTGGAAATGAATAAAGAAATAATACGACATAAATACCATCAAAGTTGAAAAATGAATAAAGGTGGAAATTTCAAAATGTATAAATACTATTACAGCCCCTCTCCCTGCCCCACCAAAACATAATAAATTGTAAAAAAATAAAAATTACAATAAACAGTAAATGAAAATTATAAATCATTATTTATTTCTTTTACTTTTGTTATTATTAGATCCAAAAATATGGCAGGCTTGGCATTCATATCACACAGCCCTGAATACACAAGTCTTCCTCCAATGTAATGTTAGTTCTGTACAGCGTCAGCGTCGGTTAAAATAGCATTATAATCTCCTTTGTAGTAGAAAAAGCTGCATACATGCAGGCTACGGGAAAAAGCGAAGATGTTGAATTAAATATACACACAATCAGCTTTTCCACATGTTTATACTGGCCCCGATAATCAAAACTTCTACTTAGCGCTTGCTCCATTTCTGCGAATCAGTTTTTGTGAATGAGTGATTTGATCCACTTGTTGCTTTGGTCTTCATCAACAGCCGCTTGCGCCACCTGCTGGTGAGCGGCTGACAGCAGCTGGAGATCATGCATCGGTGCTCTACTGCAATTCCTGCAGCTCCCGGATGTGCAATAGCGAATTTCCTGTCGAATTTTAACCACTGAATTTGAGTTTTAGGAATCGGAATTTGGAAAGTGGAATAAAATGGACCGAAATTTGCCTGTCGAATATTAAACATCGTATTTTTAAACAGATATTTTGGAGGTGAATTCTGAACATGAAAGGTGAATATGAATGATTGAATTTTTAATTATGAAAATGTGTGTGAAATGTTTTGAATTGAAATATTCAAAACTTAAATAAACAACTATGCTGAATTTCAGCCCCTAAAATGCAAGCCCTGAAAATACAAGGCATAAAAATGCAAAAACTGTTAATGCAATGCATTATTTTTCAATTCGTGCATTTCAACGTGTTTCAAAAATATGACTTACTTTTCTTGCATATAGCCATAGTGAAACATGGTTATTGTAGTAAAACTGTGGTTACAAGCCCCAAAACACAGTTACTACACATTTATTATAATAAAACCGTGGCTACATTTTGTAAGGGAAGTTTCTTAATGAAACTTCGCTTGGCAAGTCTGTGCCCAGTTCTTAGTGGGTTGCGTACACTAAATGCAGTTTGCGCAAAGTACCTTATGTGTCTGCTGCTCCATTCGCAGAGCAGCATCTGGTTTTACTCGCATGGACTGGCACCTGGTTTACGCACGCACACCCTGAGGTGAGGCTGCACTGATGACCCCCAGGGAAGCACGTGAAGAATAAACAGAATGGGAGGTGGCGGGAAGATTTCATTTTCATAGGGTGGCAAACTTTTAATGAACTGACAAACAAACTTTCACCATAACAATAACAACCCATATTATAACAGAAATAGACCAAGTACTATATTAAAATAGAACACCAATACAACATAGTTAAACCTATATCAATTTAAATACATTTATTAACTATACAAAACCCCATTTGCATAGCACCCTCGGTTGAAGCTGTAATAACAGCTCTTCAGTGCATATTTTTGTTTGTGCTATGGGGAGCATTAATGTTTTTTTATTTACAACGCGTTCATGGAGCGTTGATTAATGTAGCCAATCACAGCTATATCTGTTGATTCCTTGCAAAGGCCAATCAGAGGCATTTAAGTTAGAATCCACTCACCTTTTAAAACAATCTCTCAGGTTGCCTGAACATGCTATGGGGAAACTCCTGTTTCTCCGAATACTGAAGCCTGATTTGTTAATGTTCATGTAGACCGAGCTTATACGGGTCCTCACCAATGACAACGAGGACCTTGGTACAGAGTGGTCGGCTCCGGATAAGCCCGTCCATAGCCAACATTACAAATGGTTTCTGCACCCCGGCTGCAGAAACCATTTGCAATGTCTGATGGGGGGCTTCAGAGACCTGCCCCATGGACGTCAACATTCTAGGTTGTGGCGCGCCCCTTCTTGACGATCCAAAAGTCATCGCATGCAAAGATGAATTACTTACTCTTAATTCACTTGCAGACCTCCCTGCTTCAAGGGTGTGATCCAAACTTCGGTCCAGGGAAATTATGCTTGTGTTTCCCATTCTGAAGTATAGTGTCTGCTGGTGAGGGGTGCTCTCTGCAAGTTGGGCTTTTTGCAGCCACTACTTCCTCATCCCAAAGATGGAAGATGACCACTGGTCTATCCTCAATTTGAGGCACCTGGACCGTGCCTTAATGAAGCAGCCTTTCAGGTTGTTGACTTTGAAGCAGATACTCGCACAAATTTGGCCAGGGGACTGGTTCTTATCAGTCAATCTGAAAAATACTTACTTTCATATCCAGATAGCCCCCCCATCACAGAACATTGTTAATATTTGCATTTGAGGGTGTGGCTTACCAATATACAGTTCTTCCATTTGGACGGTCTCTGGCTCCAAGCACATTTACCAAAGGTATAAAAATTCACGTCATGAACTACCTCAATGACTGGCCAGTGCTAGCCAGGTCAGAGCACAAGCTCCTTGCTCGCAGGTCGCTGCTACTCAACCACCTGGAGCGCCTTGGGCTCAGAATCAATTTAGCCAAGAACTCCCTGTCTCCCAGCCAGCGAGTTGCTTTCCTGGGAACAGTTATCGACTCGTTATCTGGCTTGCGCTGGAACGCTAACTGACAGTTCAGTGGCGGGAGGCATCATTCATTGTGGGTTTCTCTACCTCTCAGAATATTCCAGAGGATCTACCTCCTCTGTGATTCTGTTGGGCCTGCTTTACATGCAGCCCGTTCAATTCTGGCTCAAAGCCCATGTTCCGTGCCATGCTTCCTGCCTGGGATGTCTTTGCCTCAAGGTGACCCACCACTGCACCAGAGCTGTAGCCCCTTGGAAGGTATTACCTGTATCAGACAGGCATCCAATTGGGACTGACCTCCGGAAGGGAGGTGGTCACGACAGATACCTCCAACTTAGGATGGGGAGCACTATGCAAGGGCAGACCAGCGTTCAGTGCCTGGAACAGCCTGGAGCAACACCTACATATAAACGGTCTCGAAATGATGGCAGCCCTAAAAACCATCCTGCCAGCCTTAAGGGGGCACCACATCATTTTCTGTTCAGACAACATGATGGTGTTAGCCTTTATAAATCATCAGGGCATTCTCAAGCCATGGTCCAGCGCATTTGAACAGTCAATAGCAAATACTTAAACTAATAACAAAACAGTAGCTGATTCAGAAGCGCTAGATTGGCATAACAAAGTCAGAATTACCTCCTCTCCTAGCTTCACGAAACGATCGTCCATAAAATGCACTGCTGTTCTTTAGTAAGTAATCTTAAAGATTCCTAAATACATCTACTTTCGGAAGGCCAAATAAAGTACTCTTGCTTTCGCCTAGAAACACACAGCGTCTCCCTGACATGGCTGCATCAACACTAACTGCGGTTACTGAAACCACGCCTTCTTTCTTTGCGTGAACATTTGGGTGCATTATGCAAATATTTCCACATAGTGAGGCAGATATGTGGGGGCGTGTTAGAACGAGCCGTTTTAGGGGGTGTGGCAGAGTCTTAACTTTGATAAAGAATATATCTCTTTGGTTTTGAGACTTTAGTCTTTGCAACTTCAGGGATCTTATCAGCTTGTAACACTCCAAAGAGAAAGGAAAACAAGAAATCGCATCATATGACCCCTTTAAATAAATAAGACAGTTGCACAAAAAAAATTTATAAACTGGACATAACTCAGCCCACGCTATTTAAATGTACATTTTTAATGTATTTTATTTAAGTAAAAGACAAGAAAGAATGAAAATATCAGTGCTTGAAGAATTTGCTTAGTTTTATTAGCCTATATTTTGATCTAAATTAGACTGTATCATTTCAAAACCTGAAGCAAAAACAGAATGGTCTTACTTTAGCTTTGTGAAATTAGGCTACATAAAACATGACAAACAGCAGATGGGCTGAATGAAAATGTAAATTCACTCTCTGTCAGCGCTTAGGTGGCGCTTAAGGAACAGCAGTGATGTATTGTTTCCTTGATTAACACTGTAAACACAATGGATTATACAGAGGCATGATGAAAGGAAAATGCCATCTAAACTTTTTCTTAAGTGAGCTTGCTCTGCCTGCTAATGTATTTTTCTTCTCTTTGCATCTCTGGCCTCTGTTAACACCGTTTACAGACTCTGAAGTAAAACAAAAAAAATGTCCGGTTCCGATTTATAGTCGATGGTCAATCGGTGCATCTCTGCTCAAATTCAAATATTAAACTGCTTTTATTTTGGTGGTTTGCCGGCAAATAAATAAATAATGCTCTGCATGTTTCTCTGAAAACTGCAACAAATAGGTATTTTTATTTAATTAAAACCTTGGCGATATAACTATGGCATTAAGCCATAATGCCATAATTCCCCCCAGAGGACAACTCACTGCCCAAGGAGTGAGACACCATGGCCCACGATTGGCCCAGTGCTCACCTGTGCCTTCGCTCTATGCAAATCCATCGACTCAGGCATGTCACGATGGTCCCTCATGAATGAATGAATGAATGATGCATTTATATAGCGCTTTATTATGTATTGTGTATTGTTGTACACCCAAAACACTTTACAATCATGAGGGGTGATCTCTCCTCAACAACCACCAGTGTGCAGCATCCACTTGGATGATGCGACGGTAGCCACAGTACACTGGCGCCAGTGTGCTCACCACACCAGAGCTACAGGGGGAGAGGAGAGAGAGTCATAGAGCCAATCAAGTGGTTGGAGATTATTAGGAGGCTATGATTGACAAGGCCCCAGGGGGGCATTTGGTACAGGCACACCAGGGTTACACCCCTACTCTTTACGAGAAGTGCCATGGGATTTTTAATGACCACAGAGAGTCAGGACCTCGGTTTAACGTCTCATCTGAAGGACGGAAGCTCATGTCATCAGACGAGTCAGGGAGTCAGATTGCCGGTCTTCTTGGTGGCACACTCTGGCAAAAAAAAGCCATGGTTCCCCTTGTTGCTACAGCTTCCCTTCGAGGGCATAATGTGCTTTCAGTAAGCACTTCCTGCCTTGAGTTTGGGCCTAATGACTGTAAAGTCATCCTCAAACCAAGACATAGCTATGTCCCCCAGGTGCTCTCCACTCTGTTCAGAGCACAGGATATCACCCTTCTGGCTCTTCCTAATTCCTAATTTACTCTGCCCAGTCTGGGCCCCTAGAGTTTATGTGGAGCGCTCAATCAGTTTGGCATCAGGCACCGATCTATTGGTGCCTTGGGGGCTTAGGGATGCGTATGAGACAGAAGATTATCCTGCTGGAAGTAGTTGAGGTATAGCCCTAGCTTATCCTCAAACAGGGGAATGGTCTCCTCCTGGGCTTGGTCCAGCGGAAATATCTGTGCAGCAGTGTCCCCGGTCTTCGCCGTCAATCATTGCTAGGTTTTATATCCCTGCCCTTCTTTAATGGATTTTGTCCGCCTAGTCATCCTGTTCCCCAGGTTAGTGGAAAGGGATATTGTTGATGAGGACTCCGGCTTTGTGGCCTGGGTCTTGCTGAGTCTGGGATTATTGTGCCCTTATTAGCTCACGCTTCATTAGAACCCTCACTATGGATGCTCGTATATATACTTATATTTATACCATGGTCTGTCTGATTACTCGATTCTGATTGGCTGTGTCATGGAAATTTTCAGTGATAATCTGACTTCACCACAGACAACTCAAACAACTACAGTTGTTAATATAATAACTACAGTAACTCGAGCTAATTCCCTGAATACTTACAATACAATCCAGTACTTCCCTGAAGTATGGTGACGGCGTCCCTTCAAGAAGCTACTATCACTAACTCAATCATACATGAGCACACAGGTCTTTAGCCTATATACAATCTCACCGCCTCTAAGCTGTACCGTGTTACTCAGACCCGGACGGCTTGTTTATAGTCTTACAACACTATACTGGCTTTGCGTGGTATTTTGAGCAAGGCCTTTAGACTTTATTAATCAGTGCGCAGCATCTATACCCCGACACCACTCCCCAAGTTGCTATTTTCAGGAATGAAAGTTTTATTCATGGCCGGGAGCATACCAAGCTTTCCAAAGCGTGGTATGACTCTGCCTTGGCACGGCTCAGTACGGCACGGCACGGCTCGGCTCGGTTCTGGGTCATTCCATTGCAGTTTAGTATCACTAGAGTGGGCGGGATTATTCACGTCTGATAGGGGCGCCGCCTTACTGCCGACGCACCTCCTGGAAAAACGGTTTCAGTTTGGTGACCCAACAAGCTCTCGTGGATTCGCTCTTCTGCTATCAACGAGAGGAACGTCTGTACTTCCTCAACAGAAAACGAAACAGCCACTTTTTGGTTGTTAAAAAAAGGTGCGCTCGTTCAAAACAGCTGCGTTCGGTCCTTCGCTGGCTGTGCTGATTTAAATCTAGTGGTTATGTTGTGTTTGTATCACAAGTTCAGTGACGCAGGTAGCGACGTGACGGTTCTATCCGGCCAATCAGTGATCAGCAGAGTTTACTCGTCATGTTTTGGTAATGGTATGGTTCACTTGGAACCTCAACCTAGGTGGTACTAAAAAAAGTACCAGGTCCCAGGTACTGTACCCAGTGGAAAACCCCCCAAAAGTGAACCGTACTGAGCCATACCGTGCTGTACCATGCAGTGGAAAAGCACCATATGTTGAACATAACCTTTTGACTCCTTCTGAGGCCATTACATAAAATATTTCCATCACAGCTGGCAGGTATGCATTAAAACCATTTAATGCACAGGTTGTCACGTTGAGGTGTGCCAGGGAACAGGGAGGAAGACGAGGATGAAGGATATCAGAACACTTTAATGAATACACGACAGGGTAGGAGCACACGCACAGGGTAACACTGACAGCGACAATAACCGACAAACTAGACTACAAGAGACAGGAACTGATATAGGGCAAATAACGGGGGGCAGACAGGTGAGCACAATGAGGTGATTAAATCATAATGGGAACAGGAACAACCAAATAAGGACACAGAGGGAGAAACCATAATCGACAGTCCACAGGGGTGTGACACAGGTAGCTCCAAGTCAGTTTAATCACCGTTCTATATTAATGCACTACCTATAAACATTGGTAACCATAGTAACATACAGTTACAGTTCTACAGAGACAGCTATAAACACTTCCGATTTAATTAGCTAAATGAATGATTTTCGCGTGTCGTTTAACTTATTTAGTGAATATGGCAATTTTGATAAGATGAACTGGACGAACTGGAGAAGATAACGGTAAATGAGAAATATAACGAAAAATTAGGAATTAACACCAGCAGAACTCAAGCAGGTAGAAGACGACAAGGATGAGGTTAATATAAAAAAGACGGCTAAATAGGCAATTAACACATTCAAATACTTTTTGTATCAGAGACAAAAAAATGCTGATGTTGAGACCTACTCTGCTTCTCTTCTTAATGAGTCCTTGCAAGAGTTTTATGCCTCTGTTCAAACTCCCACCGGATGCGAATACAGTGTCACAAGTCTGATGTGTCAGAGAGCAGGTATTAACCATCACATCACAAAACACAACATCATAAATGATAAACACTTCAAATCATGCAATGCAATCTTAAAATCAATTATGAAACGCTACTCTAAAAATGGAAAAGACACCAGTGTTCATCACCCGCATATTACCGAGTCCGACATGGAGAAAATTAGAAATGTGCCCCCACTCCCCCCTTTCAAACCCATTGGTCTTGTGCGAAAAGTTTGGTTTGAGATACAACTGTTTTGCACCTCAACCTATCAAAAGAGTCTTTCATTCTCAAGCAAGACGAGAATGGCCTGGAGTACCTGACCCTGGTGCATAACCCAGAAACAAAAAAAATCACAAGGATCCCACTGCAACGGATAGAGAAAATTTACAAGGATTTATATTTGTTTTGGTGACCTACTTTGTCCCGTGGACAGTTTAAAAAAATACCTATCAAAATTCAATTTGATGACAGGAGCCTTATCTGATACAGGCGCATCCCTTTGTGTAAACCTGAGAACACTGAAGTGTGGTTCACCAGGGAGCCGGGGGGTTCAACTAGCTTGGTAATATATGCTAAAAAATATTTGTGAAGAGGTACCTAAGATATATAATAGATATTAAATTTTTAATCCTAAGACTTCAAACTGTTTGTAGTTATAATATTTTCCAAATCTAAATTGCATACTTGAAATTGTTGTCTTTCAAGTGAAACGTATCACACAAATTTACACAAACCATAGTTTGCGGAGCACTGCCATTGGTCACTCTCTGCCACCGGACAGAGAGCACAGATAACGGTGAGAATGAGGTCTCTGCAGAGCAAAAGTGAGCGTATCTGACATTGTGGTTGTTTTCAAACTGATGGGTGTTTCTAAATGATGCAATGAAAATGATCCCCCTTCCCTAACCCCACCCCTAAACCAGTCAGCCAATCAGGTAACATGGTCAAAAATGCCCTGATCTGGTAACTCCCATTACTTTCATGCAGAGACCTATACTTGGATCATGTCAGCGACATGCCACCAATACGAGGCTAGTTTGCGGTCATATTGGGCTGCTTTGTCAGAGAAGATGGCGTGGAGTGACATTCTTACATCTCGAGCCTCAACAAGCAAAGAAAAACAGATTGTGCTTAAACATCCATCCTCCTCCAAGCCTAAACCCGAAACCCTACCCTTTTCCATGTCTAATTTCACGATCAGTTGAAATGTAGAGTACAACATCCATTAGCCTCGGTGGACTTATGAGGCTAATTTGAGTAGCCTAATAAAATAAAAACAAACAGTAGCCTAAACTTTCCAATTATTTTACGTTTATATGTTTTTATTTAATTAAATGTATTTCATTAAATGTGATGTTAGCACTATTTCTGTGGAGAATTGAGGTATATGACGAATACTGTATTGTAATTATTCATTCAAATAAAACGCAATCTTACAGCCCAAGTGTGTCTGATTTAAAGAATTCGGGAGCACAGAAACTATTGCCCTGCAATTTTTATTGATACAATATTGATAAAACAATTGCTACATTATATTTCTCAGCAACAAGAAGGTAAAACAAGAAGGTAAAATCACTGTTTCTAAAGAAGCACACTAAACTCACAACTCACAACTTCATTGAGATGCACAGACACTGGTAATTTACACACGCAACTTTCATCTCTCTCTCTCAGTAATCAATTAAAATAAATGCTATAATTCATTAAAATAAATTTGATTGTACCACACTTTATCTCATTATCTAATATTAAATTAGGCAGAATGCTATGTCAAATAAACCATAACTGACGAAAATAAACCTAGTAACATAATTTTGACCATTCCGGTCAAATATTCTGCTGCATACATCATTAACAGCTTTAAGTTGTCAGTGCTGGCAAATGACCATGGTATAAGCGGAATAATGCACTGCTTCACGTTGGGTGGTTCTTGGCCTCCACGTCATGCATTAAAATCGTTTAATGCACAGCTAGCTTTATCCTAGCATTATCCCTTACATATAGCACGCTTGTATATGTATAAATATATATATATGTGTAGCACCTTGCTGTTGGACTCATTCCCCATTGCACATTCACGCAACATGAGAGACTGTTTCGAAAGGGAACACTCTGGTTACTAACATTGGTTCCCTGAGATAGGAACGAGCGTTGCGTACACAGCCATGCTATAAAGCTGCACGTGAGTCGACACTGTCACTTATCAGTCAAAAGATTCTGATGTGAAATGTATTCAGCTCTGACTTATATAGGCAGTCGGCTCCTCCCGTTTTGGCGAGCTGAAATACCATTTGTTCGTGCAGCTACACAAACATGAACAAATCTGGTTTTAGTATTCGGAGTAATCAGGAGTTCTCCCATAGCGAGTTCACATGCAATGTTAGTTCTGACAGAACTGAGGTTAAGTTAGTAATCAGGGCGTATCCTTGAGTTCAATCCTCTCATAACAAACAAAGCATAGACACAGTGACAGAAATATGTCAAAACACCTGCCTTGGTGGACCAGGATCAGGTTTAACAACCACTGTATTATTGAAATTGAAAACATGTTTTAAATATTATATAATTTTTATGCTGTGGCTCTTTTGGAAAATGCATTAAACAAAACAAAAAAAAAAACCAAAACAAAAAAAAACTCGGTATCAAACCTCAAGCGGTAAACAAGAAAACAAGGGAAAAAAGAAAATCATATTCTGCATAAAGAAGGTTAAGTCTGTTATTTATTTATTTGTGACATTTTCATTTTGACTGTGAAGCATTTACATTGAAAAACAACTGGAGTAGGATTTACTTTGAAACTATTTAATCATAACTGACAATGAATGAGTAACATTTGAATTAAATATGAAATTAAGTAGAAAAACTGAAATAGTATTTTCTTGTAAATCTTCAAAAAAACATTTTTTTACAGTGCAATGTTTTCTTTTGTATTTATTATGCTTGTCAGTTGTGTTTCTCATGAGTACAACACAGTTATACTGTATATTTTTGTCTAAATCACTTTAAAATATACCATGATGTGTAAATACTTCATTTAAAGGTGGTGTGATTAATCTCTGCACTAGCAATATAATCTGCAAAAATGATTATGTTTCCAAATGTTTTTGTCATAGGTCAGTATGTCAGATATCCCAGTCCCAAACACAGGTGATTGGTTAAGTCAGAAGATGACGTGTCACTCAAACAGATCAATGTTGTGAAAGCATGAGTGTTTCACTCTTCCGGAATCAAACTGACTTACAGTGACACTGAACATGAAGCTGCTGTAAATATTTTCAAATGTATATTCATATATTTTATTTTGCATTATGGTAATCAGAAGTTAGGGGGAAGAGTTTCTTGCTCAATATAATTTCAATACTTTTTGGGTGAAATATTATGCATGTTCAAGAGTTTCACACATTTGTTTCTTCATACAGCCTGTGTTTTTGTTTATTGGTGTTGTTTCATCATAGTTGTTGTTGTTGTTCTTTCTCAGACGCATGCAGCAGCGGTCGCAGCCAGTGCAGGTATCGGGACAGTTTGGTGAACACAAGTCCATGATTACAGTCTCCAGTGGACAGAGAAATGCCTGTCAGGAATGCCGTCTTTCCCTCCACCGATGCGACGGGACTCCCAGACTTCAAGTCACACGGCATCGGTTTGGTCCTGATGGAGACGTCAGACTCCCGGTTCTGCATGCAGAACATCTTATTGGTCATTAGGAACGTGAGGTTGAGAGAGCCGTGACAATCATCCAATGAGAGGTAAGAGTGTCCGGCTCCACCCATGACCACACCCTTTCGTCCAGCCCTCATCAGAATATTCTCGCTGTAGTCTCTCTCCGGCAGACAGAGCGGGACGATGGATGTGTTCTGTGGGAAGGGCTCCATCAGCTCCAGGAAGGCCAGGTCGTCCTCCGCACCTGACACGTACCGCTTATGCGGTGTCCAGCTGGAGACACGCAGCGCCACGGTTGAGTGACGTTCCACTGGAGACAAGAACACGAGTCCACTTACATTGCAGCACATATGGTGTTTTTGCAGATCACTGATTCTCAACTGATCAGAACACAAACAAGGCTCTCAGGTCAGTTCTGATGGGTCACTGACACCAGGTTTAAATAATCATGCATATTTAGGACAGTGAAACAAAAAGGAGAAGCACTTTCCATTTTTCGCTGATGTCAAAGGTCTTGTGTTCAGTTGCAGTGTTATTGTCAATTAAAACTAAAACCATAAAAAAGTTACCATAAAATTGTCAATACTTGAAAGAAAATAAACGTTAACTGAAATAAATTATTAAACAACATTAAACTAATTTTATTTCAGCTAGCTGCCAAGGCAACACTTTTCACTTTTAAAGTGAAATACTAAAATAACAAATTACAACTAATAAATAAATTTATAAAAACTATAGACATATTTAAAAAAATAAAATTAAAATGACAAAAAAACAAAATAAATATGAATATAAAAAAAAAAAATCTAATTTAAAACATTAACAATAGATCCACAGCTATCAATGATACAAAAATAGCACTTCAGTCAAACTCTAAAATACTTTAATACAAATTAATTAGTCACTTTGCTTGAAGCTAGTTGTATGAATCAAATGCTGTTATATTTTCTTTCAAAACCAGAAGCAATGTTGTTATTGTTAACTAAATCTAAAACTATTAAAAAACAATTTAATTAATTTAAATAATGCTATGAATAAAATAAAAAAACTGAAAATTTGAAACTTCGCCTGTAACTGAAAAAAAATAAGTTTGTGTTAAAGAATTACTAAAACTAAAACTGAAATAAAAATTAATTAAAGCTAAAAGAAATATAAAAAAATGGTATAATAGTAAATCATTTGAAAAACAAAGGTCTTGTCCTAAAAGGTGAACTAGTTTCTCATTTCAGTTTTATACCAAAATGACTGCAAATATAATGTTCTCTGGGCAGTGTAGAAATACCACCTGATGCTAACAAGTGTGAATTCTACTGGACTGTGACTACAAAAACAATCTGAACTATAAAGTACTATTGTAGGTCATATAGACTATAGTCTGTTGTGTAAAACTGCAGTCACATGCTCACCGAGAGTGACATGCGGATCCTTCAGTGCAGACATGCAAGTGGCTGACGTCAGCACAGACTTACGGCCTAGAACCACACCGTGACAGACGACATCACCACTGGTGTTCACAAACTTCACCTGCAGCACACAATACACCATCATGACCATCATCATCAGATGCTCAAATACTGCTCAGCAGAGCTGAATATTCAACAGCTGCTCTTCTAACTGGCTGATCGTGTGCTGTGGAGTGTTTCAGTTTGTTGATCAATGTGCATGAACTGCAGAACCATTCTAGTGAAACTCCTGCTCTAGTTATCATGGCAATCAGGTTGGTGCTTACCTCCCATGAGCAGTGTCCATCAGGACAGAAGCTGGGCGTCTCTGTTGACCCACATGGATTCTGAACTGAGAGTGTGGATGATGTTTACATGTACATTTATGCATTTAGCAAACATGTACATTTATGCATTTAGCAAACAATTTTATCAACGGTGGCTTACAAAAGAGGGGAAAAAAGCAATTCATCAAATAGCCAACCATATTTGTAATATACAAAGGCAGATTTATTATACAACTGGATATATTATACAAGAGGAGAAATGCAGAGAAGAGTGCAGTGAGTGATTAAATAGCTATAATGAGTGCAGTCCGTGAGTGTGTGAACTCCAGTGATTTAGCAGTTTTCATAAGTTCAGGTGCAGTGATTGTCAGGTACCATGAGGTGAGCAGCTCCTGCCGTCACTGTTAAGTGTATATCCCCGCGCACAGAAGCAGCGGAATGAACCAGTCATCGGTTTGCAGAAGTGCTCACATGCTAAAGGCCCAGCTGACGGACACTGGGATTTATCTGCAAAACATCATCATGAAGCATTTGACACACATGATGCCTTTCAAACACACTGAATGTGCCAAACACAGCATATCTCACATCACATTTTCATCACTCTCACTTGTATAAATCATCACATTCACCAGTTTGACAGTCGGTGCCGCTGTACATCTCCGCACATGTGCATGTGTAACCACCGATCCCATCCCTGCATGTGCCGCCGTGTTTACATGGGTTGGAGTGGCACTGATCTCCATCTGACAACATAATGAAATATTCATATTTATTACAACTATAATAATACAGCAGGTCCAGAGACACAGAAAAGAGAATGACAAAATACATGTAAAAATTAGTAAACTAAGAGCAGTTAAAGATAAAAATACAATGATATACACGTACAAGTAAATAAAAACAATCAAAATCGTTAAAAAAAAAAAAAAAAAAAAAGGTAAAATAAAGTGAGCTATTAATTATAAATAATATGAAAATGTTTGTAATTATTTATCAATTCGTTTATAAAATTATAATTTCATTAAATTCAGTCATAGTATAATCAAACTTTCTGAAGGTCACTTACCATAGTATTTGGTCCAGAACTCATTCTTTAAAGGGGGGAGAAAAAAAAAAAAAAGATTTGTTTTATTTAAACAAATTTGTGGTTTATTTGTTTTATTTAAAGATTTAGATGAGTGAGAGCGTTTCAGCCGCATTTAGTTAAACTGTGCAATATTCACAGAAGAAACACATGTGACTCATTTATATTTAATGTCTGAATGTTCATGTGATTAAGATCTAACAGTGATCATTAATAATCATTCAGTTTCGACGGGAGAGAGGGGCTTTCTGTGATATATTTTAAATGGCCCGCCCCAAATATTTCCTAATGATTTCCTGTTTTTTTTTTTTACTCTCAATGTCACATTCATTACAAATAAAAATAATTAAAAACTTAAAAGTTATATAAGGTTAAAATGTGTATATGTTTTAATGTGTCTGCAATGATTCTGATGACATGCAAAATTCAGATGGAGGACAGGCAGTGAAAAGTAGAATGGATGAGATGGAGGAAAGTCCGTACTGTACTGGTTTAGACACTATTACAAGAGAAAGGTATAATAAACACAAAATCACAACATATGTTGGACGTGATCCTTATGTTATGAAGAGGAGCGATTTTTCTACTAAATTGAAATACTTGCCTGCCATCGAGGCAGTGGATATAGGCTAAGCAATTGCTTACCTGAACTAACCCTGATTGCAAACAAGCTATTTCGAACGTGAACACTGCATTTATGTGAGGGATGCAGGATAAATGTCACTCCTGAAACTTTGCTGCATGTACAGCAGAGGGGGGAAAACTACGGCCTGCACGCCATATACTGCCAGCCGAAAACTTATCCAGCCCACGAGGGAGTTTTTAAAAATACTACACTGAGGCACCGAGACATTTGAATGATCTCAATTTGAGACTTCAGGGAAAGGACGTTTTTGTGCACGAACTGTACAGCCAACATGAAAGTGTTCAAGGCCAAACTTGTATTGTTCTCTAGACAGATATCCAGCCGAGACTTCACTCATTTTCCAACACTGGCCGAGTTAAGCACACCAATACACATTGAGAGGTACAGCAGCACTTTGATCGACCTGCATGCAGAATTTTCCCGTTGCTTCCGACTTTGCAAAACTGAGACTGAGCTTGAACTTGTCTCTTGCCCCCTATCTTTTGACAGCGAGAAAGCACCTCCAGACACACAACTGGAACTCATTGACATCCAGTGTGACAGTACTTTGAAGGAGAAGTTTCAGACAGCACCAGTTAACAAATTTTATGCCCAAAGAATGCTTGTTTTATTTGGATCAACATGTGTGTGTGAACAAACCCACTCAGTCATGAACTACAACAAATTCCAGATTGAGATTATGTCTGTTGCAAATTTGACTCAATAATAGATATTAAATAAGAATTGTTTTTTTTAATGTGACAAATGTTTCTGTCAGATAATATTTTCCCATGCATGCCTCCAGTGTAAATAAAAGTTATTTTATCAAGGATTTGGTATGCAGCCCTTCACATGGTTTGCAAAACTTGATGTGGCCCTAAAAAAGATGTGGTCTAAAAAGCCCACCTCTGATGTACAGGGTATGTGGCCGTCGGTCCTCTTAGCAGCACGTAAAACAAAACTTCTATTCAAATTCTGAATCGATTATAGCCTAGAAAGCGAGCAAATATCGCTTCCATATAATCACTAAGAAGCTGTCACTTCAAATGATCGCAATCTCACAATGTTCCGTTATAATCAATGAAGCTCTCTAAACTGCACATAATAAATACATCGTGTCTACATGTGGTGTTTAGTGAATTCTGACTGGACTGAGAGTTGGCAGCCCTGTTATTTATTTATTTTTTTATAAATATCTTAAAGGGGTCATAAGATGCGATTTCCATTTTTCCTTTCTCTTTGGGGTGTTACAAGCTTTTAAAGAAGATCTGTAAAGTTGCAAAGTTTAAAGTCTCAAATCCAAAGAGATATTCTTTATAAAAGTTAAGAGTCAGCCACACCTACCTAAAACGGCTCGTTCTAACACGCCCCCACATGTCTACGTCACGATGTGTGGGAAGATTTGCATAACGCCGCAAAGAAATTTCACGCAAAGAAAGAAGGCGTAACTTTTATTCTCGCTTAGTATTGTTGCCGTCGCCGCCATGTCGTGAAGGCGGTGTGTGCTTCGTTGTGAAAGCGAAACTACTTTGTTTGGCCTTCCAAAAGAGGATGATATCTGCTTCACCATGCCTGGAGCTGATCCGTGCTGGTAGATGAGGAAATACATCAACTTTGCGCTGTGGATTGTCGGATCGGCTTTCACCGTGGACAAAGCGGAGTCTTGCCCGGGGGGTCGTCACATGTGGTTGCCACAAGCTCCTTCGTCGAATCCGCCGGCCACACCGTTCTCAAGCCCGCCTGCCTCTGCTCACTCAAGCCGGCCTCCGCTCACTCAAGGTGTGTGTGACGCTGTTTCATTGTGAAAGTGAAACTACTCTGTTTGGCCTTCCAAAAATGGACACAACTAGAAAGAGTGGTTAAGTTGTATTTACAACACTCTTCCAGAACAGTTGAACCCAAATATTCAGATGTGTCCAGCGCATTTTATGGGGGACCGTTTCCTGATCCTGGTAGAGGAAAGTACAATGCGGCTGTTCTGACTCACAGACTGTAGTATGTTTTTATATTTAAAGAATTTGCCAATGAGATTCAAAAGTGAGTTTTGAGCAGTGTAGAGTAGGGCATGTTGTTTGTAATTTCTCCGATCACAAATGCAGACTGGTTTTATGTTTACGAGGCGTGATGCAAGATCGTGGCTAACTCATTATAATCCGTAATTATGTCCCCACGGGATGCAACAAATGCCTTGTTTGTAATGGGTTTTAATGTTTCTGTGTCGTCGCTCTGGCCGGGACAAGGCATTACAATATGGTAAGGGCATAACATTTCCGTCACATGTTTGAGGAATTCGGCCAATCACAACGCAATGGATATCTGGCCAATCAGAGCACACCTCGCTTTTCAGACCGATGAGCTTTGTAAAAATCGACGCATGTCAGAAAGGCGGGGCATAGAGGAGAACAAATATACAGTATGTGCAAAATAATGTGTTTTTTAACCTTAAACCGCATTAAACACATTTCATTAAACCAAATACAAAAAATAATGTTCTTTTAAGCAACATCATATGACCCCTTTAAAAAATATTATATCTTTGACGAGTGGGGGCGGGGCCGAGAGCCGTATGAATGGAGTGAGGCTGGTGGAGTAATTGATAATGAGAGACAACTGCACCACTCACCGGTCTCGAGTCCCACGGAGGAGATACGGAAGGATAAAAGGAGGAGCTATGACAGTGAAAGACGAGAGAGGACCAGGCCTGGACTTTATTTTGTGTTTTGGTTCCGTTTGTGCACGACAGTCGTCCGCGAGGTGCTGTCGCGCTATTTTGTGTTTGTTTATTTAAAGTTTCTTTGAATGTTCGCCGGTTCCCACCTCCTTCTTCCCGATCTACAAACTTGTTACATTGGTGCCGAAACCCGGGAGGAAGGAGGGACACGCTGTCAGAGAGGCGGTAGTGCTGGAACTATGGAAGACGAGGTGAGACGGAGAGCTCGTTGCCACGCTCCTGCGTCGAGGAGGGGTGGCTTCCATCCGAGAGGGAGCAGAGGAGTCAGCACCGTTCGCCAGGAGGCCGGAGCCTGCTGCCGTCCGTCATGATTGGGGAGGAGCAGGGAACGGGGGACTCGCTGCCAGCTGCCCTCAACAGGAGGAGCCATCGCCGTCCGCCAGGAGGCAGAGGAGCGGTGGGCGTTCAACCAAAGATGTCCAGACCAACACATGGCACCGTGCCGAGTGAGATCCTCTCAGCCGGTGGGGGACCAAGCGAGGCCGTGTTGTCTGGGAACCAAACTATAATTTTTTACATTTAAACAATTTAATAAAATAAACAAACAAAAAAATGAAAGTAAAGCAGCAGCCCCTTGCGGACGACTGCCACACACAAAACACAAAATAAAGTCCAGGCCTGGTCCTCTCTCATCTTTCACTGTCATAGCTCCTCCTTTTATCCTTCCGGAGCTCCTCCGTGGGACTCGAGACCGGTGAGTGGTGCAGGTGTTGCTCATTATCAATTACTCCACTGGCCCGCTCCGTTCCCACGCGATATCCGGCCCCAACCCTACTCATCACAATCGATATTACTCACCTTTTTCCTTTTGCACCACAAAAGAATTATCCAACTCGGTTTCCTCCCTGACCTCAGACGCAGGTTTACAGTCATTGTTACCTGTGTTTTTTAGTCCAATTTAGTCAAACAAGGAGCCTCTAAAAGGACCTTTGCAAAAATAAAAAATACACAGACTTTTGCATGCTCACGAGAAACGTTTCGCGACAAAGCCACTAGAAGGCAAGCCTGCAACCTTTAGCCAAAAAGGCATAACGGCTAATGCTAACGCTTCTGGTTTGCCAGTACGTGGGAAAGAAGATCAGAGGCCGTTTTTTTTTTATGGATGTCAGTGGAGGAGAGGCTTCACTACGGTGAATAAACAGCTTTTTAGAGGAAACGGCTTATCATGTACTGAATCAACAGTCTATTTGCTAATTTTCAACATGTTTTACACTAAGCAATACTTTTGGATTGAACTATTTTTAGAGTTTACAATGAAAAAAAAATGACGTTTTATAAGAGAAGTCACTGACTTCTTGCGACAGGTGGGATACAGCTTACAGCATTTCTTATTCATTCCTATGGCATCCGTAAAACGGCGATTGAGTGTCGGACAACTCTGACTGAATTTCAATGACGTCAAGGCTGTAATGTGATTGGTTATTAAGCTGACACATGTTGGAGCAGAAGGGAACGAGAGAATTGATCAGCTTGCAAAGAAGACCCTGGAACAACACACGCTTGAATTCCAAATTACAATAAGTAAAGCTGAAATAAAGAGATTGATATATATTGAATATACTGAGAGAGACTGATAAAGGCAGTCAGCAGAGAGAACGATGTCAAATTTACCATCCCTTCCATAGACACTGCATTAGAAACACCCGTGTAAACAATTTTTTGGTAATTTGATGCAAAGGTAATATACAAAGGATAGTGTTATAAATGTACATACATTTAAAAAAAAAAAACAATATGAAAAACTTAAGGATTTATGATGCTGATAACCATTGAACGGTCACATCACAGTCTTGTGAAAAGGGTCCATCAGACCTGTAGCATTAAATAATTAGTTTGTACATAATAGGGAAACATGAAACAGGCAATTGTGATAAATGTGGACTACCAGAAACGGTTGAGCATGTTCTTTTAATGTGTATAGCGTATAAAAGGGAAAGACATCAGGGGCAAGTTCAAGCTCAAACCGGTGTGCACCGTTTTGCTACGGTTTCTGGTTTGAACGACATGTTTCCTGGAAACGGTGTGCAACAGGGTTTGAGATACGTTTTCTCTTGTTTGGTGGGTGTGTCAAATGCCAGCCCAATAAGCAGCAACATGTATATAAACCACGTGGTATTAAAGAGATAGCTAGCACTATGTAATTAACATCAAAATAAATTCACAAGAGCACGTATATTTGCACATGTTTATTTACATTAAAGGCAAAATAACGGAAATAATAAGAGCACAAGTATAGATCTGGAACTTCTTTAAGTCTGTCTACATATAATTTAGTAATTGCAATGTCTTCTATTGTGTGCTAAATACTGATTAATGTTACATAAAAAACTATACATATTTACAAGGGTGTTTGTAACTTTGGTTGAGAAGTGGGGGGGGGGGGGGGGGGGACACAAAATGGGGGAAAATGTTTTCGATTTGAATCCCATTTCCTGCGTGTACATACATTTATGGACTATGGTGATACAAAATCCAGGAAATAATTAAAGGGGTCATATGATGGGATTCAATTCTTCCTTTCTCTTTGGAGTGTTACAAGCTCTTGGTGCATAAAGAAGATCTGTAAAGTTGCAAAGACTAAAGTCTCAAATCCAAAAAGATACAGTATTCTTTATAAAAGTTAAGAGTCAAAAACGCCTACCTAAAACGCCTAATTCTAACACGCCCCCACATATCTACCTCACTATGGGGGAAGATTTGCATAACGCCGCCCCAAATGTTCACGCAAAGAAAGAAGCGTAACTTTTATTCTCACTGTAGTAATGTTGCCGCCGCCGCCATGTCGTGAAGGCGCTGTGTGTTTCGTTGTGAAAGCGAAACTACTTTGTTTGGTCTTCCAAAAGAGGACGAGATCCGCTTCGTCATGCCTAGAGCTGATCTGTGCTGGTCACTGAGGGAATACGTCAACTTAGTGCTGTGGATCGCCGGCACATTTTATGGAGGACTGTTTACTGATCCTGGGAGAGTAACGTTAGACTAAAATGCCGGCAGTTCTGAAACGAAAGTACGTGTTCTTGTATCATTTGACCTGATGATTCAAACGCGAGTTGGGAGGGCAGGGGGCGAGTAGCACTTGTTGTTTGTCTTTTCTCCTATCACAAATGCAGACATTGTTTTATGTTTATGCGGCGTGATGCAACGCGTAAAAAGACAGTATAAGTCATTATAATCAGTAATTATGTCCCCACTGGATGCAGCAAATGCCTCGTTTGTAATGGTTTTAATGTTTTTGTCTCGTCGCTCCGGCCGGACACGGCATCAAAGTATGGTGAGGGGCGTAACATTTCCGTCACACGCTTGATGTATTCGGCCAATCACAACACACAGGATAACTGGCCAATCAGAGCACACCCCGCTTTTCAGAACAATGAGCTTGGTAAAAATCGACACGTTTCAAAAAGGCGGGGCATAGAGGAGAAACAATAATGTACAAGATGTGGAAAATAGGTGTTTTTACTTTAAACCGTATAAACATTTCATTACACCAAATAATGTTCTTTGTGATTGTAATAATCATATGACCCCTTTAAGTTGATTAATGATCAATTCTGGCAAAAAGAATAGTAGGCTACTAAACTATGAATAAGAAAAAGATGTCTTATTTTCTTTATTGGTTTTAACAGGGCCGATCGCCAGACTTGAGAGAATATCATTTATAAGTCGAAAAATGTTAACCTTAATGTTTGAATAATGTTTAAATAATGTGAGAATTTCCACTGTTAAACAAACTTTTATTTTAAACTAACCGCTGTACCTGAAAATATCAAATTAATCACTTGTTGTACAGGACAGAATGTTCTACATCAGTGGTTGCCAGACTTTTTAGAGAGGAGTACCCCCTGAGGCATTTCTACTTAGGGGTACCCCCTCTCTTGCACTTAGACTGCACCTTTTCCATTAAAAGGACAATATTTGCCCCCTAAATTGACTTTCCAATGCATTTTTTCTCTTTATAAATAGAATATTAATGTTTAAAAAAAAAAAGGTCAATAGAGAGACACAAACAGTGATTTTGAAAAAGTTGGGGGAGGGGGGGGGGGGGGGGGGAATTCCCCTGTCCCCAGTGGAAATTACGCCCCTGCATATTTATATATTTTCCTATTGTATTATGGCGTGACACTTTAATAAACTTTTCTATACCCCTCTGATTATATAATAGTAAATATTGCAATATCATAGCACAACAACAGCGATCAACAATAATGATAAGCCTAATCCTCACAATAAAAATAATAAGGTCATATAGATCATAACAGTCTTGGAGGTAAGAAGTGGATAATCCTTCTCCTGAAATGTTTGTCTTTTCATCCTGAAATGCGAGGCACATGTTGGATCACAATAATTAGGAACCACAGTTTCCACAAATCCCTTCATTTGATTGGGATATTCACTTTTATTCTGGAGGGCAAGGGGTTACCATCGAGCGTATTAAACACGTATTTATACCGATTTCATGAGGCTCCGAAAATTCTTCAAAAAGAACACAAATAATGTCCTTCTCAGCTGCCATAGTTGCAACTCTTGCATCATCAGAACAGGGTGTTCAACGCACCACCGTTTAAGTTTTTGCACCATTTTAGTCGGGGCTGAACGCAGCCCAGATGTTCCAAGAACTGGAACTAATGGGAATTAATAGTATATCTCTAAAGACACCGTCAAGTTATCTAGGGATTCTCAGCCTCAATGTCTGCCCAAACTTGAAAAAGGCTTCAATCAACAGTGAAGGGCGCATGGAATAACTCAAAACATAGGATTCTTGATTACAAATGCAATTTATTGAAGATCCTTCAAACAATAACTTGCTCTTCTTTGCATAAATTCAGTGCTTCATTCAGATTGGTTTAGTTTAATAACCTATACAGGAAACACAAACCATATATAAATATTATATATGAGCAAAGACAAACACTGCAGTGAAATAATCAAGTACATTTAAGGATATTGACTACAAACATGCTAGTGTACTCACAAATCACTTATCAAAGAACATATAAACATAGCGATTCAACAGCAACACTAAATCAAATGCTGTTACTGCACATGGTTAATTAGCACATTAGATGCAAAACCCTTTAAAATACAAACATCTTGCAAGTCAACATTGTTCTCATAAACAATCTGTAGTTGCTAGAGAAATCTAGAGTCTTTGTCCTACCAGTAGCGATTCAAAGTTGATGAACACATTGTGGCTTTTCCCAGGTGTTCTTGAATGAATGAACTCAGCATGCAAATTAATCCAAACTTGGTTACATCAGTGCAGGTTTACCAATCTTTCTCCATTGGTTTTACAACCAACAGCACCAGCTTAAAAAGGAGCAGTGTATGCACTTCACAAGCGAAGGACCTCCACACCTGATAATCAGACACACCTGCCTCTATCAGACATGAGCATGACATGGCATTGGCCAATCAGCTTGCTTGTTATTTTCATGTTACACTACATGTTCACAACCAATAGATTTGCTGTTTTTGATCAAGGTTAACATTCATTTTATCAGATAGGCTTTTCCTTACTTTAATAATGATGAATGAAGTATAGATATATATATATATATATATATTTTTTTTTTTTTTCATTTAATTCCTAACTGAACTCAAACCTACCAATTGAGCTCCTGGTCAGTTGACCCAAGGAGGTCACACACTTCTTGGCAGGACTTGGATCTCTTTATTGTTCTTCAATAGGAATCAAAACCACCAAGCATCGAACATCTCGATGAAGAATTGTAGCTGGGATCTTGTTACAAAGTTTCTTCGCTGGTTTGACATCCTTAATCGTTTCTGCTAGACTTGATTTAACAATTGAGACCGGATAGCTGGGAAATGCTCTCACCATTACATCCCTTACTATTCCTTTCTTGTCTGCATTTACACGGATGACTCTGGCCAACTTGTACTGGCCTCTTAAAGCGTTCTGGTCAGCCAGCCATACCACATCTTCCATGGCAGCATTTCGCTCCTTGATATGCCACTTGTTTCTTACAAATAAGTTTGGACCTGCCAACTGACACCATCTTCTACAGAACTTGTTGACTCCTTCCTGGATAACTCTTAGTCTTTTATATGAATAGCCTCCAAAGTCAAAACTTTGTTGATCTCCATGTTTTCCAGTTCATCCTAGAAGAAGAGAGTTTGGACTTATATATTCCACACAGTACTCCCGGCTTTGTGTCCTGACGTCAATGGGTCTTTCATTGACCAAATTCGCTGCCATGTAAAGAAAAGTTTGAAATTCCCCCCCATGACAGATTTCCATTGACCCCCCAAGTTCTGGAGGGCTCGTTTTACAAGACTGACTGCTGCTTCTGCTGCTCCATTTCTGTGAGGGGAATCTGCAGGATGAATTTTCCAAATCCACTCTGTACCGTGCTTGGCTGCTTCCACTTGTAATTTCATCCTGTCTTGTTGTTCTAGGAACTTGTGAAGATCTTCAAGAACAGACTTGGCCCCTATAAAATTAGTTCCGGAGTCTGACCACAGTTTCCTTGGATGTCCTCTTAAAGCTGTAAATCTTTGATATGCCAGCAGAAATCCTTTAGTTGATTGGTCACTGACAATATCGGCATGGATAGCTCTTGATGCCATACAACAGAAGACAATTCCCCAAACTTTGCGTCCCACCCTCTTCTTTACCTCATTTTTTATCACATAAGGACCAAACAAATCTAGGGTTGTAAACTCAAATGGTGCGGCTGGTTCTGTCCGCTCTGGTGGAAGGTCTCCCATAATCTGTTGGCATTGTTTCATCCTTGCCTTTCTGCAGGTCACACAACAGTCCACAACTTTCTTAGCTAGTCTGCGGCCTTTTACCACCCACGCTCTGCTTCTCATTTTCAACAAAGTTCCAGCCACTCCTTCATGGTTTAATTCATGAGCTTCCTGAGCCAGCAGCATAGACACATGTGCATGGTATGGTAGTATTGGAACTGCAGTTTTGTCCTCATTGAAGATTTGAATTCTTCCTCCACAAACTAACAGTCCAGAGTTTTCATCTTTGTACACTGCCAACCTGCTGAGGGTAGTATCAGGAAAGATCACGTTCTCCAGGGCAACTAGAAATAGGTCTACAAGTGCATTCTTCTGTTCTCATACTGTCAAGACAGCTTCTTTGAGTCCTTTTTCCAGAGACTTTGCCTCCCACTTTGAGGAACCCAGGGTCTTACTTCTCATTTCCAACCACTTCTTGACAGCTCTACGCACCCAAGCAATATCTCGGACCAATCTGGACAATCTGCTGAATTGTTCCACATGAATTAACTTACTTATTACTAAACCATCAAACATCCTTCCTGATGAAACATCCTTCTGCCTTTCCATTCCCTTAGCAGAGGTGCCGGAGTCTACAGTGGGATGTCTTGATTCAGCTTTTCCTCCATTCATATGATCGATCACTTTACATTTATCCAAGGAGACTACACCTTCTTTTTCCTTGGCCAGACTTCTGGTGAGAACTGAAGAAAACGCTCTCCTCTGAAGTTTGTTGATACTCTCTCTTGCTGCAGTTGCAACCTCAGCAGCTGACTTCATTGGCCATTCCTCCACTGGCCATTTCAGGAACACTGGACCACTCTGCCACGTAGAATCTTCTTTGAGGTCTTCTGGGCTACCTCCCCTTGTGATAATATCTGCAATGTTCAGATCTCCTGGGATCCACCACCAGTCCTTAACAGGTGTTGTTCTCTGTATCTCCCCAACTCTGTTTGCAAAGAAGGACCGGTAGACATAGCTAGCCCGCTGAATAGCCCCCAACACTGTTTGGCTGTCCACCAGATGGAACCACTGATTAATCTTCACTTGGCAATGCTTTTCAATGTACTTTCTGAGCCTGGCTGCACAAACTGCACTGCACATTTCAGCCTTGACTGCTTTTCCCTTCTGATCCAAGGGAGTTAATTTGGCCTTAGATTCAACTAGCCTCACCTCAATGCCATGGTCCGTTTCCCACCTGAAATATATTACAGCTCCATAGGACTTATCACTTCCATCACAAAATGTGATTCCCTTTGGTTTTCCTTTCCAACCTGAAGGTGTTAAGCCTCTGAGGAACTTTAATTGACCAAGCTAAACATACTCCTCAAACACTTTAATGGCTTCTTCTCTAAGGCTTTCTGACAGTGGTTTGTCCCATGTGTGTTTGATCAAACTTCCATGTCCTGCTTCCTGAAATGCCTTTCTTACAAGGATAGCTCCTTTTTGCTTCACAGGAGTGACCAGGCCAATTGGATCATATAGTCCAGCTACTTGACTCACCAGAAGATTAGGAGTCTTGATCCTTACCACCTCCTTTTTGAGGTTTTGTCCAACTCTCATCTTCTTTCTCCACTTGGAAAAATTGATTGATGTCATGATGTAGAGTTTATCTTCCTCCGCTATATATCCAACTCCAAGGGCCTTGTTGTCTTTATCCCCCAACTGGTTTGGAAGTTTCAGGATTTTGTCTTCTACTACTGACTTTATTGACTCACCATCACCAGGCTTCCAACTTTGTTCTGATCGAACCCAGTAGTTCAAGAAAAATCCTCTAGTTTGTAGGATCTCCTCAACACCTTCAGTTATTTGATTCAATCTCTTCAGATCATTGTGGGATGTCAGAATGTAATCTACAGAACAATCCTCTTCAATGACTTTACACTCCTCGTGGAGATGAGTGAACTTTGTCAGTTTTGCAGTTTCTCGCATGGCTAATTGTGCAATGCACCCTGCTGGTCGGTCACCGATGTTAACTCTGGTGATTGCATATTCTCCTATTTCTCCACTCTGACTATCTCTCCAAAGAAACCTATGGAGATGCATCTCTCTGTCCTCCAACCATACAGAGTTGTAAATTTTCCTGATATCTCAGAGGACAGCATAAACTCCTCTTCTAAACCTTAGAAGGACAGCTCTGATGGGATTAAGAACATCTGGACCTTTCAGAAGAAGATCATTCATGCTCACTCCTTTAAACTTCTGACTACTGTTCCATACTAAGTGCACTGGAGTAGTAACTGAGTGAGGATTTGTTGCAATTAAGTGGCTCACATACTACACCAGTCCATTCCAGATGTTGATCATGTCCTCAGTGAGATTGATTGCTGCTCCTCGCTCCACCATTTCATGAACTTGAGCTGCATAAGCAATTTGCCACTCTGGCTGCCTCTTCAGCTGCTTTTCTGTCCTCAGAAATGTTGCCTCAACTCCACTTCTATTATTAGGAAGAGAACCTGGATCCTCAGTCCAAGGATAGCTTGCATGCCAGTGCGGAGATTTGCTATGAGCATCCTCTTCTACATAAGTAAGACACTCCTTTATAATCTCAAGTTCACTTTCCTCTAACAATGTCATTTCCTTACCACCAGGGTGACAGTTTCCACAGCGACATGCTCCACACATGGGTTCACAAGCTGCCCCAATGCTATCCCATTTCCACCATTCCAAGAACTCATGGTTGCTAAAAACTGCCATGTTCGTCTCAGCTCTGGCTTCTTCTAATAGCGGAGTTGGTTTGGACATCACATGCACCTCAGGTTCTCCCACTTTATCCTCATATTTTGCAGCAGCTGTTCTCATTGAGCGAGCAAAATGGGTTTTGGACTCATATGCAGCTACATCTATTTCTTCAAATAAGTCTGGATGAGTGCCACCTACTGTCTTTCCCAAAGGACTCTCCCATAAGACGAGATCCCCAACAACCTTCACTCTTTGTGGTGCTAGTCTTCCTTCTCGTGGCTAATAAGTAGTTCAATCTCTTTTGGTCTTACCAGCTCCTCAGGTTTGACTTTTGGGAAGAATTTCTGCAGTTGCTTAGGTTTGATGACTTTATGCACTTTAGCAATTTCGTCCAAGCCATAACAAAGGAGCTCATGCGCTCTTTCTTTACCTTTATCAGTCTTGACTCTAACTCTGAAAAGATATCGCTTGGTTCTCGCCTTGATGGTCATTCCAACAACTCCATACACAATTAAAATGACATCTTCACATCTTAACCATAGTCTTTCTGCAGCATTATGGGTTATATAGTTGGTGTCTGATGCAAGATCAACTAGAGTTCCAATCTTCTGCCCAGCGTTGGCTGTGACTTCCATGAGCATCATAATGACAGGCAGTTCCTTTACTCCGCTTTCCTTTAAAAGTCCAACTTGAGGCTTTCCAGTGCAGGTTACTGTTGCTGCTTTATTGGTGAAGGCATTTCTACATCGCTCAGCCAGCTCTGGGGAAAGTTCAGCTAAAACCTCCTCTTGCTCTGCTGTTAGCACATTTACCTTCCTGTTCTCTTTCAGAGACCTTTTCTCACCACCACTCATGGATTCTCTTCTTGGACAGAGGAAATAATGATGATCAGATCCATTTTCCTTCCTGCAGTCTCTGTTTTTGCACAAGAGCATGTCTCTGCAATCAGAATCAACCTAGTGACATCCAAGGCACTTTTTGCATGCTCCAATCTTCCTCACAGCAGCTTTCTTTTTGGCTAACTTTAGGTCAAACTTCTTACAGAAGAAAATCTTGTCTTTATGGTTTACAGCTCCACAAACAGCACATCCAGTGTCAGAAACCTTCTTTGTAGTTTTTGCAGATGCATATTTCTTCTCATATCTTCCTCCGGATTTATCAAACCTTTCTACCTTGTCAGTGATTCTGAGCTGCTCGAGTTTCTCAAGAACGTCCTCCTGTCTCTTTAAAAACTTCAGCAGGTGATCAAAGTGATTTTCTGGGGTTACACCATTATCAGGGTCAATCATGAAGATAAGCCAATCTCTTTTTACAAATTCAGGCAATTTACTCTCAATAGATTTGATTACGAGAGGGTTCTTGTTCGCACCAGTGTTCCCAAGATCTGTCAGGTCGGAAAGAGCTTTTCCAACAGTCTGGATCAAGTCTATCACTTTTCTGGGTTGGTTACCTTTTACAGCAGGAATCCTTTCCAGTTCTTCAATGATTTCCATGGCGATTGTTATCTTATTTCCATATCCGTTCTCCAACACACTAAACACATCTTCAGCAGTACTATACCTTGATGGCCGCAAATCCTTAACAATTCTGTCATCCAAGCTATCCAGGAGCTGGATTTTCTTGACCTCTGCTGATCCAGTTGGTTCTCCTTGTTTCTGCAAACTTTCCCAATCCTTCTTTCTGTAACCCTAACCCTAAATGGTATCAAGAGAAATTTCTCTTGATACCACTAAATTTAGGCAAACTAGTTGGTTTTATTCTCACAACTGGTGTAATCTGCATAGTTTGGAAAGCTGTGTTTGGGTCTATAGGACTTGCAAATTGAGAACTTCTTTCAGCATTACGTGCAGTAATAAACTCACTGTTTCTTGAAACAAGTTCATTATTCCGTACTTTTGACTGCCTTACTCTGCTCTCAAAGTCCTTCTTCTCTGTTGTAGGAATCCATCTCTCCCAGCTGGATAGAGTTTTGACTGCTCTGCTCACGAGCCTTTCCAAGTGAATTAGTTGAACTTCATGTTCTTCACAATTGACACCAGCAACAGGTATTGAAGCAGAATGTCCACAAGCTTTCTCAGCTTCATGGACTGCAATTGTTACATCAGTGCAGGTTTACCAATCTTTCTCCATTGGATTTACAACCAGCAGCACCAGCTTAAAAAGGAACAGTGTATGCACTTCACAAGCGAAGGACCTCCACACCTGATAATCAGACACACCTGCCTCTATCAGACATGAGCATGACATGGCATTGGCCAATCAGCTTGCTTGTTACTTTCATGTTACACAACATGTTCACAACCAATAGATTTGCTGTTTTTGATCAAGGTTAACATTCATTTTATCAGATAGGCTTTTCCTTACTTTAATAATGATGAATATAAATATTTCACTCAATTCCTAACTGAACTCAACAGACACTTTTAGGTTATGGGGTAATGCAGTCAAGAATATATGAAGAATTGTTTAAGTATTTAAAAAGACAAGATTAATGGAAAGAGTTTGAAGCTTAGAATTTTCTAATTTTTTATTTATTTATGTATGATTTTTTAAAATCTATAATAATTGAATAGTTCATAGCTGAACCGTGTACGTTTCACACTCCAGACCAGCAGGTGGTGGACATGCACCTTTAATGTTGGTTTGCCAATCCACCAAAAATCAGAGAGAAGAAGATGATTTCCAGCGCACAGGACCACTAGCCCCTCACTGCAGAACAAAGATCCAGGGGGCGGGGTTGGATCCACATCTAGTGGGTGGAGACGGTAGGTTTAGGGGCGGCGATAGGTGGGTTTAGGGATCAGGGGTTGGAGATGGGTAGGTTTAGGTATATGTAAGGTAGGGGTGGGAATCTTTAGTCACCTCACGATCCGATTCTGGGAGTCACGATCCAATTCCAGAACGATTCTTGATCTACTTTCATCCCCCCTTATTAATTAATTTGTTTACCGACTTGAGAATCTTACAATCCTTACATTTACATATCCTTACGTAAGTAATTAAATATTTTTAAAAATAATTACAAATTGAAAAAATAATTAAAACAGTTGTATGTTAAAAATTTGAAACTAATATAACTTCAAAACATACAAGAAAGTAGCAAATAATAAAGAGGAGCATATAAACATAATACAAACAATAAACAAAGAGTGATTTCAGTATTAAAGATTATTTGAACATTTTCCATTCAAGAACTGTGAGTGATTTTTCTTCATCTTTACTGTTGTTTTTTATTATGACATCATAGACAGCAGGAGATAAGCTGCATTCACGCACGGATCTCTTTTGAAATATGAGTAATGTGGTTTTTTAATCCCTTAAGACATAACTTACATTGTTTACATTAATTTTGCGTCATAAAACCATTTTGAGATGCCAGTGCATTAAACCACGAGTCGTCGCACAGCGCATGCGCGGCAGACTCACACAACCAAAGCACGCGTCCCCAGCATTTGAAATTGCAAGCAGCCTTCTGTTAGTGAGGTTCATATTTTAAATATATAAGTCCACTGCATTCCAAACCACATAAATTATGACTTCATAGAGCATTTGTAAGGAAAATACTAAAATTGGAAGCAAGCTGAATACGGGTGTTTCTAAAGCAAACTCAGCATCATCGCGCATCTGTTTAAAAACTAAGCTCAGAATCGATTCTAAAATTCTCAGAATCGATCCAGAATCGTTGGAGAGAGATTCGAAATGCATCGATGGATCAATTTTTTCTCCCACCCCTAATGTAAGGTAAGAGGAGTTGGATCTGGATCCAACCTCACACCCTGGATCTTGTGTTCTGCAGTGAGGAACATCTCACACGATGGACCGTATGAGCGCGGCACACTCCCGCCACTGTGAGCGAAAGCAGAGGATTCTCGATTGCGAAGAGACGTTTTAAGTGCACGCACAATCTGGGCGAGAGCAGCGTATGTCTGAGAGCGTGCGTCCGGTTTTGTGCGAGAGCAAAGGAAATCGTTGTGCGAGCGGAGAGATTTGCGCACCATATTAATGCACTTTCGCTCTAACTTACAACAGTGCACTCTCGACATTTGTCAGTAAAATAATGCTAGTATACAATAAATTGGAAACCTGCCTTTGCGAGGGAACTCGAAACTGCGTCCTCTAGGGTCGCTATGTGGAACACCTTCCGCGTGACCGTGTCGAAAGCATACATCTAAAAACACAATAAGCAGTGGCCGCTGACATTCTAGACGTAATTACCCTGCCGTGATCACAATATAAAAGTTCCCGGGATACACAGTGATCATCCTCTCTTCGTCTTCACTGACCGTTTGTTTATGTTATGCATGCGTATGCGTTCAGCTCTCGAGGGAGTTGGATGCGCTCTGCATTCATTGCTTATTTTCTTGTGAGGGATAAACATGAATTGAACGTGCTCGTCTCACTAGGAGAAGACCTGTGCTTATTGTGATGCATTCGTGGGACTACTGTGGGGGAGGTGAGTACTTCACCATTTAGTTTGTAGATAGCGTTTGCATGAGTGCGTTCACCTCTTGCGGGAATAGCGACGCATTCGTGGCAGCGGTTTCCATTCTCGCTTGATTTCCGAGGTAATCTAGCAGTTGGGCGGAGCGTGTTTAGCTCCCGCGGGAGCTGAATGCATGCTGTGCGTTGCGATCGCGGTGAGAACATGGAAAGGACCTGACAGGAAATTTCTCCCTATCAGTAATTTCCTTTTGTTTATATAGGGAGTGTATAGTGGTGTCATGTCAATTTATTCTATAGCACAACTAACCCCAACACAGTTGACCAGTGGCTTTACACAATACCAGAGACCGTAAAAAAAAAAAAAAAAAAAATATCTTTCAATATATAATTAAAGCTGCAAGCAGCGATGAACGGGCCCTCGCACCCGGGCTCACCGCCAGGGGGCGGCTTTAGTAAAACAGCGAACGGCAAGCAATATGTATCTAAAGTGGTAAATGAAGGAGGAATTTGTCATAGTCATTTATATGTGCCAATCGTCCTCCTGTCAGCTGGTGGCGCTATAACTATAACTGGATTTTGGCTTTTAGATTTCTTCAGTCCAGCACTTTTATTAAACATATGAAATTTGGTGCAGATTGAACATGTATGTTTGAGTTAGTGTAAAGCATGACGTGTCCTATTGCCAAAAGGTGGCACTATGATTATAACTGAATATTGGCCTTTAGATGTCTTCAGGCCATGACTTTTTCCAAATAGGATTATAACTGAATATTGGCCTTTAGATGTCTTCAGGCCATGACTTTTTCCAAATATGTTAAGTTTGGTGCAGATCGAACATTGCATGTGTTAAGTTAGTGTATACAATGTCATTTCCTGTTGCCAGCAGGTGGCGCTATGGATATAATAGAATATTAGCCTTCAGATGTGTTCAGGCCAGGACTCTTATCAAACATGTGAAGTTTGGGGAAGATCGGACATTTTATGCCTGAGTTACAAAACTTTTATTCCCATGGCGAGACATCGAAATTTGTCACGGCGCCATGGACACATCCTTTAACAAAAACTCAAGATCTTCACAATTTAACATCGCAAAGGCCTTTAGATTAGACCAGGAGTTTTCAACCTTTTAAAACATGCGCCCCCCAAAGTTTGTCTAATTTCACTCTCACCCCCACCCCCACCCCCCAACTCCAAACACCCCTCCGCCCCCCCCCCCGTATGACTGTAGTCACACCGCAATTACTTTTATTAACAGTTCACAATAAAGCAATATCCATTAAACTGCCTATTCTTACAAGCAGCGAACAATTTTTCTTTTTCGCTCCTTTCTAGTAACATCTATTTTACATAAGAAATGCATCGGAATCCACTGCCTGATGTACTCATTTGAATTTCTTACTGTGTATCTCACTTACAAACAACCGACGGTGGCCGGTACAATGATACTGGTGTCAAGGACATTGGTTCCCTTTTATTCACCTGCTCTGAGGAGTCGTGATGGCTGGTTTGTGCACTTCAGGTGGGTGAGCGTGGCGCATAGAAACGTCTATCACAGTGCGGAGTCCCCATTGAGATTTCCTTGCTTAAATGGCTTAAATTACTTTAATGTTTAACTGACACGACTAAACACCGTGAGAATGAAAAACTTCTCGAGAAACAGCACTGGCTGATCTTTAGAAGTTTGGGCTAAGTGCCAGATAGGGGGCCTGAACCCCCCTAAAAATTGGTTTAATAACCGCCCCTGGTAAAGCGTCTACTTATAGCTGAACATACTATTATATAATCTAATAACCATTTACTATTCAGTGTGAATGGCTGAGCTGTTTCTGGATAACATGCCAATCTGTGGTTTGATTTCTGAACTGCTAATCGTAATCATCTACACTGTTCCATAAACGGGACCAGGTTGCCAGGTTTTCACAACAAAACCGCCTAATTGCTATTCAAAACTACAAAAAGCAGCAAGCGGTAAAACTGCGGACTTGGCAACACTGATACTCGAGCCACACTGCTCTACGGGGGGGGGGAGAGGGGGGGGGGGGGGGGGGGGTTGGGGGGGGGGGGGGGGGGGTGGGGGGGGGGGGGGAGGGGGGGGGGGGGGGGGGGGGGAGGGTGGGGGGGGGGGGGTGTCGACTAGCAGTGGGAGTCAGATTGCCCCCTATTGAATGGCTAAATATTTGCTGACTCATATTCATAAATCCTCAAGGGAACATCTCTGAATTAACTGATGATCGTGCGCCTCACAGGTTGAAAACCCCTGGATTAGACTGACCAAAATAAATTTTTAATGTCATTAAATTTCTAGGAGTAGTTCGTTACAGCGTAAAACATGTCACTTCCTGTTGTCAGCAGGTGGCGCTATGACTATAACCTAATACGGCATGTAGATCCGTTCAGGTCAGACTCTTATCAAACAATGAAGTTTGGGGCAGTTTACATTGTATGTATGAGTTACAACAACTTCCTCTTTCATGGCAAAACATCGACATTTGTCAGGCCGCCACGGATACGCCCTCAAATGAAAACTCAAGATCTTCGCAATTTAACATCGCAAGGCCTTTAGATTAGACTGACCAACTTTGGTGTTGATCTGAATAAATCTCTATGAGGAGTTCGTTAAAGTACAACCCCTGAAAATGGCAAAAACGACACAAATTTTGCAGAGAAAATTCAAAATAACCGACTTCCTGTTAAACAGATATGTTGGAGCAATCTAATATTGGAGGGTACTGCATTCCACAATCTGGTAGCCAGCTACTGAAAGGCCCGGTCACCCCTACTTTCAGCTTTTGATTTCGATACGTCAATCTCGGATTAGACAAGAGACACAACGTACGATGTTCTTCAGTAAAAATTTTCCGAAAGGTAAGAGGGGCCAGACCATTTAAGATTAAATCTAAAAAAAATTTTTAAATCAACGTTATCCGTACGGCATCCAGTGCAAAGTTTGTATCAACTGGATCACGTTGTCCCGTTTTTTTTTAGTACATGTCAGAAGTCGTGCCGCCGCCTTTTGTACCCGCGTACCGGGATAAAGCTGATTGGCTAATCTGTAGTACAGTGAATTACAATATCTAGCCTCGATTTTAAAATGCATGAATTATTTTTTTTCAAGTTTATAAAGAGAATATAGGGTTTTTACTTTAGTAAAAACGAAGCTGGAAAGCAGGATTTGACCACTGTATTTTATTTTCGTTGTCAAATTTTAACCATGCATCACACAACCCAATTCTTACCCAAGTTCTTTGCCGGAAGTGTTGAATTACCTAGGGTTATTTGACTAGGAGAATCAGATGAGCCAAAAACTATGATTTCAGTTTTATTCTCATTAAAATTTAGGAAATTTAAAGATAACCAAGCTTTCACGTCAGATAGGCAGGCCCTAAGTGTTTCCAGCCCATCAGTCTTAGGTTTTAAGGGTAAATATACTTGAGTGTCGTCTGCATAGCAGTGGAACGACAACCCATATTTCCTGAAGATAGACCCTAATGGGAGCATATATAGCGTGAAAAGAATGGGAGCTAAAATGGATCCCTGTGGGACACCACAGGAAAGAACAGCAGCCTCCGACGAATATTCCCCAATATTTACACTGAACTTCCTATTTGAAAGATAAGATCTAAACCATTCAAGGGCAGCTCCTTTGATACCAACACAATGCTCCAAGCGAGCAAGAAGGATAGCATGATCTACCGTATCAAAAGCCGCACTCAGATCTAGCAGCACAAGTACGGTACAATCCCCAGAATTGGCAGCTATTAACACATCATTTAGAACCTTCAGGAGTGCAGTCTCTGTTGAATGATAATTTTTAAAACCTGATTGAAAAAGCTTGAATACCTTATTTTTATCTAGAAAACTCTGCAGTTGTTGCAACACTGTCTTCTCTAAAATCTTTGAAATAAAAGGCAAGTTAGAAACAGGTCTAAAATTAGCCAAAACATTTAAGTCTAAATTTGGTTTCTTTAACAAAGGGCGAACTATAGCATGTTTTAAAGCTTCCGGTACCGTGTATGTTTCCAGACATCGATTTATTATGTTTAAAAGATAAGGCCCCACTGCATCGAAAACTTGTTTTAAAAGAAATGGAGGGATGGCATCCATAGAGGAGCCTGACAGTTTTAATTGACCCACTATTTCTTGAAGATGGGAGAGAGAAATAGGTTCAAATTGCTGAAACTCCGCCTTACAAGCCATAAAGATAGAAGGATCAAAAGAGGGACAAGATATCTCCAATCTAATGTCACTGATCTTATTCACAAAAAATTTAAGAAAATCATCACACAGGGTCTTTGATACAACAGGATACTCATAAACACATGTGGAACAGTAAAAAGAGTTCTTGGTCTATGGTAATTTTTAGTAATAAGTTTCGTAAAATAACTGGATCTTGCTGCTCTTAAAGCCTTTTGATATTTTAACAATGAGTCCCTTAATATTTCAAAAGAGACCTGAAGCTTATCTGTCTTCCATCTACGCTCTGCTCTTCTGCAAGACTGCCTCAGGGAGCATATGTTATCATCAATCCATGGGTCAACTCTTGGTTTAGATTTTAAGGTCTTTACAGGAGCCACTGCATTTAAAACATTCACACATGTAGAACTGAACTCAGACAAAAGCTCCTCTGCACTTAATTCATACTGGGTTGCATCCATAGCGTGCATAGTATTGCAGAAAGCTAATGAAAAAACTATATTAGTAGCAGAGTTAATTAATCATGATTTACGGACTTGCTTTTGGCGTTGCAAAGAGTTTGATGATATAGAAAACATAACACATTTATGATCAGAAAACCCATTGTCCACTATCTCCAGATCATAAAGAGAAATTCCATATGATAACACAAGATCAAGAGTATGACCACCCTGATGGGTAGGAACATTTACATGATGATCTAAATCAAAAGTATTTATCAACGTAATAAACTCTTTAGCTAAAGGGTCTGTTGTGCAACACACATGTATATTAAAATCACCAAGAATTAACAATTTATCATACTTTGGAACAATTTAATCCAAAAAAATCTGAAATCTCATTTAAGAAGTCTGCATTGTATTTAGGAGGGCAATATAACAAGGCAATCAATAGTGGACTATTTAGTTCAAGTATAAACAGTTGCAAACTTCTGTATTTATTTTGTACTATTTGGCGATGAGAAAGTTTGTCTTTAAAAATAGAAAGTAATCCACTGCCCCTGCCAGTTAAGTGAGGCGAATTTAAAAACAAACAGCTCGAGGGTAAAAGTTCCGAAAGAGGGCTTGAATCACCGATGGTAAGCCAGGTTTCCGTAATACATAAGCAGTCCAACTCACGCGAGGTAAAAAAGTCATTTATAATAAAAGTCTTATTTACCACCGATCTTGAATTTAGTAGACCCATCCTTAACCGAAGCGGATTGCCCGTTAGCTCCTTTGACTGCTGCACCTGAGGAAACGTGCAAAGATGGTTGAAGCACACTCCTCGACGGTAGATTTGTGGAGAGCCATAAACACCAGAGGTCACCGTGGCTGGGACCAGGGGAGCACTCCACTCATATGATAGATCCAGGGAACGCCAGCGAACAGAATAGTCGCCGACCGAACACCTCTCCCGAACCGCACACCAGACTGCAGAGCCAGGTAGGACTTCAGCTGAACAGCACAGCCCCCCGTTTTCCACGTTTCTTCCTCTTTCTCCTCACCGGTAGCGAGCACGGCCATCGCCAAAGATTGTCAGGTATCGATGACAGGAAAGGAGGAGGTGGATAGTATGAGCCATTTGAGTCATAGCCTAGCAAATAGTTTGAACTGGTCCGCAGACTTAAGATAGTTGACCTGTCGCACACTGCGTTACTTTCAAAATAAAACAAAATAAAACAAACAATACAAATACTAGCTTCTGAGACCGACGGCACGCCATGTACACCGGCGCCATCTTGATTCTTCTAAAAGTAATAGTATATGTTAGTAGTGTGGATCTGTCTGCAGTTGTTGGATAGATGATTTATATCATGTCCTTTTCAGATAACCACATTATACTGCACTCTGGCTTGAGTAAAAAAACAAAAAAAAGAGCCTTCCGTTCCTTCCCGATCTTCATTTGGAGATTGAGAAGGTTTGGAAAAATCCATTCTCATCCCGCACCCACAGATTCCAGATACTAAGTATGCCAACATCGAGGGGATGCGTGAGAATGGTTATGAAAAGATGCCCCCTGTTGAAGAGACGCTGGTCTACTATCTCTCTACGGGTAAGACTTCCTCTAAGACTCCCCTCCCGGCCATCCAACCCCTCAGATACGCTGTTTGAATGCAGTGCCTATTTGGCCAGCAGTCCCAGCTGCATGCCTCGTTGCCCACCATGGCGGTGGCTTCAGGGCTTTATCAGGCGGACTGCTGAAAGACCGGCTAAGGCAGGGTCCATCCCCTGAATGAGGTGGCTGAGTATGCGTGCCCCCACGGTCACTCGTGCTCTATGTGCATTAAGCACTGCAATGTGGGCAGGATCCTGGCGGTGCGTCATGGGGGGTGGGTTAGGGAGATAGCGATCTGTGGTGGAGTCTGTGTGGATAGTGGGGTCTACAGAGAGGGCTTTCTTCTTATGCGCCGTTTCGCTCTTCTGAGCTTTTCGGCACGATCAAGGGGCGGGAGTAGGGGAGGGGGAGGAGATGGGGTAGGGGAGGGGGAGAGGAAAGGGGAAGGAGATGCTCGTCGAGTGACGGTGGTCAGTGAATTCAGTAGGGCCAAGACAAATTAATCCAAACACTGATGGTTACAGTGCAATTGGCAGGTTTACCAATCTTTCGCATGGTTTTACAAATCTGGCTCAATAGCATTTAATCCTTTCATTCCACGAAGATCCAGGCTTCGGATTTATATCTATGAGCCTGAGTCATGCATGGGAGCCATGTTTGGCGAGTACGATCCATTTTTATCTACTCTACTGCTAGTTATTGTGTATTCGATGATAGCCTTTCTCTGCAGCGCTACTTCGGACCTGTTCTGTTTTCTGACTTTTTAGGTTTGACCCACCTGCTAAGTCAGAACCTCCTGCTGTTGACCAATTACAGTGATAGTTTCACTCATCGGTTCTGGTTCCAGGCTTCTGAGGAAGTCTCCCAGCATCAGGTCCCCCAATTAATAAAAACGCTGCAACCTCAGGACCGGCGGGTCCTTTTCGTGGGCTAGTACTCTTCTGAGTACATGCTTTGCGACATGCTCCCTATACTCTGGCCACGGGACCCATGCTCTCTATTGAGATAGAGAGCATGAGACCGTGTCCAGCTGCACCAGTGGACTGTCTCTTATTGGGCCCTGCTGGGTTACCCCTTCTAATCGCCCCCTTCAGGTCGAGCTGAGAAGTGTTCCCCTCTCTGTGAGGGTTAGCTATGAGTTGCTCCCAGTATGTGCTGTAAGGGCCTGCCTCAGCTTGAGAGCCGAGGGCGTTGCTCCCGAAGAACCCCATTTGCAATGAACTAAGTGTTAGGCCCATCTCTGGCGCCTCCTTGGTCAGTTGCCTTTATGTAGGGACCCTGTTGTTCCCTTAGAAATGTGTGATCCCCTTCTATCTAAAGTATTCTGGTCGCTTCATAAAATTATTGTAGAACCACTGTAGTCACGTCGACTGTTTTATCAATGTCTTTAGTACCTTAATGGATCTTGAAAGTTTGGGTGGTGTTGCTGTCAATGGAGGCCTCTCTGAGCCATCGAATTTGATCAAAAATATCTTAATTTGTGTTCTGAAGATGAATGAAGGTCTTAGGGGTGTGGAACAACATGAGGGTGAGTTAACCTCATGTTGTTAATGACAGAATTAAAATTTTTGGGTGAACTAACCCTTTTAATAACTGCACACTTTACACTGTGACCTTGTAAATGTAGTTTAGATAGAAAATGAAATAAAATAGTTATTGATGATGCTCTCCTCGAACCCTTGCATGTCTTAAGGGTTTCTGCTGGTTTTATGACAGTAAATTTAAGACTTTTAAAGACATTTTAAGACAAAGTAAAGACATTTTAAGGAACAGTGTGTTGTGAAGTGACAAATTCCAACAGATCTCCATTATGTTTGAATTAATTTTATGAAAAATAGTTTCTGCTTCATTTTCTATGAAGAATATTTCTGCTCACAAAACAGACTAGAATGTGGGAATAACTTGCATTATTTAAAAAACATTATGTTCTTCCTCAGTATTTTTTTTACTTGTATGCAGTGCAAATCTAAATACATTTATCTGTGAAGCAAAATGACATTAAATAAGTCTTGTTTTCTGAGAAATTGATCAAAGTGAATTGAGTTTATTATTAAAACAAAAACAATATCTGCCAGTGGGCTCAGAAAATTCAAAGGGAATCTTTCATTCCTCATTACATACCATATTCATTTTGCATCTCAAGTAAATGTATCTTGATTTAACGATTAGATGTAAAAACAAGACAAAAATGCTGAGGAAGATATTATTTTTTTTTGCAGTGCATGCAACATTTAATGTTATGACTTAATGAATTTAAGACTTTCTGCTCTGATTTAAAGACCTTAATTTGTGGAAGGGCAAATTAAGATTTTTTTTAAGACCCGCAGAAACCCTGGTCTTTTAGAAGCTGTGTTGTATCGAAACAACTTTAGATTACTGAAACGGCATGTTGTTTACATGCAGTTTAGGCATTCATTACCTTGACAATTCAATTATTTTATTAGCACCCCCAACAAATTGGAGTTGCTACTGCCCTGATTATATATACACTGATCAGTGATATGTGTGTGATGATCATCAGATGCCATACTGTCTTCTGGTCGTTCTCAAAGCATTCTCTGGCCTCTTCTTTATTGCATCTCTCCTCAAAGCACTCGCGCTCCAGATTTCCCTGCAGGATCTCCTCCAGCAGAAATGCATTGGCCCTTCTGGAGCGCAGCAGTAGCACACTGGCCCGCTGCCGGGACCGAAACACTAAAACACAGCATGGACTTCAACAAACATCACACTGTGCATGACTTGCAAAATTCACACTTAAATCTCTGGTTTGAGGAACACTAGCAGTGAACGTTCAAATCAAACTGGTTTAAATAGAGCAAAACTCTATAGGTCCAGAGTGACACACAGTTGACAGTCGATCTCACCTGTGTGCTGATCTGCGGATGATACATGATGAGCGATCAGCGTGAAGAACAGCAGCCGACAAATGAGTGATTCCATCGTGATCAATCAGAAGAAGATCCCGATGCCAGTCAGTCACTGATCACAACGATCAGCCGCTTGTCTGTTGCCCCACCCACAGTCAATACGGTCAATAACATAAGCTCATCTCCAAAGAGCGTCTTTCTCAGGATACATGTCTCTCTGTCCTGTACATGACTACTAGCCTACATTTAACACAAGCAAGATGTTCAGAATATGATGTCAGCGCTTTCAGCCCATTAACATGCTGTGATTAAACACTGTTAAAAGAGCGAGTCATATTCATTCATTAAAGTGTTTCTGTTTGATGTCTAAATGGTAAATTGCGAAAATTAGATAATGACTGCTGTGTTTGAGAGTCTCTGTGTGCTTAGCACTGTGTATCTGGACTCTAGACTAGACCGTCAACATGACCTCTGAACTCTTCATTCGTGTGTTTGTGAAAACCTCCACATATGCTCTCAGATTAATTTCTCGTCAGGAAACACATTTGACTTTATATGATACGAATATGATAGAAACAGCTTATACAAATCAAGTGTTGTGTTAATTAAAACTGTGAAACATCTCATTTGGATTATAGTCAGCATGAAACGGCATTGACAACCCAGTTTGGTTAGATTGGTTTATGGTTAGAGTAAATTGAAAGATTAAGAAGCCAAACATGTTTTTCTGTAGAATAACATCATCACTGATGAATAATCAACATGAATTAAGACAGTAAATAGTGTTGATTTACATTGACGTCAGACTTCTGAAGCAGCTCTTGTTTTTCTCTGGGTTTTATAGACGCTGTCAACTTTGTTTCTTGTCAGGAAACACATTTGACTTTATATGACACAAATACAATAAAAACAGTTTATAAAATCAAGGGTCATCTTTATAAAAAACTGTGAAATCTCATCTAGATGATAGTCAACAGCATTGACAAACCCTCCATAATGTGACATTTTTCAGACCGAAACAAGATCTAACTAGAAATAACATTACTTTATTAATGAGGATTTTATTATATTGTTCATAACCGGAGCAAGTTATTTTGCGTTCAAGTCCTCCCGGAAAATTCGTATTAATGAGTTGGTAAGTCGTAATTATGTCATCAGGTGCATTCATGTTACTTTGGTCAGAGCAAAATGGCGATGTACCATATAAAATTCAGATTTATTTAACTCCACTTCTAAAACCTTATGAATAAAAATATGCTTTGAGAGTATTTTTCTTTTGTAAGTTGTTATTCGATTTATGTAGGTTCTGCAAATTAAAATAGTAAAATATTTTCTATCATAATTGTACGAGACAATGGTATTTTATACATACAACTTAGATTTATTGAAAACATATATAAAATTTAATTCATTTTAACACATTTTCCATCAATACAGATGAGGAATATTAAATTTGGGGAATCAAAATTAATTAAGATAGTAAACGGTGTTGATTTTTACTTCAGACTCTTCGTACGGGTGTCTTCTGAAGCAGCTCTCGCTTTGCTCTGGGTTTTATAGAAGCTTCCATCTGTGGCATGACTTTTGACATGGCATTATGGATCCACATGATGTACTTGGAGACCTGCGTGTAGACGCCGTACTTGCCCTTCTGCGCACATCCTTCACCCCAGCTCACCACACCTGTGACGAACCACGTGTTTTTGTAGCGTGTCACATGTGGCCCGCCGCTATCGCCCTGACACGCGTCTTTCTCCTCTTGGTCGTATCCGGCACAGAACATGCGGCTGGAGATTTTAAACTTACTGGACTCTATACACTTGGCACGGTCGATGTACGGCACCGTTAACTTCTGGAGGATGGTGGACTGAAGGCCACCCTCACGCACGCGACCAAAGCCACTCACCATGCCATACTCCCGACGCATCAGTATGCGCTCTGCGAATTCGCGCTCTGGCAGGCAGGCAGGGATGATGAATTTGGTGAATTTGATGGGCTTGCTGAGCTTGATGAGAGCGATGTCATTGTGGTAGGTGTCAGCCATGTAGTTCTTGTGAATCAGAATCTTGTCTACATCGTGCGTGACCTCTCGACTCTCGTTGACCAGCATGTCAAACTCACCTGACAAGAAGACACAAACAGGAATATCTCATTTGTTTCTCCTAGATAGATGTAAGGGTAGATGGAGACTTTTACTGAATTCTGCATGATGTTTCTCCTGAGAAAAAAGACCCCAGAAATCTCACATATAATCTCATATATATATATATATATTCTGTTTTAATTTTAGTTTAGTTTTTTAATTTTATCAATTTGATTATAATTTTCATAATTTTTTATTATTTTTTTCAATTTTAGTCTTATGTTGTACATCAAGATAAACAACATGAAAATGAGAAATTGTTTGCATGGCAACCACTGACATAAAATAACTTTTAGGTTATATTTTTAGTTTTTCAGTTAACGGGGTCATATGGATGCGATTTCAATTTTTCCTTTCTCTTTGGAGTGTTACAAGCTCTTGGTGCATAAAGATCTGTAAAGTTGCAAAGACTAAAGTCTCAAATCCAAAGAGATTTTCTTTATAAAAGTTAAGAGTCAACCACGCTTACCTAAAACGACTCGTTCTAACACGACCCCACATTTCTACATCACTATGTGGGAAGATTTGATTAACGCTGCCCAAATGTTCATGCAAATAAAGAAGGTGTAACTTTTATTCTCGCGGTAGTATTGTTGCCGCCGCCGCCATGTCTTGGAGATGCTGTGTGTTTCGTTGTGAAATCGAAAATACTTTGTTTGGCCTTCCAATAGGGGATACAGCTAGAAATCAGTGGTTAAGTTGTTTTTTACAACACTGTTCCAGAACACTTCAACACAAATATTCAGATGTGTGCAGCACATTTTTATGGAGGACTGTTTCCTGATCCTGTAGAGTAGACTACAGAGTAGATAGTTCTGTTCTTACTCACAGACTGTAAGTAAGTTTTTTCTATTTAAAGTGTTTTTATATTTTAATTTTTTTATATGAAATGCGAGTTTTTTGGGCAGTGTGGAGTAGGGCTTGTTGTTTGTCATTTCTCCGATCACAAATGCAGACATGGTTTTTTTTGTTTACGCGGCGCGATGCAATGTGTAAAAAGACAGTATAAGTCATTATAATCCATAATTATGTCCCCACTGGATGCAACGAATGCCTCGTTTATAATGTGTTTTCATGTTTTTGAATCATCGCTCCGGCCGGACAGGGCATCATCACAGTATGGTAGGGGCGTAACATTTCCGTCACACGCTTGAGGTATTCGGCCAATCAAACGCACTGGATAGCTGGCCAGTCACAGCACACCTCGCTTTTCAGACCGCTGAGCTTTGTAAAAAATCGACGCGTTCCAGAAAGGCGGGGCATAGAGGAGAAACAACAAGTACAGTATGTGGAAAATAATGTGTTTTTTAACCTTAAACCGCATAAACACATTTCATTACACCAAAAACACAAAATAATGTTCTTTTTAGCAACATCATATGACCCCTTTAAAATTCATTTTATTTCAAGTAACAATGTTAAGTAAAAGTTTTTTAAAATGGTTTTAATTTTAGTTAACTATAATAACATTGATGACAATACCATTGAATGTACTGATATAAAAGAGTGACATCTGAACAATAACAAGCTAAATTATGGCAGATTACAGAGATATTACTGTTGTTTATTTGATGAATATGAAGCAGCTTTTTGTGCATCAAATTTCTGAAAATGTGCATAAAAATATTTCACAAACTTTGAAGTTTTAAGGACATGTTCATATAAAGACGTACCTACAACCACGCGGGTGGAGAGTGACTGATTCATGCAGTGAGCGGCCGACAGGACGAAGTACTCGTTTAAGATGGTGCCACCACAGAAGCCAATGTTGTCTTCATTAATAAGAAGAGCCTGAGAGAACGTAAGATGTCAACGATAACACACTAAAACTGGCACATTTCATATTTCCAAAAAACTCAAGTAAGATTTCATGCAAAAGAAGACTAAAATTGAGAAAAACTCAATTATAAGTTTCTACCTGCCATGGACAATCTCCAGGAAGACAGTTTATACCATTCACGATTCTCTTGTCTCCCTCAGATGATTCAGGTAGAACTGATTGCTCCACTGGATTCATGATCTCCTGCTCGAGGAGGCCGAACATGCCTTTTGTTTCATTGCTGGGAGGGTTTGTGAAATCTACGACAGGCTCAACAGTGGTCTCTACATGCGTTTCCTCTTCATTCTCAGTGTTGTTGATTTGTATGTTGTTTAAGATGCTTCTGGTCTTCTGAGGATGGACGGTGCCACATTTGAAAAGATCTAAAACAGAAAGTTTTTTGAACTGAGGATAATCAGTGGATAAACATCTCTCCTACATCAGAACATCATTTACCATGAGAAAGACACGACTTCCCGTTAGAGGCCAGCTGGTAGCCTTTAGCACATGAACAGGCGATGTTATTCTGCTGTATCCTGCAAAAATGATCACAGCCTCCGTTTTCACTCTCACAGAGCGCAGGAATAACTGCAACAAGACACAGAGAAGAGAAACTCAACAGCATTGATGGTTTGATGGTCTGTTGTGTGATTACTGAACAACACACGGCTCTTTACCAATCTCACAGTTGTAGCCCTTAAACCCTTGTTGGCAGAAACAAGTGTATGGCCCGATCGTATCTTTACACTCGCCGCCATTGAGACATGGGTGGGACAAACATGCATCTCCATCTGAACAAACACCAAACACACAAGCACATATCAAGACTGACTTTACCATTAAAACCAAACTGAACCAAAGGATTGTTACAGACTCACCAACATACACGTGCCAGAACTCATCCTGAGAGAAAATAGAAGAACACATCCATCAGATGAAATAAGCACACTTAACATACTCATGCACTTTGATTTATTTGAATTGCATTTATTTTGATGTTTGTTTTCATTGGAATAGTCCTTAATAAGCTTAGATGCCATATTGAATTTAACACAGATGAAAATGAGACTGTGAGGGATAGACTTACAGTCCTTATAATGGTATGCGCTGTATAAAGATCATAGATCATGTCATTTTCACAATTCTCAACGGTTTTTATGAAGTGTTTTTCAACTTTTTCGGAAAGACTTTTTGTTAGCTGAACAATTGGTATATTGTTAAACAACAGTTAAATCCACTGTATTTAAGTCCCTCACAGCCTTGTTTTCATTCTTGTCAAAAATTAAATATGCCTCTATCCTAACTGAAGTCTCTATCAACCTCATTCATCATCATTACATTTATGGTTTAGAATTTGTATCTAAATGTTGCTTATATTGAAATGAAACCATCATGCTTTCATATGTGGTTATTTTAGTTGCAAAAATTCTCATATAACATTTTCATCAGATGGTTCAGACAGAACTAAGTTTCTTATACAGTCGTGGTCTGTGTTTGATTATACTGGTTATGCCAAGTTCAATAATTCAACTCTGTTATGAGGACAAACATAGTGACAATAGTTGCTAGTCATTAGCAGTGACATTTTGACATTAAACATGTTTTGAAAAAGAATAGGTTATCATTGTTTATTGTTTATGAGTGAATTTACTTATTTACTCAAATTATAAGCAGATAAGATCTAAAAGATGAATACTGAGGGAATCGTACACATCACTAGCTCTGTTTCCATCCAAATTCAAATTTACTTACAGTGGTCATGTCAATCAATCAATGTATGGGGGGGGGTGGAAAAGTTCCTTTATTTCAGTAATTCAACTCAATTGTGAAACTCGTGTATTAATACTCATGCACACAGACTGAAGTAGTTTAAGTCTTTGGTTCTTTTAATGTGATGATTTTGCTCACATTTAACAAAAACCCACCAATTCACTATCTCAACAAATTAGAATATAGTGACATGCCAATCAGCTAATCAACTCAAAACACCTGCAAAGGTTTCCTACAGACTAGACTAGACTACACAATCAGGGGTAAGACTGCTGATCTGACTTTTGTCCAGAAACAATCATTGACAACCTTCACAAGGAGGGTAAGCCACAAACATTCATTGCCAAAGAAGCTGGCTGTTCACAGAGTGCTGTATCCAAGCATGTTAACAGAAAGTTGAGTGGAAGGAAAAAGTGTGGAAGAAAAAGATGCACAACCAACCGAGAGAACTGCAGCCTTATGAGGATTGTCAGGCAAAATCGATTCAAGAAATTTGAGTGAACTTCACAAGGAATGGACTGAGGCTGGGTCAAGGCATCAAGAGCCACCACAAATAGACGTGTCAAGGAATTTGGCTACAGCTGTCGTATTCCTCTTGTTAAGCCACTCCTGAACCACAGACAATGTCAGAGGCGTCTTACCTGGGCTAAGGAGAAGAACTGGACTGTTGCCAGTGGTCCAAAGTCCTCTTTTCAGATGAGAGCAAGTTTTGTATTTCATTTGGAAACCAATGTCCTAGAGTCTGGAGGAAGGGTGGAGAAGCTCACAGCCCAAGTTGCTTGAAGTCCAGTGTTTATTTTCCACAGTCTGTGATGATTTGGGGTGAATTGCCATCTGCTGGTGTTGGTCCATTGTGGCTTTTGAAAACCAACATCACTGCACCCATTTAACAAGAAATTTTGGAGCACTTCATGCTTCCTTCTGCTGACCAGCTTTTTGAAGATGCTTATTTCATTTTCCAGCAGGATTTGGCACCTGCCCACACTGCCAAAAGCACCAAAATTGGTTAAATGACCATGGTGTTGGTGTTGGTGTGCTTGACTGGCCAGCAAACGCACCAGACCTGAACCCCATAGAGAATCTATGGAGTATTGTCAAGAAAAAGATGAGACACCAGACCCAACAATGCAGATGACCTGAAGGCCACTGTCAAAGAAACCTGGGCTTCCATACCACCTCAGCAGTTCCACAAACTGATCACCTCCATGCCACCTCCATGCGATTTGAGGCAGTAATTAAAGCAAAGGGAGCCCCTACCAAGTATTGAGTACATGTACAGTAAATGAACATACGTTCCAGAAGGCCAACAATTCACTAAAAATTTTTTTTTTTATTGGTCTTATGAAGTATTCTAATTTGTTGAGATAGTGAATTGGTGGGTTTTTGTTAAATTTGTTAAAATTAAAAGAACCAAAGACTTTAAACTACTTCAGTCTGTGTGCATTGAATTTAATTAATACACGAGTTTCACAATTTGAGTTATAAAAACATTTATGAACTTTTCCATGACATTCTAATTTATTGAGATGCACCTGTATATGTGCAAAATTAGAATATCACATAAAACATTTGCGAATAAAGCACTGTTTCCCTCCCATGTGTTCAATCAAGAGAACAAAATAGTCACTTCCTTGGAAACTGGCACAAAGTATTAATAACAAAAATTAAAGTTGCTGAAACTGGTGAAGTCTGTTTTTTATTTCCTACATTATAAATGACTCGCTCCAGACAAAACGCATTAACAAACTCTGTCATGTTCCCTTTCGAACGTTCACTTCATGTTGTGTATGGGGGACAACTCCTGTTTACCCTGGTACTGAAGCCTGATTTGTTAACGTTTGTGTAGCTGCACAAACCAATGGGGGGGAGCCGACCTCTATATAAGTCGGCTCAGAGCGCCATTTCATTAGAATCTTCTCGCGAGTGCAGCTCGTGCAAAGACCCCTTGTACCAGTCCACTTCCACCAGAAGTGGAAGAAACAGCGTAGCAGCGGGTCTCATCCATCAGGCTCGAGTGAACTTACGTCGGCTTGGCACCCATGTGCTTCGCTCTCTCTCCAAAATGCCTCGTCTCGTGCTTCACACGGGAAAAACAACGCCCCTCGTCGGCTGCGAGCGGCTTGATTTCTTTCTGCGCGTCTTGACAGCGAAGATCCCGAAGTCCCAGCTCTGTCTACATGGCTGAGCATGGACTCAGAACTGATCCGGGTTCTGACAAGGGCTGTGGAGGAACTCGGCCTTGATTGGGTGGCCCCGGAAGAGCCCGCCCCCTGCCTCCTCGACGAGTGGTTCTTAAAGGGTCATCGTCAACCATCCTCCCGACAGCGACCAGCTCCGTTTAAGCCTGCGGTCCACGATGAGCTCACTAAAACATGGCGGGCTCTGTACTCAGCTCGTTAACCCTTCTACTACAGCTGCTCTCACCACCATTGATGGCGCTGAAGAGAAAGGGTACAGCAAGCTCCCCCCTCTCAATGAGGTGGTGGCTGCTCACCTCTGCCTAGCGTCTACTAGAGGTCTCAAGACTGCGGTGCATCCATCTAAGCCCTGCAGGTTGACGTCCTCCTTGGCCAACAGGGCTTATGCAGCGGCTGGCCGGACCGGCTTAGCCCTGCATACGATGTCGGTGCTCCAGGTATTTCAGGTTAAACTTCTCTGTGATATGCACGAGTCTGGCCGGGATCCTAGAGTCTTCATTGAGTTGCGCACGGCATCTGATTTGGCCCTGTGCGCTACCAAGTTGACTGCTCAGGCGATCGGCAAGGCCATGGCCAGTCTGGTGGCGCTGGAGTGCCACCTATGGCACAACCTCACGGAGATAAGGGACGCCGAGAAGATGGCCTTCCTTGACTCCCAAGTCTCACCCAAGGGACTGTTCGGGCCTGCCGTGGATGGGTTCACGAAGCATTTTAACAAGGCTGAAAAGACGTTGCAAGTGCTGCATCATTTTCTGACTAAGTACCCCAGCTCAGCAGCTGTTACAAGTCGCCCCAAGGCTACATCAACCCAGCAGTCTGTCAAGCCGGCGCCGCCGCCAAAGCCGGAGCCTGGGCTTCAACAGCGCCCCTGGGCAGCCAGGACGTACCCCTTCCTAAAGCGCCACGGTCCTCGTCCTCGCGTAGTGCTGGACCCAGAGCTGCAGAAGCCATCCTGATCCGAAAGCAGAGAGGAAGAGGAGAGGGCTAGTTCTCGCCCAGGCCGGAACTCCCTTGAAGAAAGCTCGAGATCATTCCCCACCTCTTCGAATCCTTCCGAGCGGTGGAGTTTTTTCAGTGGGACACGTTCTGCACGCTCAACGAGTGTCCCAACAAACTTCCGCTGTGATAGCAGACCCACATACTCAAAAGAGCATTTCTCCTCTCCCTATAACCACAAGTGTCAGCACCCCATCCCCACATAGCGATCTGCCACTAATAAAAATAGAACAGCTTGGAAAGCCATTCCCGGAGTGGCAAGTTGGATTTTAAAAGTCATAGAACGAGGGTACTCGCTTCAGTTCGCTCACAGGTTGCCTCGCTTCAGAGGCGTCATTCGGACTTCGGTACTGGACAACGAACGAAGCACATGTTATTCAGGCCGAAGTAAACACACTGCTTGCGAAGGGCGCTATAGAACAGGTCCCCTTAGTGGACAGCGAGTGGGGTTTTTACAGCCACTACTTCTTCATTCCCAAGAAAGATGGTGGGCTCACACCAATTCTTGATCTCAGAAGTCTGAATCCTGCTCTCATGAGATGGCTGTTCAGAATATTAACTTTGAAACAGATCCTTGTGCAAATTTGTCCCGAGGACTGGTTTCTGACTCTGGATTTGAAAGACGCGTACTTTCATATCCAGATAGCCCAAAGTCACAGACTGTTTCCACTTGTTGAGGAAATGGCCTATCAATATACAGTCCTGCCTTTCGAAGTGCGTGAACGTGGCTCTTTCCCCTCTGAGACAGATGGGAATCCACATTTTGAACTACGTCTGGTCCATTTGGACAACACGACTGTGATAGCCTATATCAGTCACCAAGGTGGCCTCAGGTCACGTCCCCCTTTACAGGATGTCTCCTGTTTTAACGCACAGAGTAAACTCCTCTCAGTAAAAGCAGTTCATGTGCCCTGCAAACTGAACCAAGGTGCGGACATGCTGCCCAGGGACAATGAAGCCCCAGGAGAGTGGAGACTACATCCCCAGTCGGTACAGATGATTTGGTCAGTCTTCGGCAAGGCAGAGGTGGACCTCTACGCCTCCGAAGACAACTGTCAATGCCAAATATATTTCTCAAAGACCAGGAACGCGTTGGCCCACGATTGGCCCAACATCCTTCTTTACGCATTCCCCTGAATCACTCTGTTCCCTCGGGTTATCAGGCAAGTCAGGGAAATGAAATGTTCTCTCCTTCTGGAGGCCCCAACCTGGAGGAAGCAGGCTTGGTTCTCAGAGATGATTCAGTTGCTGTCAGTAGCCAAGTGGCCGATACTGCTAAGAAGACAGCTTCTCTCACAAGCGCAGGGCAAAATTTGGCATCCCCAGCCAGAGCTGTGGAGCCTCCATGTCTGGCCCCCTCTAGGATTCTGACTCTCAAAACCACTCTGCTTTTGGGACTTAGCTTCGGAATCAAACGAGTAGGTGACTTGCAGCGCTGGTCCATCAGCACTTCCTGTCTTGGTTTGGACCCAACGACTGTGAAAAGTCATTCGCCCCACTGCGCAGCGGTTACATACCTAAGGTGCTCTCAACCCACTCATAGCCCACGTTATTTCGCTGCTGGCTCTCCCTGTGGTGGATGGTGAGCAGGGTCCAAACTTACTGTGCCCAGTTCGGGCACTCAGACTATACGCCAAGCTATTTAAGTCTTTCAGACAATTGGAGCAGCTCTTTGTGTGCTTTGGAGGCCGCTCTAAAAGGCTGCTAATTACAAAGCAGAAGCCTTTTCTAATTGGATAGTAATCTATAGCCCTGTCTAAAGCCTCGGTTTGGGCTCACATATACCCTAGAGTTGTTAGACCATTCCACCAGAGGAATGGCCTCTTCCTGGGCGTGGTCCAGTGGGATCTCTATTGGTGAGATTTGTGCTGCCACCGGCTGGTCGTCACCGTCCACATTTGCCAGATTTTATAGATTAGATGTCCCTGCCTTGCAGGCATGGGTTTTGTCTGCTTAAACTGCTGGTTTCTCCCAGAGGGTGGAAACAGTTTTATCTGTAATCCTCAGCTGTGGCTTGGGCTCAGTTGGCTCATGTTCTTAAGGTGCCCTTAAGTTAAGTGCTCTTTGTTAAGCAGGTCGTTCTGTATCTGCTCATAGCACAGTGTGATTGGATACAGTTCCCCATACCCAACGTGAAGTGAACAGTCGAAAGGGAATGCTCCATTTACTTACGTAACCTCGGTTCCCTGAGATAAGGGAACAAGCATTGAATTACTTGCCGTGCTATAAGCTGCATGTGAATCTATGACTGTCGCTTCAGTTGAGTGATTTTATTGGAATGGCACTCTGAGCCGACTTATATAGAGGTCGGTTCCGCCCATTCTGGTGGGCTTGAGTGCCATTTGTTTGTGCAGCTACACAAACGTTAACAAATCAGGCTTCAGTATCAGGGTAAACAGGAGTTGTCCCTCATATGCAATGCTCGTTCCCTTCTCTCAGGGAACCGAGGTTACTTCAATAACCAGAGAGTTATCTTGCATTTAGATCATGTGATAATACAGTTATGGAGGTGATTATTTCAAATCATTTTGATGACCGACTTAGGCAATATCAGATTTAAAATAACATTTGAGATGCAATATTGCGATGGGATCTCTGCGCTGGTTAGTCCAGTTATCCAATCACATGATCTGTTTCGGCAAAGTCAAATGAGTTCTTTGATGCACATCAAGGAATTTATTTGTTAAATTTGTTTCCATCATAGTTTATGCACGACTTCTTATTGGATTAAAAATTAACCAACTCAATTGAGTGCATATGTTTTTTATGCAATTTTTTTTAACGTTTATGTGCATCGTGGCAGAAACAGCTGATGTCTGCAACCGTTATGACTGTTTTTTGGGGCCTAAGGTGGTACATATGATTTCCTGAATGTTTTCAATAAAATATTTTTAAAAATAAACCAATAAACTGAATAAGCAAACCACTGACCGTCTTTTTAACATCCTCAAAGATTTCTCTGGCTTCCTCATAACTGCAGCGCTCCTCAACACACTCACGCTCCATGTTTCCCTTTTTCATCTCCTCGAACATGGTGTTGGCGCGCCTGCGCCGACTCAGGACCTGACTGGCATCTTGAATGTGAAGGAAGACTAGAGAAACACATGACATCCTCATTATCATCAAAGCCTTCCTCTACCAGAGACTGATAGCAGCAGAAGAGCTTAGTGTTGAGAAATAAACCAAACCCATTAATACAGTTAAACTCACAATGTCAACTGACATTGATTAGACCTTAAAGAACAAACCTTCAGGTCAGAAACAGAGAAATATGAGTCATTCTGAATCTGCAGTCTGTTCATTCGAGACGACACACTCACCTTCTGAGTTCACACAGTGTATTAGAAACAAGAAAAGAAAATTCCAGAAGACCCAAGACATTGTCTTTTGTCAGCGTTCAGCTCTTTCACATTAGAGGATCGTTCAGAAAACAAACAGAAGGTCAATGAACTGAATGCTGGGAGAGAGAGACACAGGAACAAGGGGAGGAGAAACTGACAAGAGGACAAAGTGAAAAGCACCAACATTTGCTCAAATAAAGAGGCAACTGTGACGTTGTTTACTCTTACGACATGTGATATTTCAGTTTAGAACTCAATAAACTACATGAATCCACTCTGATGAATTCATGATGTTCTCTACACAAACACAAGAGATTTGAGAACCGCAGCCAAGCAGAAGATTATCAGGGAATAACTTCGGCTCTTTTTCTCACACAAAACACTGGACGTCAGAAGGCATGAATATAGTGCAGAAGTGCAGAGTGCAGTCCTCACGAACACGTTTCAATAATGTCAGTGATTCATTAAGTGTCTAATGGTAATGCATTTACGGTTATTTATTTAGCAGATGCTTTTATGCAAAACAATTTACAAATGAGGAATACAAGTGAATGATCTTAAAGAGCTAGTGATGCAATGTTAAAACAAGTGAAAAACCGCCTCTTTGTCAATAGTTTAATCATCTAAATATTTTCTGTCCTCTTTAAAGTTCACAGAGAAGAAAATGAGCTGTTAACTTTCTTTTATTGGAATATATGAACTTTATCTGTATTTTATACAGACTAACATAATGTTCACAAAATGTGCAGAACATCTCACATCTGACCCTACACAGGGTCACGTCTGATTTATGATTAGACCAGAGCAACATCTGCACAAAAAAATCAATGCGGTTTCAGTTAATGACTGCCTAACTGTCCGTCAAACATGCCTGAATGATCCCTAAAACCTAAACGCAAGAAGATCAGATGCATGAATGACAAAAACACACATAAACAAACTCAAAGTGATGGTTTTATTTCAAAGCTCATCACATTAACCTCTGGTAGAGACATTATTTGTGAGCGGATGGCTTAAATGGGGATCCACTGATATTCAGTGGTTCGATGGGTGTTTTCATAACCATCTCAAGCCATTTCAAAAAGTTGGCCACTTTGGTGTAAATCCCATAGTTCCCAGGCTGACTGCAGCCTTTACTCCACGACACGACGCCCGTCAGGAAGGACGTTCCCTCGTAGCGTGTGACGAGCGGACTGCCATCATGTCCTCTGCAGGACTCGTGGCTGCCCTCAGTGTACCCTGCGCAGAACATGTTTGCAGAGATGTTAACGCCGCTCTTCACTACACACTGTGCTGTGGGAAACAGAGGGACAGCCAGTCGCTGCAGTGTGGCGGATGATGGGGCTTTAAGGCCTTTGGATGGATGGATGTTGTCCCCTGGGGTTCGCTTGCCCCATCCACTAAGTGTGTGGAAGCGGACGGCCGCAAGCTCGCTCTGTGCCAGGTGTGGTGTGGGGAGGCAAACAGGCACGGTGTACACTGAGTGCTTGGGTTCTTCACGTAGCTGTAGGAGGGCCAAGTCACTATCCAGTGACACAGAGTCATAGTTCTTATGGATAACCACACGAGCGACATTATACACCTCCTCTGAGCCGTCCATCACATCCAGGTCATGATCACCTGAGGACAAACCAACTTTACAGCTGAAAATGAAGTTGTTTCACTGTTATTTTTCTGTTTATTTCTGTGAAGCTGCTTTGAAATACTGGTATTGTTTAAAGCACTGGTTCTGGATTCCAGTCCTGTGGACCCCCTGCTCTGCACATTTTGCATGTCTCCCTTATTTAACACATCTGACTCAGATCATCAGCTCGTTAGGAGAGAGATCCATGAACTGAACTGAGTGTGTCAGATAAGAGAGACATAAAAAATGTGCAAAGCAGTGGGTCCCCAGGACCGGAATTGAGAACCACTGGTATAAAGCACTACAGAAATGAATGTGACTTGACTTTACAACCCACAATGACAGAAACACTTCATATACCTGTAATAACCTTCAAATGCTTCATGTCTTTCTGATGAACGCAGTGAGCAGCAGTTACGACCCAGTTATCATCCAGAAGAGCCGCTCCGCACAGACTCTCACCATTATAATCTATCAACACCTGAGACAAATATTACACTCATAAATCATTTGATCACTCGTCATGACACTGCGATGTGTTGTGCACATTTACAGTTACCTGCCAAGGACAGTGACCTCTGGGACAGTGAATTCCACCCACAAACTCTTTTTGGGAATGAACGGTGTTCTTCTGAAGTGGAACCTTTCCACATGGATATTCAACTGCAGATGATAACAAAACACATTTGAAATAGAAAGTTTGGCAAGAGAAACTTTGAATGTTGGCTTGACAAAAGATTGCCTGTTGACAGTTTTATATGTCTTGTATACAGTATTGTGAATACTTTACTTTTTGAATACGCTTGGAGAGATCTGAACATCTGTAAAGTTTTTTGTCATTTTTATTCTCCAGCTCATAAACACAGGACTTTTCCCACCTTCAGCAACACAAGACATCCCATCAGCTCCCAGTGCGTATCCTGCAGCGCATCTGCATGCACGTCTGGGTCCGGAAGCGTCACAGAACTGCTCACAGCCTCCGTTCACATACTGACACTTAAGCGTCTCCTCAAACCCTACTATTCAAAACAGCAACGTTATATGAACTACTGCTTATTTCACACGTGTCATGATGTTCACGTACCCTTTTCACAGTATTTGCCCTCAAAGCCCTCCAGACACAGGCAGTAGTAGGTGTTGGCCAGATAGATGCATGAGCCATTGTTTTTGCACGGATTGGTCAAGCAGGGCTCCTTAGCTTATTTAAACAGAATGACAAGCATAAAATATAAAAATAAAATAAAAAGCAAACACTTGACATGGAAACACCTACATTTCTAAAGTGTTCATCAAGAATTGAGCTGAAACACATTTTTTGAAGATACAGAACCTTTGACTTTAGGTCAATAAATACTGTCATGTCAATACAGTTGTCATCCAGAGAGGTAGTACATGTAATCACCTGTAATGAAATCAAAACACTCTTATACAAGAGTGTCACTGTTACAGTACCATATTTGCCATAGTCAATGTTACAATAAAAGCCATTCTCTACAGTTATAGACAATCTATAACAATACCAATAACTAAAATTAGCATTCTACCTCTATGAGAATACTGAGGTCCACACGACAACTATAACAATAATGACACAGAATAACAATATTGTTGGAATCATTTTAAAAACATTTAAACATAACATCTAAACATTTTTCAGCTGATGAACAATAAAAACACTGACAGTCAATCAGAATACGACTTTAAAGGGGTCTTATTATGCTTTTTCACTTTTTTAATTTTAGTCAGTGTGTAGTGTGTATGTTTGGGCATAAAAAAGATCTAGAAAGTTACAAATCTCAAAGTCCACTCCAAAGGGAGATATTTAGTTTTTTTTAAATCCCTTTTCAAGAACTACAACAAACGGCTCGTTTGGACTACAGCGTTTGTTTTCCGGGCTTTGTGATATCCACAAAGCGGCTCATTAGAATTTCATTACAAAGAATTCCCGCCTACAGAAATTCGAAATGGTTGGGGAGGGGCGAGGTTGTGGTTAGAACGCTTGGTTGAGTGAATGCATCAGACGAGACGACGAAGAAGAAATGCTGCTGCAGAGTTTGCGTCAGAGAAAACTAAGAAGAAGAGCTGCTGTTCTGTAGCGTCACAGTTCATGCACGGAGCTCACTTCTAACGAGATGATGATCTGAATCAGGTGTGTTAACAAAGAGAGACGTGCAAAACATGTAGAGCGGGGGTACACGAGGACTGGGATTGAGAACCGCTGGTCTAGAACAATTCTTACAAGTATAACACGACGTAGCTGGGCGCCGCCGGTGTGCCTACACGCATAAAAAATAATGTGTTCGAATTTTAAAGACATGGCGCGACGCTGTGCGACCGTCTGAAACGCTGTTTTTTTTCACTTCCGAAAGCGGATGATGTCAGGAAACAGTGGTTGCAATTTACTTTTTAACTCTGTTCCTGAGCATTATAACCCCAATTTGCTATTGTGTGCTGCACATTTTACTGAGGACAGCTTCCACATTACAAGTGAGAAGTAGGGATGGGCGGATCGATCCTTAAGTATGGATACTTTCGATACTGATGTTGTATAGAAAGGATCGATCCTCACATAAAAATATCGATTCTAAAGTGCATTTTTTTTAAACATTAATTGTATTTACTTATCAAGAAATTCGGTGCATAAAAAAAAGCTTCTAAGTGGAAAAATAGACTATATTAGCGAATAATTGTGTTGGATAGAACCATTTCTCCTGCTCATCGGAACACACGCAAATGCTGACAGACAGAACCAATCAATCACAGACAGCGTTCGCTGCTGTCAATGCATGGCTCACAGTGCTTGTTCAAATAGGGCTGCGTTTCCCAAAAGCATCAGAAGCGTAAGTAGATCTTAAGAAACCATTGCCACATTATTACATTACATTACATTGTTACTATATATAACATTAATTCTGCAAAATATATCATGGTTTACACCCAATTGAGGAGCCTAAATGTTTCTTGAGCAGCAAATGATAATATAATTATTTCTGAAGGATCATGTGACACTGAGACTGGAGTAATGATGCTGAAATTCAGCTTTGATTACAGATACATTTTAAAATATATTAAAATAGTTATTTTAAACTGTAATATTTCACAATATTGCTGCTTTACGGTCCACCCCCCCCCCCCCCCCCCCCAAATAAGTGCAGCCTTGGTGAGCATGAGACTCATTTAAAAAATATTACAAAATCTTACAAACCCCAAACTTTTGTGTACATGTAATAATTATTTTAAATTGGCTAGTTTGTGCAAGTAAACTTAATTAAACTCGTTGTTAAAAGTTCAAATGGATTGTGCTATGTTCTGTAACTGCTGTTAATAAATCTGTCAGAAAAAAAAAGCTAAAGTTTCACCTTTAGGGATACAACAGCCTGGCAGCCTTTTATAAAACTTAACCATGGTTTTATTACAGTAACCACAATTTACCACAGTATTTGTAGTAAAACTGCAGTAAACACAAATTTACCATGGTAATAATAATAATAATACATTTTAGTACTTATGTAACACCATGTTTATTTTTCATGAGGTACCCTCAAAGGTGCACCTTTGTAACTTATCTACCCTTAAAACATGCATACTTGTATGGTACTAATAAGCTCACTTTTAGGGGTATAGTTGCACCTTTGTACGGAAGTTCTAAGCGGCCATGCATTATTTTTTTTCCTTCTGGTTTTCTCGTTATAAGAATTATTCTCGTAATCGACATATCGAGAGTTGTTTTCTCGTTATAACGACTTAATTTTCTCTTTATATCGACAAAGTTTTTTTTTTTTTTACAATGATTGTTTGATCTACTGTTGTTATAGTAACAAACTCAACTTTGACACGCATCTGATGGACAGATAAACCATGCGCTCTTACTGTAGCCTAGGTCGTGGATATTTCAGCAAATTTAGCTTCGCCTAGTAATAACGTCTACAGTCCAAAAATAAAGGCTGATCAATCACGGTTGATATTTCCAGATACAGTACGCTAAACATTTTGTTTGTGTAATTAGCATGTTTAAATGGTCAAAGCAACACCGCAAACACAGCGGAGCGCCTTCAGGATGCAGAACTATTCTAAAATCTTTTAGAGCTGCTTGGATTCAACTCACTTTCAATTTTCCTTTTATTTGAAAGAAAATTATATATAATTTGTAATTTTTAGTAGTCATTATATGCTGTGACTGATATCATGTGCGTTACAAGCTTCTGTTTGAAAAGTGCGTTCATGTGTAGCTATATGTGTATATGTGTGTGTGTGTGCTTGTGTGGTTTCCACAAAGAAATGTAGAAAACACAAAAGATTACAACACTGTAGAACATCACTGAATTAAATTAGCCTATACACTTTACATATAAATCACATTTCTTATCAATATACATCTAATGATTAACAATAAAGATTAATAAAAAGGAAAAGAGGCACATTACAAATAGCCTACGTCGTTGAAGCCTGTCCTACTGTAGACAAACAGAACATCCCCGCTTATTAACTAACAATAATGTACCTCAAAGAAGCACAAATAAAGATATAGGTGCAAACAGAATACAGTGACGTCAACCTTGGTTTTAATAAGCAGTTATTATTTAATGACACAGAAACGCGTTGTGAAAATTTTTTTTTTTTTTATCATTAGCAAAAATTAATACACAAAATAGTCAATTAATCAAGCATTTAACATTATGAATGAATAAATTCAATAGCCTAATGAACAATACTGTACAAATTATAGCGATCACGAAGTCGTTCATATTCTATGCCAAACGAGTACAGTAAAGTGGACATACAGTATAGCCTACAACACCCCATCAGTTATATTCAGGTATATGGTGCCACTTGTTGGCGCAGTTTTGTAACTTAGAGAACAATTTTTTTTATGTCGAGATCACGAGAAAAATAAAGTCGTGAACGAGAAAACAACTCTCGTTATGGCGATATAACGAAGAAAATACTTCCGTACCTTTGAGGTTACAGCCCCATTAAAGGGCTAAAATATATAATTATAGTATATTTTATTTCTAAACACAGTGTAAACAAAAAAGGCCTATGAAATGTTAAAAAACATGGCTTTAAAATCTAATATTAAGTGAGTATAATTACTGATTATATATTCTTTTAATAATTTAAAAGATCAGTTTAGTTTAGAAGTATCGGTATCAGTATCGACAATACTGGGCTTGAAAATACCGGTATCGGATCGAAAATAAAATAAGAGGTATCGCCCATCCCTAGTGAGAAGCTTTCGCCAAAAGCTTTTGTTGAAAGACAGAGCAAGAGGCGGGGCAGTACTGAAACACCGCCAATCACAACGCACTGGGACAGCTAACCAATCACATCACATTTTGTTTTTCGGAAGGTGGACCTTCATCAAAGCCGGAACTAATCGAGCCGTTTGTGCCAGCCTGGAGAGAAAGGTATTTTAATAATGTAAATTATGTGAAAAATAATGAGTTTTTCGAACCACCAAGCATGAGAGCATGTTCTAGTACACCCCCAAAACAAAATCAAGACTTTGTAAAAGAGCATAATAGGACCCCTTTAAAGAGCTTTAGCATTTAAAGCGACAGACGACAAATCTGCAGTGCGCTTCTAAACAGAATATTACGGTGTGTTGGTGTCGTTGGTATCATTACAGTCAGTGGCGTGCACAGGGGGCTGGAGGGGCTCGAGCGATTTCTACGAGGGGGACCCTCCTGCCCTCATAATGTGCATCTGCGCATGGCACTGGTTGGTTACATGTTCTTGGTGTGAAAGGGCTTTAATACTGTAGTCATTTAATATCGTCACCACTGTCATCAAAACAGTAATAATGTCAGAAATAAATTGATGAATTGACACATAAACTCACCGGAGTAACTCAGCCAAAACTGTTTCTGCAAAAGAGAAAAGGAACATATTCAACGTTTAAAAAGAAAATAAATTATCAAATGAATACTAAGATTGAGAATGACGTACCGTCTTCGTGTCGTCCTCGAACACCTCGCGCGCTTCCTCGTAGTCGCAGATTTCTTCGATGCACTCGCGCTCGAGATTCCCGCGCTTCATCTCCTCAAGGAAGCCGGAGTTTGCGCGCCTGACGCGCTGCAGCACCGAGCTGGCGTCATCTTTATCAAGAAACACTGAAAACAACAAGAACCAAACTAAAGATAGTTTGACACGCACATCATTTAACAGGCTGTCAGTAACGATAAACGAGCGACGCGACACCCACGAACACTCCCGTCAGTGCGCTCAAGCCAGTTGATTATAACCCGGAGCGTTTTAGCTCGTGTTGCGTCGCTCGCAGTTCTTTCAGTATTGTTTTGTCGTCTTACCGCCGCTTGATCCGTGAAATATCAGGACACACACCAATACAACAGCACGAGTTTTCATGTTCACCAGCGGACGCGCGAGTGCTCAAGATTTTCCTCAGACCGCTCGATTCGGTGCAAAGGGCTGAGGTTCATGAGATTCAAGTAAACAAACACACACACACACACACAGGTTTACATTTGTGAAAAGTGGGGACATCCCATAGGCGTAATGGTTTTTATACTGTACAGACCATATATTCTATTGCCCTTTACCAACCCTATCCCTAAACCTACCCCTTACAGGAGACTTTGTGCTATTTCAGATTTTCAATACACTCCATTCTGTGTGATTTATAAGCGTTTTGAAAAGTGGGGACATGGGGTAATGTCCTGAAAAGTCACCTTCTCCTTGTAATACCTATGTCATACCTTTGTCATTATACAAATTTATGTCCTCATTTGTCACAAAAACGCGTGTATACACACACACACACACATGTCTGGTCAGCTATCCTTGTGGGGACTCTCCATAGGCGTAATGGTTTTTCTACAGTACAGACCGTATATTCTATTGCCCTACACCTAAACCTACCCCTACAGGAAACTTTCTGCATGTTTAGATTTTCAAAAAACTTAATTCTGTATGATTTATAAGCTTTTGTACCCGTGGGGACCACAATTTAGGTCCCCACCGTGACACAAGTCCCCATGAGTCTGTGTATATTCAGGTTTAAGTCCCCACCAGGATATATAAACCTGTACACACACACACACACACACACACACACACAACTGGTTTCCATGATTTATGGGGACATTCCATAGGCGTAATGGTTTTTATACTGTACAAAGTGTATTTTTCCCTTTCCCTAACCCTACCCCTCACACAAAACTTGCTGCATTTTTTAGATTTTCAACACTCTCAAAAAGTATGTGTTAACACATTTTTTGTTATGACTATTTTATCACCCTTTCAGACATACAGATTTTCATACAGATTTTTTTTATTTTCAGACATTCAGACATAAATTACTGGTAATTACCGTAAAGAGATCATGTGTGAACAGGACCTTTTAAAAAATACCAGTAAATTGCTGAAAAGAATGTAACATTGAATAACATGAAGTTGTAACATTACCAGTAAATTACTGGTAATCTGCTCTGTATGAATGCAGAATGAAGATTACTGGTATTAGCACGTACAAGTTCAGACCGTCTACTCTGGGCAAATAGGCTCGTTTAAGCTGTGGCTAGCCTGAAATTTAGGCAAGAGTAGGCGGCTACAGTGCGGGGAGGAGTGAAATAAGCACAGTCAAGACGGGTCCTGACGTTTTCCCGGGTCCTAAAATCTGCACCCGACCCGAATCGACCCGAAACAATTCTTACCCGAACCCGATGTGAATAAATACATTTTTTAAAAAGAAAAACCCGACCCGAGACAGACCAGATGAAATTAGACCCGAGTCCGACCCGACCCGACAGCATTTAATTTTGAACCCGACTGGACACGCATGTAAACGGCATTGACGTGTGTACAGCCTGCAGCCCCGCAGTCAGTCAGGAAAAATCCCAGCGTCCTGCTGACTGATTAGCCACTTCTCCATTACTTTGATTTATTTAAAATGTATTTAATTTATGGAGTCATATAAGACTAATAGTTATCGTTGCTGAACCGCCTGAGTGGATACCAAGTCTCATTGCTCTTCGCGCCTCTTGGCTTCAACATTGTGATCCATCGTGGACCTCTTCTCCTTCTCCTATAAAATAAACGTGACAGTTTGATAATAAAATTAATCGATAGCCTAATAATTCATGGATTTGCTAGTGTTGTCTGCAACCTGATCTCCAGCAAAGACTTCTGCACTCAAAAAAAGAAAAACCCTGCTTGAATACGCAGTGTAATGAAGCGAGTGATTTTTCCTGATGGATCTCATATCTATAGGATGATTTCTGTGTGCGAGGTTACAAATGTAGGCTATGCTCCTTTTCTATGTGCGTTCCTCACTTAACATGAAAGTGAAAGCACTCGGGATAGTTTAAAAGAATTCGGGTCATATCGGGTCCATTTGGGAAAAGCATGTTTATTTTAAATTACCCGAGACTAGGGCTGAACGATTTTGGAAAATAAACTAATTGCGATTTTTTTTTACCAATATTGCGATTGCGACTTAATATTTTTTTTCCCACAAATTATTTTTTTAAAGCTCTTTATGTTCTGTATTATTCAACAAAGATAAGCTATAAATCATTGTTTAGTATGACCAACACAATATTAGATATTAAACATAAATGTTCTTTTTTGTAGGCCAGGCCTATATGTTACGATGGAATTAGGTGATGCATGAATTGAATTGATATGAATGACATTTTTATGTAACAACTACAATCACAGTATATTGATTGATTTGTTGAACTTCCAACCTTGTAAGCATGTATTAATTATGACAACATAAAGCACTGAAAAATAAGCCTGGTGTAAACATTAATATGAAAGTCAGTAACAAATCACACAAACTAAAGTAGATAAAAACAAATCTGTTGCTTTACCCCACACTACTTTAGGTAATTCACAGTCACTGTAATAAACTATGTAAACATGTGCACTTGCACGTTTTAAACACTGTCTGTTAACTTTAGAACAGTGGTTCTCAAACTTTATTGGTTGCGCCCCCTCAGCACTACCCAAATGCACCACCTTATGAAAAATTAATGTGTTTTTAATTTAAAAAACCTACAGGGAAAAAAACACCTGCATCACTTGAAACATTGAAAAATAGCATAGAGAGAATAACTTCTTATTCTGAACTTATTTATTTATTTTTTGTGGGGTTCATGCTGTCCGCTAAGGCATAGGACACACACAGGCTTTCCTCCTCACCAACGACATAAAACACCGTGTCTACACCGGACGCGAGCGGCGCAAAATACAGTAGAAACCATTATAATCAGTGATGCTGTCTACACTGGATGCAGCGCGGCGCGACAAAACCTGACATTAAACTGATGCCTTGTTCTATTTATGACGTACTGACACAACGTTAAAATGATTTGCACCGGTCACTTTGCCGCGTCCAGTGTAGAGCTGTTGCGGCGCGACGCGACAACTGTAGCGTCCGGTATAGACACGGTGAGTGAAGCCGAGAGCAAGATATGCCTCGTCATATTTTCTGCATTTAGCTTTTGAATGACAAGCACCTGCCTGGGTCTATGCGACTTCATCTATGGTTTTTCTCTTCCCTTTCACAAACCGATCCATCTCCCATTCTAAGTTACGTCCTTTGGCTGTTTACTGATTTCTTTTCTTTTTCTGCTGATGGCCCACGCTCGACTTGAAGCAGCACTGCTTAGGCCGATGGGTGTATGACATCAAAGTACTGAGAGAGCTATAAGAGAGCGCGGACGTCTCCTTATGCTTTCTCTCGCTCGCCGTACTTTGATGTCATACACCGATCTTCAAGTCGAACACACCTCTTTACTCTCGCCTGTCACGTGACCGTGTAATCGCAGCCTCTGCGATTGAAAAATCGAAGATTTTCATATCGCGATATTATCGTAAATGCAATTAATCGTTCATCCCTACCCGAGACCCGAGGCCGCTAATAATGAACCCGACCCATGTTCGAGGTACTCGTCGAAGTTTTGGACCTGAACCCGTTCGGGTCTCAGGTCGGACCTTGGTTTTTCGGATCAGATACCTACGAGATCAATGGATGGATGGGGTTCCCCTTGCCACGATGCCCCCTCAAGTGCGGCCGCACCAGTTGCACCCCCCCTAGGGACAGCCCTGCTCACACAGAGTTTGCACTGTCATGGTGTTTGGGAATATTCATGCATAATTTAAACACTTAAATGATATCAGATAAAAAAAATAAAACATTTTAGAAGAGAATGCAACATCATAGTTGTTTGAAGCAATGAGCATTAAGCTGTGTAGTCAGCCAATCGTTTACCATCCTGCTTTTGGTCAGCACAGCTTGGGGAGAGCAACTGCGCTCGACTGCACGACCGACTAGCTGTTGCAAGAGATTTTTGCCATACGTCGGCGTGACATCAGAGCAAGGCGGACTGCAAGGTGCACTGCAAGGTGCACGTGCCCCCTCAGATTTCTGAGCCAAGTGGATTTAGAATGCAGCTTCCAAAAGACAAAAAATAGCCGACTAATATTTTTTATATTTGATACGATCACACCGGCGTGATTAGAACATTCAGTGCGGCACAGCATCAGCTGCTAAAATCAAATCTGCGTTCGCTGGCTGGCGCTGAGCCAGAGACAGATGCGTTTGTAAAGCGCTGCATTTTAACCACGATTCTGTTGAACTTATGAATGCAATGACCAATCAGAGGCGTTCAGATGAGTCATCGCTGAAACGTAGTGTTTTGTTGACTCGCTCACTGACTGAATTATCTGGCAAATTCTCTCATCAAAAACAACAAAGTGCAGATGTGTGTACGAATGTAAGTAAGATATTAATTTTTACAGTGTAAACGGCTTCAGTGATTTTAATGGGAGTTTTTGAGAGTGCATGAACTCTGGCTAGACTAAATGAAAATGTTCTTTGATAATGTAAATATCCTTTGCTCTCTTTCTATGAAAGTGTTATAATTAGTAACTTACAATATTGTTATTAAATTCACATTAAATACAAAGTCAGTCATATAAAAAAATATTTTATGGCATGACACCCATACCTAAGAAGTCGGGTTTTTATGTGTAGTTAATAGATTACACTATTAGTCTACTTTGACCATTGCCCATTATAGATCAAATAACAATCTTTTTTTAAACGCATTTACTTATCTAGATATTTCCTGATTGGAAATATTTAGAATGAAAAGGAAAAAAATTCAATAAATAAAAAATAAAACATAAACCTATACAGTTATACAGTACTATCGTGGTGTGTGTGTCACATGACAAGCATGACGAGCGCAACCCCCCCCCCCCCCACCGTGCCCCTCAAAAATCATGAGTGCCGCCCCTTGATTCAGTATCAAGGGGGGAAACAAGTCACACAGCAATCTTAAAGGGGTCATATGATGCGATTTCAATTTTTCCTTTCTCTTTGGAGTGTTACAAGCTCTTGGTGCATAAAGAAGATCTGTAACAAGTTGCAAAGACTAAAGTCTCAAATCCAAAGAGATATTATTCTTTATAAAAGTTAAGAGTCAGACACACCCCCCTAAAATGGCTCGTTCTAACACGACCCCACATATTAATAATTATAATTTGTGTATTAATCATAATTGATATACCATTAATATATATTTAAATATAAATTTTCCAATTCATTATATTAAATATTATTCATAATTTATTATATAATATTCATATTTCTACGTCACTGTGTGGGAAGATTTGCATAACGCCGCCCAAATGTTCATGCAAAGAAAGAAGGCGTAACTTTTTATTCTCACTATAGTATTGTTGTTGCCGCCGCCATGTTGTGGATATGCTGTGTGTTTCATTGTGAAAGCGAAACTACTTTGTTTGGCCTTCCAAAAGAGGACGATATCCGCTTTGTCATGCCTAGAGCTGATCCGTGCTGGTCGCTGAGGAAAAACATCAACTTCGCGCTGTCAATCGCCAGAACGGCTTTCACCGTGGACAAAGCGGAGACCAGCCCGGGGTCGTCACATGTGGTTCCCGCAAGCCTCCTTTGTCGAATCCGCCGGGCGCCGCTCACTCAAGCAGCTGTGTGTTTCGTTGTGAAAGTGAAACTACTTTGTTTGGCCTTCCAAAAGAGGACATAATGTTTCTATAAAGTGGGGCATTTCCAACTTTGCAAGGACAGACTGGCGCTTCTGACTCACAGCCTGTAAGTACGTTTTTTATATTTAAATAATTTGCCACTGATGATTCAAACACAAGTTTGAGCAGTGTAGAGTAGCGCTTATTGTTTGTCATTTCTCCGATCACAAAAGCAGACATGGTTTTATGTTTACGCAGCGCATACGCAATGCAAAGCGTAAAATTACAGTATAAGTCATTACAATCAGTAATTATGTCTCCACTGGATGCAACAAATGTCTCGTTTGTAATGGGTTTTATTGGTTTTGTCTCGTCGCGCCGGGACACATGGAAACCATAGACTGTATGATGGAAACACAGTATGCTAAGGGGCGTAACATTTCTGTCACACGCTTGAGGTATTCAGCCAATCACAACACACTGGATAGCTGGCCAATAACAGCACACCTCGCTTTTCAGACCGATGAGCTTTGTAAAAATTTACAAGTTTCAGAAAGGCGGGGCATAGAGGAGAAACAATAATGTACAGTATGTGGAAAATGTGTTTTTTTAACCTTAAACTGCATAAACACATTGCATTACACCAAATACACAAAATAATGTTCTTTTTAGCAGCATCATATGACCCCTTTAAGGTTAGTCATATTAGCGGTATTTTAGTGCAATTTTGTGGCCAAAAAAAGGTCCATTGTCAATAGAAGTCATTTTCAAACCAAGCAGCTTTCTGCCGGTCGCTGCAGTGAATTAGCATGGCCAACATGAACATGAGCGAAATATGCTTGGGGAACATTTTTGCCCTAATGCAAAACTTATTGCATAGATTTCTATTTGAATCTGAATTTCACCTACAAAATTTTAAGTAGCAGTAAATACAATTGCACCTTTAAACACGAATATAAACCCAGTAAGCATAGATCATTTACATACTACTGAATTATTTATTTGTTAATGAGGTAATGATGGATAAAAATATCAATCATACAGAAGAAAATCAGACATGATCAGACATAAATAGAGGATTCGATGTGCTTTAGCACTTCATTGTGTCGCAGCTGTAGAATTGGCCGTTAGTTCATGGATCCATTGCAGGTAGTTGGAGACACGCGTGTAGATGCCATAGGATCCCGGGCGGGCGCAGCCTTTCCCCCAGCTCACGATACCCAGCAGGAAGGTGGTGTCCCTGTAATGGGTCACCAGCGGCCCACCGCTGTCCCCTTTACATGAGTCCTGCTTACCCTCGATGTAACCGGCACAGAACATGTTGTTGGTGAGCGTCACGTTGCTGCTCTCGATGCACTCCTGCGTGCGGATGCGGGGCACCTGCAACCGGCGCAGTAAGCGTGATGTGGGCCCGTCCTCGCTGCGTTTGCCCCAACCACTCACTGTGTGCTTGCTAACGGCCCACAGCTCGCGCTCAGCCATGTCTCGCAGCGGCAGACAAACAGGAACGGCGTAGGCACTATAGACGATGGGCTTGTGGAGATACAGTAGGGCGATGTCATTGTCTGAGGTCTTAGAGATGTAGCCGGGGTGCATGAGCATCTGTTCCACCTGGATGACCTGCTCTGTGCCTTCATCCACCTCGATGTTATGCTCACCTGAGTCACAGGACAACAGACAATACACAATAGATCTACACATGTAGAGCTGTCACTAAATAGAGTGCTGCAGCTGTGACATTCACATATAACTGATTGTCAGCGATTTGGCTAAGAAGTGAATTTGGTTTAGTGCTGCACGATATATTGTTTCAGCATTGATATCGCGATGTGCGCTAGTATAGTGATCGTTAATCCATATGGACCAGGTAGGCCTACCAGGGTTCGAAACTCAGGTGATTCTTGGATTAATTGCAAAGTTTAACATCATACAATGAAGGTTCATCATTTGCATGTGTTTTAGGTCCTGTCGGTTTAAACATTCAAGTGATATTAAACCATTCGAACGCGAGAAGGTGCAAAATGGAAATTCCGTGCAATTCCGTTCACTTCGTCTGTTTGTGCCTGAAATGACACTTACGCACAAAATTATGTCAAAATGTATGATTTATTAGATTTAATTTATAGAGTGCAGAATATGCAGTGTTATTTTACATTAATTATTCAATTTCTGTACGTGAATAGAATACTGTTTACAGGAATACTTACCTGAAAAATATAAAGCACTGTTTATTTCATTTGTATCTTTGATTATATTTATCTATCCTTGTAATTTGTTTGTTATTTCTATGCTGATTTACTCACCTACAAAATCAACCCTATCATTGAGTTTTTTTAAAAAGTCATCTGGTGATTTTTTTATTTTATTTTTTATTTTAATATTGCAATATATATTGCAGAAAAACAAAATATCGCAATGCGAGTTTTTTCCAATGTCGTGCAGCCCTAATTTGGTTACACTTTATTTCGATAGCCCACTTTTAGACATGCTACTTATTACAATTAACTGTAAACTAACTCTCATTAGAGTATTAGTAGAGCATTAGGTTATAGTTAGTGCTAGTAGAGTAAGCTGATGTACTTGCAAAGTTACATATAGTTAGCAGAATGTCTAAAGTAGACTATCAAAACAAAGTGTTACCATGAATTCTGCTCACATGAAATTTGGCACACAAAGCTGCGATTGTTGTGATCTCATGATGTTTGCATATGTATAATAATTTCATTCACAACCTGTTCCTGAAGTAACTGTACCTGCGACTATCTTGAGAAACTTGACATTGAGTTTTTCTAAACAGTGTGCAGCTGTGAGGATCCAGGTGGGTTTGTAGATCACACCTCCACAGAAACCCTTCTGACCATACTTCAACAACACCTGTCCATCAACACACACACAGATATTTGACAGTAAAGTCAAGAATAACCCATGAACGTGGATTCTGTGATGGTGACTGCTAATACCTGCCAGGGACAGTGTCCTTTAGGACATTCGGCTCCACCAACGATACGAGATCTCACATCGACCTGAGGGTTCGTAGCAGCACCTCCACCCTGAAGAAGAGGAACCTTCCCACACGGAAAAGCCTCTGTAACAGAGAGCTGGAATCGCTTAGCATACAGAATCCATGCTGAAGACATACGACTACACTGAATGGTAAACAGATAGCCTACATATATTGATGGTGAATTACTGTGACTAGCTAACTTTCACCTGATTCAAAATTACCAATGTGTTTAGTGATATTCTCACCAAGTGTCAGGCAGTTCTGACCATTTGACCCTAAGAAATATCCATCAGCACAGGAACAGTTACGCTGACCATCCTCCTCCATGCAGAAGTGCTCACACTGCCCGTTATCATGCAGGCAGGAGTCAGGAATGTCTTTAATCGCTGAGGAGTAAAAGCCAGAAAATGTTCTTGATCCTGAATAAGGAATTAGTTTGTTTCTTAAATTCAAGGACCTGGTTATCGTGATACTCTTTCTGAATGTCAAACTCTGTTCATAGTAGGCACTACTATGAAAAATTTAATTAAGTTAAAAAATAGCTGAATTGACTACATTGTAGTACTACTGTGTGTAAAGTTCCAGTAATGCTGCATTTGCGCTGATGCTCTTACCCTGCTCACAGTTGCGTCCGCTGAAGCCCGGCACACACAGACACATGTATGATTCCGCGTTTTGGGTTGTGCAGAGCCCATTATTCTCACATGGATTTGATTCGCAGTGATCTTTAACTGCATACAAATACAAAAATTCATCTTAAACAATGCAGAATGAAGGACAATATCATGAAGATATGGCTTTTTCAAAATCAATTTCAAAATCTCACCATTGTAGATCTTCCAGAACTCATTCTGTATGGAGAAATTAGTTAAGACGTTTGACATAACTTAGTTGCTTGTATTACAGTAATAAAATACTGGTGCTGTCAAATCGATTAATCGCATCCAAAATAAAAGTTTGTGTTTACATAATATATGCGTGTCTGCTGTGAAAAGTTATACATGCATATGTGCATATAAATATACACACATACATAATATATTTAAGAAATATGTACAAATATTTATCAAATTTGTATATGATTTATATTATGCATAAATATAAGCATATTACATAGATTTATTAAATATATGTATACGTGTGTATTTATATATACATATAAATATACACAGTACACACGCATATATTATGTAAACAAACTTTTATTTTGGATGCGATTAATCAATTTGACAGCACTATAAAATACACAACTAAAGCAAAGTTTTATGCAGATTAAGGTCAAGTTTACCAACACATTCAAATAGAGAATATTAGTTTTCTAGACATCATATACTGTATATCAAACCTGGTACAATACTGTCTGTCACTGAATGTGTGTTTTTCACATGTAAAATACTGACTGTAGCCTCTGTGTGTTCAAACACCTCCCGCGCCTCCTCATATGAACACTTCTCCTCCAGACACTCCCTCTCCAGATTACCCATCTTCAGCTCTTCAAACCAGCCAGAGTTTGCCCGTTTAGTCCGGAACAAAACCCCATGAGCCTCGTCCTTTCCCACGAATACTGAGAACAACACAGACACATAAGACTGTATTATAATCAAAAACACTACCATTATACATATTACTGGATTGGGTTGTATAATGTGGATCTGTAGTTGGTTTAGTTACCTGCAGCTGAATGACAGCAGTAAAGACCCAAGAAGATATAAAACACTGACAGGAGACGCATGTTGACCAGTGGTTTCGTTTGTCTGATCATGTCTTCTGCTGCAGGTTCAAAGGTCTAAAGTCTAAATATTCTCCACCCCTCAAAGTTTGAAAACCCTCCCTTGTTGAACCACAAATATGCCAGGACACCATTTAAATTTTTTTACTTGTGGCAATATATGTGCATATTCCAGTGATACATAATACAACTTTCATAATTTCCTGCCATCCTTTATCATACTCACTTACATGTGTCTTAATGTGTCTTTAAAGGTACAGTATGTTTTTTTTCTGCACCAAAATGAATTGCAAAAATAAATAGATTATTACATTTTCTGGTGTTTACCAGTGCCAGTGTTTTCTCCACAATGCTGTCCACCTTAATTTCTCCGTAAGATAAATTAAATTTACATTTGTAAATTGACCGGTTTCCGGTGTCATCCGCTTCCAGCTATTTTAAAGCTGTACAAAACAACACATTTTTCTGCTTGGAACTGCAAACTGCTGTTTCTTACCATATGATTTTAATGTGTTATCTTAATTATAAACACACTGGGTTCTAGCACAAACAATTTTACCATTTATTGCACTTTGTTATTTTTCTTGTTATTTCCCTATTGGGTATACCGTGGCTAATGAAGCGGAAATCTCACGCATTCACAGAGAACAGCTTACTTCCGCATTGAAAAATAAGGTGGATAGGGTGAAAATCATAAGTCTAGCCCCAAACACATATGATTGGTTGAGTCAGACGTTCACATGTTGGGCTACTCAAAAAAATTAATAAATTAATTAATAAAATAAAATCATTGTTGTAAAATTGTCACACAGTGTTTCACTTTTCAGGAAGTCAAACTACCATGACTTGGGGGCCATTCACACAGAACATGTTTTTGTATTCCACTGCGCTACTTTTCTGTTGTTTAAACACACGCTAGATGGATGTATCTGACCATTACACTTGCAGTGTCTTACACATGACATTGCTATTCTAAAACTGCAGCGCTCAAAGTAAGTACAATTTTTTAAAAATACTCTTTTTTTCCCCCTCCATTGCTCTGCCCACATCTCACATCTCAAACTTAATTTGTGTGAACTGCCTCTTACAGTGACTCTGAACAATGAACTCATATCTGAACACACTTCACCTTTAATAACATTCAGAAACTCTTGAATTCATGCGACAGCTACAGACTTCAAAATCCACTCCACAAAGACAGACACACGCGTGTAGATGCCGTAGACGTCAGCGCGTGCGCAGCCTTTACCCCAACTCACAATTCCTGTCAGAAACCAGGTGTTCTTATAGCGGGTGGCCAGCGGCCCTCCACTGTCCCCCTGACAGGAGTCATGGCTGCCTTCTATGAAGCCAGCACACAGCATGTTTCTGGTCACCTTCAGATCCGACTTTGTTCTACACTCATCTAAAGAGACACCCTGCACCTCCAGCATCCGAAGAACCGGAGACAGTAGACTGGATTGTGCCAGGCGACCCCATCCGCTGACGGTGGACATGCGAATGGCTCCTATGGTGCATCCAAATGTGCCATTAGCAGGAGGAAGGCATACAGAAATAGCGAAGGGGTCGAGCCTGATGGGGCTGAGCAGACGCAGCAGTGCAATGTCACTGTCAGTGCTGGAGTGGTTGTACCATGGGTGGATGAAGACACTTTCCTTATCTGTTCTGTTCCTTCATCTTTCCCACGGATGTGTTCACCTACAGCAGAAGACAAAATGAGACTGAAAGGAAAGTTACAGAGAACTACAGAACACTTGACTCTGGGAACTCTGGGAAAAGCAATGTCAACAGAAACAGCATTATATGAACAACAACTCACAGTTATGACATTCTACTATGAGGTGACTTGCTGAATTTACAGAACAGCAAAAGAGTAAAGAAAAATTAAGCGATGAAACTAGGACAGGTTGCAACACAACTAACTGTTGAATCCACTGCCATTTTGGTTGTTTTATTATGACATCACAACTGTCAACTGGGAGAAGTCAGAGCATTCTCCCAGTTTCTTCCCAGTTCTAATTTGACAAACATGTAACTTGCAATTGTAGTAAATCTAGCATTATGTAAATGCAGCATTAACAACTCCAGGCAAAACCCATAATGACGGTAGTTCCTGACCAAGTAATTTCTTACCGACTGTCACTTGTAAGAGGGTTGGATCCTTTTCCCAAATGCAATGAGCAGCAGTGAGAATCCACCGGGAATCTAGAATAACACCACCGCATTTATATTGTTCTTCAAGTTCTATTAAAGCCTGTAGAGGATACACACAGAGATGTCTGAGAAACCACCAAACAGAGATCTCAGAAAGGTTCTTTGGGGGAAACAAAATTGTTCTTCTATGGCATAACTGCATATACATAACTTCTATGGCATAAATGCTGTTCATCTGATTTCCTCATGAACCCTCACCTGCCATGGACAGTCCTTTAGGGCACACGCCACCAATTCACTATACTCGGACCCACAACCTTCTCCACCAGCCTTCCGCATGGGAAACGATCTGAGCATATGATGTGAAATACAACATGAGTTTACATAAACAACAGAGTGGCCTTACAGCACAAAACACAATTATTTTAGTGTAGTATAACTAGTGTTATACTACACTAGAGCATTCCTGAAGCTCAATCAGTAGATCATTATATTATGATCTATTAAAGGCAAGATCATGGGTTCGATTCCCAGGGAATGGAACAACTGATAAAATGTATACCCTGAATGCAGTGTTGCTTTGGATAAAAGCATCTACCAAATACATAAATTTAAGTTTATCACTTACAATAAAGGAAACTGTATTAACCAAGAGGAGTTGCTGATTCACAGTTTCATAAAGCAGTGGCGGAAGTATCAGATGACTATATCCATTGAGATTTTGAAGTGTGCATCCAGTGGACACTTTACTGTGCCATGAGGCCACTGGAGAGGAGCTATAAAAGCCAGTGAACCAATACAACTGCTGCTGCAGTTCACATGAGATTGACAACATGGATGTAGTATGTCTAAATTTCATACTACACACATTAATACTATAAAGAAATTACTTATTTAATAGCAGTGAAGTAAGTTCATACTTGAACAGCATGTCATTTCAGATGCAGTGGCTGTTAGAAATAGCATACTAAAATACTACATCTGGGAGTTTTGCATAATGCTCAGTATTTGAATTTTCTGTATACATGGATCACCTGCATGACCAACTGCATGTCAAAGTATGCAGTATAGAACCCCAGTACACTGTGTCACATACTGCATCCCACAATACATTGTGCTTGACTCCACCCTCCATTACTAATCAGCAGTGATAGCGTTATTGATTTTTCCTGATTTATTAGGTCACATTGCAAAAGTTCAGATGCTTTAAAAGAAAACTAATCATTACAAATGCTAAATCATTATTTCTGAGATAAAAAGCTCTGTGTATGTCGTATAGTGCAGTTTCGTGTAGTACCATCAGTGCTTCGAGCAGGGTTGCCGTAATGGGGGGAGGTTAGGACGATTCCAAGGGTCTGGTGAGGGAGAGGGGGCCCGAACACGATTTCTACTGAGGGAGGCCTGTGTCAAGGGGCCCAGAAACCATAGTGGCGCCCCTGGCTCAAAGAGGGTCGGTATGCACCGCTACATAGTACCGGCACTTCTATATTTTATATAGAAGTGCAGAGAATTCCGGGCCAAGAACAGTTTGTAATCGTGCCGCACCGTACCAGGCTCACGTGGAAATACAACTGGAACCGTACCTGACAGTTCTTAGAACCGTTAGGCCCAATAGTGGAAAAGCAGCTTTAAGTAATGACACTATATAAATCAGACTACCCAGGAGGGGGCACTATGTGAATTACCTCTCATCTCGACAAATCACGTGAATGCAAGCAGAGGCAGTCTACCTCAGGGGTTTTCAAAGTGTTGGGGGTGCAAAGTAGTAAAATAATAATTAATTATTGATTACTAATTTGAATCGGAACATAATCATGAACACAATACCTTAAAAAATGAAAAGAAGCTGTGTTTTGTGATCAGATCATTTTTAACTTAATTACTTAAAGGGGTCCTATTATGCTCTTTTACAAAGTCTTGATTTTGTTTTGGGGGTGTACTAGAACATGCTCTCATGCTTGGTGGTTCGAAAAACGCATTTTTTCACTTAATTTACATTATTAAAATACTTTCTCCCCATCCTGGCATAAACGGCTCAATTAGTTCCGGGTTTGAAGAAGGCCCACCTTCCGAAAAACAAAATATGATGTGATTGGTTAGCTGTCCCAGTGCGTTGTGATTGGCGAACAGCTTAGATGGTGTTTCAGTACTGCCCCGCCTCTTGCTCTGTCTTTCAACAAAAGCTTTTGGCGAATCCGGCACTTCTCACTAGGGATGGGCGATACCTCTTATTTTATTTTCGATCCAATATGAGATTTCAAGCCGATCATCGATACCCGATACCGATTACTTACTAAACTAAACTGATCTTTTAAATTATTAAAAGAATATAATCAGTAATTATACTCACTTGATATTTTAAAGCCATGTTTTTTTTAACATTTCATAGGCCTTTTATTGTTTACACTGTCAGAAATAAAATACACTATAATTGTATTTTAGCCCTTTACTGAGCAGTAACCTCACAGGTGCAACTATACCCCTAAAAGTGAGCATATTAGTACCATACAAGTATGCATGTTTTAAGGGTAGATAAGTTACAAAGGAGCACCTTTGAGGGTAACTCATGAAAAATAAACATGGTGTTACATAAGTACTACAATGTCTTATTAGTATTACTAGTATCATGGACATTTATGGTTCTACTGCAGTTTTATACAATACTGTGGTAAACTGTGGTTGCTGTAATAAAACCATGGTTAATTTTTTATAAAAGGCTGCCAGGCTGTTGTACCCCTAAAGGTGAAACTTTAGCATTTTTTTCTGACAGATTTATTAACGGCAATTACAGAACATAACACAATCCATTTGAACCTTTAACAGCAAGTTTAAATAAATGTACTTGCACAAACAAGCCAATTTAAAATAAATATTACATGCACACAAAAGTTTGGAGTCAGTAAAATTTTGTAATATTTTTAAGTCTCATCCTCACCAAGGCTGCAATTATTTGGGGGGGGGGGGGGAGGAGGGGAGAGACAGTTAAACAGCAGCAATATGAGAAATATAACACTAAAAAAACTATTAATATATTTTAATATGTAATCTGTTAATCAAAGCTGACCTTTCAGCAATCGTTAATCAGTCTTCAGTGTCACATGATCCTTCAGAATAATTAATATTTTGCTGCGCAAGAAACTTTATTATTATGCTCCTTCATATTTGGGTGGAACACCATGATGGATTTTCAGTTATATTAATGTGGATGGTGTTTTAGTGAACAATGCTAATGAATGGTAATGTATGTGGCAATGGGGTTGCTTAAGGATTCTACTTACGCTTGTTTCTGATGCTTTGTTGTGAACGAGCGTGCATATTTGAATTTAAGTAGACTTATTTCTGTGAGCCATGGACATGTTGGTACGTTAGCATTTGCAGTGATTCGCTGTCGTTGATTGGAGTGTGGATGTATGTCATGAGTTTTTTGTTGTGGTCGTGTTTTGTGTTCCGTGTTGTTTTTTACTGAAGCAGGAGAAATGGTTTATCAACACCGCTTAATTATTCGATAATATAGTCAAAATTTTTTTTTTCACTAGTATTATTGCTTTATTTTATTGCTTTACAGAATTTCGCTTGTGATAAGTTAAATACAATTAATGTTTAAAAAAAAGCACTTTAGACATCGATATTGTATGTGTTATGTGGGATTTTCGCGTGGCCTTTGCTATAAACATCAGGATGACGAATTAGTATCATAACTTACGGAGTCGCATCGCCCATCCCTACTTCTCACTCGTGATGTGGAAGCTGTCCTCAGTAAAATGTGCAGCACACAATAGCAAATTGGGGTTATAATGCTCAGGAACAGAGTTAAAAAGTAAATTGCAACCACGGTTTCCTGACATCATCCGCTTTCGGAAGTGAAAAAAAACAGCGTTTCATGCGGTCGCACACCGGACGAGAAGCGCCACGTCTTTAAAATTCGAATACATTATTTTCTATGAGTGTAGGCGTCTGTCCGCGGCGCCCAGCTACGTCTTGTTGTACTTGTAAGAATTGTTCTAGATCAGCGGTTCTCAATCCCAGTCCTCGCGTACCCCCGCTCTACATGTTTTGCACGTCTCTCTTTGTTAACACACCTGATTCAGATCATCATCTCGTTAGAAGTGAGCTCCGTGCATGAACTGTGACGCTACAGAACAGCAGCTCTTCTTCTTGGTTTTCTCTGATGCACTAACTCTGCAGCAGCTCTTCTTCTTCGTCGTCTTGTCTGATGCACTCACTCAACCAGCGTTCTAACCACAACCTCGCCCCTCCCCCCCCCCCAACCATTCGAATTTCTGTAGGCGGGAATTCTTTGTAATGAAATTCAAATGAGCCGCTTTGTGATATCACAAAGCCGGGGACAAACAACACCTGTTAGTCCAAACGAAGCCGTTTGTTGATTTCTTGAAAATTAATAAAAAAAAAAAAAAAACTAAATATCCCCTTCGGAGGGACTTTGAGATTTGTAACTTCATAGATCTTTTTAGCCCCAAAAAGACACACTACCCACTGACTAAAATTTAAAAAGTGAAAAAGCATAATAGACCCCTTTAAAGCTGCGTCCATACAACTTTTTGGTTAAAAATTATTCAAAATCATATTTGAGCAAGTACCAGCCAGTGTTCAAAACTATCGCCTTACTTTAGCCTGATTCACAACGGTTATCTTATAATAATTTTTTCTAATTTGAGTGGTACGGTTAGGTTTTTGTGGGAAATTCGAGCATGGCGCTGTGTCATTACGTCACGCCTGTAAGCATAAAGAATTTGTCCCAGCTAGTATGCTATATCGCACGTAAGGATGCTGCAGGTGACGGATCGTTTATAGCCTTTTCTCACAGCAGCTACGTACTAAAAAGATTTATTTAAAAGAGAACGAGTTGTAAAGAACTTTAATTTGCTTTTTGGGTTACAAGAACAATTTCTTTACATGAAGTTCAAATGGTATGATAATTAGAGATTCAACTGTACAGAAATTGAAATCTACAGGTAAAGCTAATACACACTAAATACACGCACTCACGCCCCCCCCCCCCAATGCTGTGTTAGTGATGTTATTAACGTCAAAAATATAAACGTCAACAATTATTAAATAATAATAATTTGCACGGTTTGATGTGATATTAGCTAACTGATCTTTAGATTAAATCACCATTGGTTGCGATTTATTGTAATGTTTTTTTCCTCAGTTGATCAGAACAAAAGTGGCAGCTGTTACTTACTTGTTCAGATGACATTCTCCATTGAAAACTCTACTCTAAACTATTTGGGTCATACTTTCAAGATGTAGAATCAGTGAATACAAAGTGCAGTATCCACACCGGTGTGGTGACTGATAACCACACATTAGATTCATCCACACTGGAGCCGTGCCGGTGCACAACCCACAATTAAGATAATTCCGCAAATAATTGCAATTGCAGGTTTCAAACAGAGATAACGACAAAGAGGCAAAACTTTCGGATGCAGCTTTAAGTAAACTGCCAATAATTTAAGCACGGGGCGACTAGACGATGTGATTCATTAAATGAGCGTTGAAGTTACCTATAAGCAAGTTATTAATATTACTCCAATTGATCATACAATCACTGCATCCATTTACAAATTGAAACGTGAAACATAAAAGAAATTATCTAATTCATTAGGCCTCGATTGTTCACAAAAACAATGTTTAATCCCTCCTGCAAACACCACTAATTATATACTAGAGCCCGATCGCATATATCGTTGTCTGCCGATACTATCGGGCCGATATGAACTATGACGATAGATTGGTATCGGCAAATATGCGCCGATATGGACTTTTTTTTTACAGAAAATAGTTGCTACTGGCGACCTGGATGAAACGGTTTTGAAGCTTAAGTCTATGGAAAACATTGAAACTTTGAACGGCCATATATCTCCGTAACGGCGTGGCGAATCCGCACCAAATTCAGGGGATCTCTTCAGCTCAAGGAACCCTCTCGAACGCGAATCGAGTGTACGTCTAGAGGCCCTCTTTCGAATGAGACCACCCCAGCGTGGATAGCCCCTAGGGTTCAGGAGTTACGGGTGGTTAAATTCGCGGTCCGGCGCCGACAGATCAAACAATCCCGGGGGGCTACTGACGCGCGGGGGGTGGCGTTCGAGAGGGCTCCTCGAACTGAAGTGATCCCCCGAATTTGGTGGATATCCGCAGGCACGTTCGCGAGATAGTGACACCAGCCAAACACTTTCACTTCAGTAAGGAGGTCTCTTGTTCAGGCAGCATTCACGCGTTGTATTATTCGACCGTAAGTGCCCTGCGAAGTGGAAACCCCCTTTTTCACATGAAATTCAGCCATGCTTCAGTTCCAAGGGAACGTAAACCCTACAAGTTATATAGAATTTATTTATAGAGGTAGGGGAGAGTGGGGCACAAAGTTAACACTTTTTGACTTTCTCAGTTTGTTTAAATCCACATGGGGTTCAGAATATATTTTTATTTTTTTATCCACGGTAATTTTACACTTGTTTAGTACAAATATGTCGCTTTGTTTCATAATTACAGTGTATATACGTTTTTCTTTATTTACCCTCAAAAAAATGGAAGTGAAATGAAAAAATATGCAAACAAAACTAACTATTTTTGTTATATATATATTATATATATATATATAATATATATGATATATAAGTATTATATTACTTTTTAAAATGAAATAATGGCATTTTTTTTTAAGAATTAAAAATAATCTGATTTTTGGAGTTTGACAATGAACACATTGCAACCATGCTTTGGACGGCCCACATAAACGAGCAAAAATGCATTACATAACTTGAAATAATAATATCTAAACATTAAACATTGACTGTCAGCCTTTATTCACCTGTTTCTCGTTGTTTATCATTAAAATTAATTAAAGTAAATAGTAAATTACATCGCTAATGTCATAGAAAAGCACATTGTAACGCAGTGTTACAACATAACCCATCTGCGCAACTGGAATTTAAAAATGGTTAGCGTCTTCTGATAGTTAGCGAAGCATTAAAAAAAAACTATCGAAACTGATAAATAACAGATTGGAGATTAAAATAATGGCAGATTTGTCTCATTTTAGATAAACAATTTACTTAAGCCAGAATTTAAATGTTACTATGGTAAAATAAATATTCAAACAACGCGCGTTACAACTAACACCCCGTTACTTTGCACTCATAGCAAGTTTATTGTTAAATTGTTAAATACCCTTACATATCTCTGTCACCATTATAAGTGTTTGATCACCACATCACCACCGAGTTATCATTGCAAAAAATTTGTTTATGTATATATATTCTGTTTATGTATACTGTATTCTATATATACTACCGTCCAATGGTGGGACCGAATGGGAAAGTATGCGCTTTGTTTCATAATACATGGATACGTTTTTCTTTATTTACCCTCAAAAACTGTTTGGACACACGAATGGGAAAGTGTCCAAACTTTTGACTGGTACAACTGTACTGTAATATACACATAAAAAATATCGGCCGATATATCGGTATCGGCCTTGCTTTTACTCCCTAATATCGGTATCGGCCCAAAAAAACCCATATCGGTCGGGCTCTAATTTATCTTATTATTCTTAGTATTACTTAAGTATAATTACTATAGACTATTTAGTGTTTCCCGAACACCTTCAGAAAATCATTTAATATGCTGATTTTGTGCTCAGTACCCAGTTTGATTATTTTAATGCTGAAACAGTTGCTGCATCTATCTTGAGGACATTTTTTCATGATTCTCTTTGAATATACTGAAACTCTCAACATGACCGCATTGCAAAATTATATTACAGGTGCATCTCAATAGATTAGAATGTCGTGGAAAAGGTCATTTATTTCAATAATTCAACTCAAATTCTGAAACTCGTGTATTAAATAAATTCAATGCACAAAGGCTGAAGTAGTTTAAGTCTTTGGTTATTTTAATTGTTATGATTTTGGCTCACATTTAAAAAAACCCACCAATTCACTATATCAACAAATTAGAATACTTCATAAGGCATGGGCCATGGAGGTGATTAGTTTGTGGCACTGCTGAGGTGGTATGGAAGCCAGGTTTCTTTGACAGTGGCCTTCAGCTCATCTGCATTTTTTTGGTCTCTTGTTTATCATTTTCCTCTTGACAATACCCCATAGATTCTCTATGGGGTTCAGGTCTGGTGAGTTTGCTGGCCAGTCAAGCACACGAACACCATGGTCATTTAACCAACTTTAGGTACTTTTGGCAATGTGGGCAGGTGCCAAATCCTGCTGGAAAATTAAATCAGCAGCTTCAAAAAGCTGGTCAGCACAAGGAAACCTGAAGTGCTCCAAAATGTCTTGGTAAACGGGTGCAGTGAAGTTGGTTTTCAAAAAAACACAATGGACCAACACCAACAAATGACATTGCACCCCAAATCATCACAAACTATGGAAACTTAACACTGGACTTCAAGAAAATTGGGCTATGAGCTTCCCCACCCTTCCTCCAGACTCTAGGACCTTGATTTCCAAGTGAAATAACTTGCTCTCATCTGAAAAGAGGACTTTGGACGACTGGGCAACAGTCCTGTTCTTCTTCTCCTTAGCTCAGGTAAGATGCCTCTGATGTTGTCTGTGGTTTAGGAGTGGCTTAACAAGAGGAATACGACAGCTGTAGCCAAATTCCTTGACACGTCTGTGTGTGGTGGCTCTGGATGCCTTGACCCCAGCCTCAGTCCAACTCCTTGTGAAGTTCACTCAAATTCTTAAATACATTTTGCTTGACAATCCTCATAAGGCAAAGAACAAAGTTCTCTCGGTTGGTTGTGCATCTTTCTTCCACACTTTTTCCTTCCACTCAACTTTCTGTAACATGCTTGGATACAGCACTCTGTAAACAACCATCTTCTTTAGCAATGAACTTTTGTGGCTCACCCTCCTTGTGGAGGGTGTCAATGACTGTCTTCAGGACATCTGTCAAGTCAGCAGTCTTCCCCATGATTGTGTAGGCTAGTGAACCAAACTGAGAGAACATTTTGAAGGCTCAGGAAAACTTTGTGTTTTGAGTTGATTAGCTGATTGGGATGTCATCATGTTCTATTTTGTTGAGATAGTGAATTGGTGGGTATTTGTGAAATGTGAGCCAAAATCATCAGCACTAAAAAGAACCAAGACTTAAACTACTTCAGTCTGTGTGCATGAATTTATTTAATACACAAGTTTCACAACCCCAAAATTTATTTGAGTTGAATTATTGAAATAAATGAACTTTTCCACGACACTTCTAATTTATTGAGATGCACTTATATGATTGAATATTGTGATTAACATAGTACTACTACTAGCTACTTGACCGTCCTAACTGGTTTGGCTTCATTACTCCTTACTGGTGATTGAGGGGCAGATATGCTCGTCATAGAGTATGTTCGCCGACATCGCCAAAATCGCTGTTATATACTGTAGGGGGATGACGTCATAGCGCGCCCCCGCGACCCCACTCTACTTTTAGACAAGCACTCGCAAACTTCCCTAAGCACTTTCCCTTGGGGTAATCCCCGCTTCCATTTTGAAGTGCATTCCACTTCGTGAAGTGAACAACGTAAGTTTATATGGACAGACCCTCGACCTCTCGATTTTGACAGAGGGAGCGATTCTACTTCATATGCACACTTCAGGCCACTCCACAGACCAAAATGCAACACGATTATGACGTCATCACAGATCGCGTTTAATTTATCCCCACCCCAAACAACTCTATAATATATAAATTATTTTTTAAAAACATTTATAACAGCCCAAACATACCTATATACATATAGAATGCTGCACCAAATAAATTCGTAAGGGGAAACATGTAAACAACAAACCAACTCTATAGCAGATTCTAAGTGATCAAGGGCTTAGGATGTTCCAATTCAGCCCATTGCAAGGGTTCCGCCAGAAGTGGGCACTCATGCAACGTAATCAATGACGTACATCCGAGTGAACGAGACGGAGGGAAGTTTGCGAGTGAAGGGCATAAAAAACGGGTGGGGGGGGGGGGGGGGGGGGGGAAAAAACCACTGGAACACAGCCCATAGTCGTGGTCTATAGAGTGGCCTGAAGTGTGTATATGAAGCAGACTCGCTCCCTCGGTCAAAATCGAGGGGTCGAGGGTTTGTCCATATAAACTTCCCTCGTCCACTTCGCGAAGTGGAACGCACTTCAAGTGGAGTGGAACGCAGCCCTGGTCCCACCTCTGGTGGAAGTGGTAAATGAGACAATGAGTGATCCTCTGCAGCCATCTACAGATTATAGTGGGAGTATTATGACATTTTGATTTTAATATTGTTTGTTTTCCACCAGGCTAGGTAGGCAGCAGAGAAAAGTCCATACGTTCTCTCACCTCGCGGTATGTAGGTGAACTACAAAGGGGTTAGAATGAGAGAGATTGGTTTGACAGCGGGAGAAGTAGAATAGATACGAATCAGGTGTGCATATAACTAATTTCCAATGAATTATCTCTTAAGTAAAAATGAAAAAAAATGCAGTTGTTCTTTAAAGTGAATTTTACATATAATGTTCTCATATTATATATAAATATAAAGCAACAAAAGAAAGTTGATTGCTAATTGATATATAAATATAATAAATATGAATAACTTTGAGGCAAATAAATTATAAAAATAACCGTAAATCCCTCCAAAATTGCCTAACTAAAAAGTGAGATATAAAACATGTGTTTGAAAAAAATACCCTCACTGATCTTGTATGTCCCTCAGCAAATGTGTGGTTGCGCCCCTGCTTCAAGCACTAACTACTAGTCTAGGCAGTGGACAGTATTTTGAACAGAGCAGATTGCTAAGATGTCTGTGTTTACAGACTGACCCTTCGGCATGCAGCTGCTGTTGTCTGTGTGTAGTGTGTATCCAGGTGCACAATCACAGCGATGGGTTGAATCACTGATTTCTACACAGAAGTGCTCACAGCCACCGTTCCTGTACAAACATTCATAGGAAGTGGGTGGCAATATTTCTGTGGGACGTACAACAGGATTTAAACATGAGTAGATGTTGTTTATGTAGATCGTTGTGTTGTGATGTGATGTTTGTGTGTTATCTTTGTCACAGTGTCGCCCTCATAGTTGACTGGACAGATACAGATGTATGTGTTTATCTGATTGACACACGTGGCTCCGTTCTGACACGGTCCCGACTGACAGTAATTCACCTCTGAAGAGGCAAACACACATTTACAGGACCTGAAGGCACTGTGAGTAGAGTTGTGCAAAGCTCACTGTTGGTGGCTGCCAGGGCATTTCTATGCAGTCTAAGGGCCCTTTCAAACTAGCACGTCTGGTGCACACCTGGGTTCGATTGACGTCAGTGTTCTGTACGTCTGGTTAGTGTGAAAGCTGTCATTCGAACGCGGGTGCGCACTGGGGTACAGAACCCGAGACTACCTGAAGGAGGTGGTCTGAGTTCGATTGCACTCAAACTGTGGTGCATACAAAAGCAACACGGACTCAGGTGCGCACTTGTTCAGGAAGTAAAGTAACCTGAGCATGCATTTTAGCCGATTACAATGTAGTTTCTTCAATATAAGTGATGATAGTGTTGCTGATTTACCTTGGATTCAAGCGAGGGCGTTGTCAGGGCGTAGCTAAGGTGTTTTGAGTGGTTGTCATGGCATTGCTGAGGAGTTCTGAGTGGTTGTCAGGGCATTGCTAAGGAGCTCTGAGCGGTTATTAGGGTGTTGCTAAGAAGTTCTGAGTCATTGTCTGGTCATTGCTAAGAAGTTCTGAGTCATTGTCTGGTCATTGCTAAGGAGTTCTGAATGGTTGTTAGGGCATTGTTAAGAAGTTATGAGTGGTTGTCAAGGCATTGCTAAGGAGTTCTGAGTGGCTGTTAGGTCATTACTAAGGACTTCTGAGTGATTGTCAGGTCATTGCTAAGGGGTTCTGAGTGGGTGTTGCACAGGTTTGCTCAGGTTGTTGCTAAGGGGTTCTGAGTCATTGTCTGGTCATTGCTAAGGAGTTCTGAATGGTTGTTAGGGCATTGTTAAGGAGTTATGAGTGGTTGTCATGGCATTGCTAAGGGGTTCTGAGTGGGCATAGCTCAGGTTGTTGCTAAGGGTTTCTGAGTGGTTGTCAGGGCATTGCTAAGGAGTTCTGAGTGGTTGTCAGGTTGTTGCTAAGGGGTTCTGAGTAGTTGTCAAGGCATAGTTGTGGAGTTATGAGTGATTGTCAAGTCATTGCTAAGGAGCTCTGAGTGGTTGTTAGAGTGTTGCTAAGGATTTCTGAGTGGTTGTCAGGTTATTGCTGAGGAGTTCTGAGTGGCTCTCGGGGTGTAGCTGTAGAGTTCTGGGTGATTGTCAGGGCCTTGCTAAGGAGTTCAGAGTACTTGTCATGTTGTTACTAAGGAGTTCTGAGTGGTTGTCAGATTGTTACTAAGGAGTTCTGAGTGGTTGTCAGGTCATTGCTGAGGAGTTCTGTGTGATTGTTAGGACATTGCTGAGGAGTTCTGAGTGGTTGTCAGGTCGTTACTTAGGAATTCTGAGTGGTTGTTAAGGCGTAGCTGTGGAGTTCTGAGTGGTTGTTAAGGCGTAGCTGTGGAGTTCTGAGTGGTTGTTAAGGTGTAGCTGTGGAGTTCTGAGTGGTTGTTAAGGTGTAGCTGTGGAGTTCTGAGTGGTTGTTAGGGCGTAGCTGTGGAGATCTGAGTGGTTGTCAAGTCATTGCTGAGGAGTTCTGAGGGGTTGTCAGGGCATTGTTAAGGAGCTGTCAGGTCATTACTAAAGAGTTCTGAGTGATTGTCAGGTCATTGCTAAGGAGTTCTAAGTGGTTGTCAGGGCTTAGCTAAGGAGTTTTGAGTGGTTGTCAGGGCATTGCTAAGGAGCTCTGAGCGGTTAATAGGGTGTTGCTAAGAAGTTCTGAGTCATTGTTTGGTCATTGCTAAGAAGTTCTGAGTCATTGTCTAGTCATTGCTAAGGAGTTCTGAATGGTTATTAGGGCATTGTTAAGGAGTTATGAGTGGTTGTCAAGGCATTGCTAAGGAGTTCTGAGTGGCTGTTAGGTCATTACTAAGGACTTCTGAGTGATTGTCAGGTCATTGCTAAGGGGTTCTGAGTGGGTGTTGCACAGGTTTGCTCAGGTTGTTGCTAAGGGGTTCTGAGTGGTTGTCATTTCATTGCTAAGGAGTTCTGAGTGGTTGTCAGGTCGTTGCTAAGAGGTTCTGAGTAGTTGTCAAGGCATAGTTGTGGAGTTCTGAGTGGTTGTCAAGTCATTGCTAAGGAGCTCTGAGTGGTTGTTAGGGTGTTGCTAAGGATTTCTGAGTGGTTGTCAGGTCATTGCTGAGGAGTTCTGAGTGGTTGTCAGGGGGTAGCTTTAGAGTTCTGAGTGATTGTCAGGGCCTTACTAAGGCATTCAGAGTAATCGTCAGGTTGTTACAAAGGATTCCTGAGTGGTTGTCAGGTTGTTACTAAGGAGTTCAGAGTGGTTGCTAGATCATTGCTATAGAGTTGCTATGGAGTTATTTCCTAACTTTAAAATTCTCTGTGCAACATTTCGAAAATATTTTCAGATGTTTTTGAAGTAATTTAGAGCCAACTCTCATGAATCGTTTTATCAGATGTGTGTAAGCTGCAGTGTAAGCACTTGAAGTCACTAGTTTACCTGAGTATCTCTTCCAGAAATCCTCCTGAAACACAACAGGAGAATTATGTTAGATTCCGTCCGAGCTTGATGCTTAAAAGAAACCAAACACCTGTTAGTATTTATAATGTATTATTTTTCTTGACATTGCTTCTTTCAGTAATTCAGCACAGAGTGCTTTAACAGTCAGACTCTAGTTTGTCAATAGCTGACAATTTCAGTAGTAAATTCAGGTATCTCAGTTTATCATTTGCACGGTATTTTGGGTTTATAGGAACGTTTATACTTTTAAAGGGGACATCAGATGCAAATCACTTTTATCGGTATATTTGCATGTAAAGGTGTTTTAGCAGTGGGTGGACACAACCACCCTGCAATGATAAAAATCCATTCACTCCTTTTTTTTTTTTAATCCCCCAAAAACCTAAACAGTCTCAATGGACTCTATGCATGGCATGTAGCCTATGTATTTCCGGTGAACGCTCAGGGTGTAAAGGATAGTTCACCCAAAAATTCTGCCATTAATTACTCACCCTAATGTCGTTCCAAACCAGTAAGACCTTCATTCATCTTCGGAACAAAATTTAAGATATTTTTTATGAAATCTGAGTGCTCTCTGACCCTACCATAGACAGCAAGGTAACTACCACAGTCAAGGCCCACAAAGGTAGTAAGGTCATCATTAAAATAGTCCATGGACATCAGTAATATTATGAAGTTAGGATAAACGTTTTGTGGGCAAATAAAAAAACTAAAATACGACTTATTCAACAATTCTTCTCCCACCGGTACCATCTACCGCAATTATGGAAGATAGCAAGATGATGCGAGTGCTTTCCTTGCTCGTAAACAAGAAGCAGTGATGGGGGTTACGCCCGCAGCAGCACACAACAACAAACACACATTTATTTATAAAGCACATTAAACACAATGTAAATGATCCAAAGCGTGTAACAGTGATAAAACAAATTCTAATAAAAACAACAACACACACATCCCAAAGGCTAAAGAGTAAAAACTAAGATTTAAATCTACGACGGGGAGAAACATTTCCAAAGAAGGAGCAGACCTACATGATAGGGTAGACATTCCAAAAGCTTGGGGCCAACAACAGAAAAAGCCGATAACCCTGTGATTATGTACCGACACAGTGTTAACAGTTAGAAGACAAGTGACCGAAGATCTAAGGTGCCCTAGCAGGACAATTGGACAAGAAGTTCAGCGAATAACTTGGTGCACACAACAGGACATGCCTATAAAACAACAGAAGAATTTAAAGGATCACCCGGAAATTTAACAGGAAGCCAACTGAAGGGAATCGATAAAAAACAGGAGAAAGCTAAATCCAATATTTTATTGAAGAACTCAAGTCCAGAAAAGTCTTGCCGCAGCATTTGAACAGATTGCAATCGTGACAAGGAAAGATTGAGGAAGACAGATAAAGAGAGGTACATAATCCAATCGGATGTAATCACAACTTCCATATCCTTCCTTGAAAGAAGATGCTTCAACTTTGGAATAGATCTCAAATAAAACTTGCTCTAATAACAGCACTAATTTGTTTATCAAAAATTAGAGAGGAGTCAAAAATCACTCCAAAGTTTTTGATTTGTTTGCATACATTCGTTGAAAGTGGACCTAACTGAGTTTCCAAAGCAGGAGACGAGTGTGCAGGACAACCTAATATTAAAACCTCAGTTTTATCCTCATTTAAGTGCAGGAAATTATTAGACATCCATGTCTTAATATCATGTAAACATTTCAATAACACATCAAATGAAACAGCAGTATCAAGACTTACTGGTAGATAAAACTGAGAATCATCCACGTAACAATGATATAAAATACTGTATTTTTGAAAAATGTGGGCCAAAGGGAGCATATAAAGGGAAAACAGTAAAGGTCCAAAAATTGAGCCGGGGGATTGTGGTCTTTTCCGCTGCCGGAGAAAATACACTCAGTCTTGGTTTTTGATGCCAGAAGAAACACACTTTATTTCAACAACCATGAGAATAAAGAGGAGAATCATCTGCAGAGAAACATATCCAGAATTTCTTTGGTCTTCTTTTATACATTGGATTTGGAGGCGTGGGGGTAATATATTACATTAACAGTTTTCCATCCATAGCATGGTTCCTTTGGGCATACAATTTCTCTAGAAAGAAAGCTCCACCACAATCTCTAGTCTTGGTTACTGGTAAAAAGAAAAGCCCCACCATGTTTTTCCAGAGGTTTCTCATCTTGAGGTCGAATTCTGCCCACGTAGGCCTGTTTATACCACAAGGACATATGGGATCGGATAACTGGAAGTATAACTGGATATATTAATGGCTAGATTCGCCTTGATTATACTTGATTAATTCCTATTTGGATTAATAAAAATCTTCTACACACTCCACACAAGACAGGTGCAGCGGATGAGAAAAAAATTCGTAAATTTACGGGAAAATCCTGTTCTCGAGATACGAGGCAAACCCCTTTAATGCAGTGCCGCGAATACCTATTAATACCCGAAGAATGTTATGGTCAATGGTGTCAAATGCCACGCTCAGGTCCAACAATACCAACACAACACAAGCACCTGAATCCAGAGAAAGCAGAATGTCATTTGTAACTCTCAATAGAGCTGACTCAGTACTTTGTAATGATCTAAAACCAGATTGAAACTTATCTAAAACACTAAAAGAATCCAAAAAAAGACTGAAGTTGTAAAAACACTACTTTCTCCAAAAGCTTGCTGATAAAAAGGATACTTAGAAATTGGCTGATAGTTACAGCACATTGCTGGGTCAAGCTGAGGTTTGTTCAGCAGAGGTTGCACCACTGCATGTTTAAAACTGGCTGGAACAACACTTTTGGCTAAAGAGCTGTTCACTATAGCTGTTACAATAGGACTAATAGTTGGAAAAACATCCTTAAAAAGATGTGCAGGAATAATATCTAACTTAGAACCAGAACACTTCATAGTAGAGACAATATCATCTAGCTGATGTGATAAAACAGGTTGAAAGGACGACAAACAACTTGTGGTACAAGGCAATTGCAAATTAAGTGATTCAGAAGGAACAATGGAGGAATTGATAGCATCATTTTTTTGAGTAAAATAGTTTAAAAAATCCTCACAAAGTTCCGAGGAGGCTTCAGATAATAAATTCATAGTTGGGTTTAAAAAGAGAATCAATCATATTAAACAAAGCTTTTGGTCTATTCACATTATCAGCAATTAACTGAGAGAAATAACTAGATTTAGCATGTTTTACTGCTATTTGATAATTAGAAAGACTTAACTTAAAATATCAAAGGAAATATGCAGCTTATCTTTTTTCCACTTTTGCTCTGCTTTCCGACACTCTTGTCTAAGAACGCGGGTGGTTTCATTTAACCATGGCTGGCCAACACCCTTTACCCTTTTATGCTTAAGCAGAGCAACAGTGTCCAAAGATGTAGAACAAGCTTTATAAGTTCCTTCAATCAAACTTTCAGTATCAGTTTCGTTAAGGATATCATTGGTAACATGTAAAGAATAATGTTCAGAAAACAAATTTGCAATGTTAGAATTAATAACTCTAGACCAATGTGAACGCTGAGCGAAAGTAGGTGATGGAGAAAAGCATTCAGATTCAAACAAAACTGGATAATGATCAGACACACATGCCTCAATAACCTCCATGTTTGAGATCAAAAGGCCACGGGACAACACCAAGTCAAGTGTATAACCCAAATTATTGGGCCACATACATATTGTTAAATATTCAGTGATTCTAAAAGAGTTACAAATTCATTGACCAATGGTTTCGAAGGACAAGAAAAATGAATATTAAAATCCCCATTGATTAGTAATCTATCATTCCAAAGTCACTAGATCAGACAGAAAATCAGAAAATTGACAGATAAAATCCTTATTCCATTTAGGGGGTCTGTAAACCAAAGCACATGGTACAGGCCCCTTTACATCAACCTTCAATAGCTGGACTTCAAAACTGGAGAAAGTATCAGAGGGCACAGTCTTACATTTAAAACAGCTTCTAAAAATTGTTGCAACTCCACCACCATGTCCAGAGGCCCGGGGAGAACTAAAAAATGCACAGTCTGGAGGAGCAATCTCAACAAGAGGCATCAAGTCACCATGTTTTAACCAAGTCTCAGTAATAAATAAGAAGTCTAATGAATGCGATGTACATAAGTCATCTAGAATAAAAGATTTATTCAATATTGACCTAGCATTGACTAAGGCCATCTTAGCAGTAGTAGTACAGGCTGACCGCCGAGAGCTGAGAGGTGTGTGTTTGAGCAAAGTGATATTTCCAAAATTGGATATTTCCAAAATTGATGCTTACCATTTGATCCAATGGAAGAGCGAGAGAATAATTATCCTGCGATGGAGTCACAGACCTCACAAGGAAATCATGGCGAGATCCGCGATGGATGTACCTGCAGAGGGGACGGCGTGTAATTCCCAGTGCGGCACACGAGTTCTATATTCCACCGGAAGACGGTAGAACGAATATTAGGCCCAATCAACATTCATAATATTTATAGACCCAGTACCCTCCGAGCCTACCACTCCGTGTCCCATTGAAAATATTCCCCTAAGAATTGGGACACCACTACTATACGTCACACATCATCATACGTCGTCTAGCGCCTCCTACAATACACACACCTATACTGGTGTGCTGGTGTGCATTAAGAGTCTTTAATTACCGTTCTATATTTTTTGTTTTAACCAGTTTTTTTTTCTATTTATATTAATGCGCGGCTTACGACACACACACACACACACCACCCACAATCGAGAAGATCAACATCCAGGGGCAAAAAGGATACTGTCAACGCTGCCCACGAACTTTTATTAAGCCAGTTTAAATACTGAAAATCACGACATTATATTGTTCCAAGAAACAAGCGGATTATAAAAATCGCGTATGAAGGGAGTCAAACTCACTTCAAAGAGAGACGCACAGCGCGCATACATGCAACTTTCAACTATCTCTCGCTCTCGAATTGTCAATATTTGAGAAAAGGGTTTAGCGATTTATAATTATTGGGGGGACTAGCCCCCCTCAATGTCTGTGTTGGTTACGCCTGTAAGAATGAAAATGTTGTTGCCACTTATCGTGCAGTATTAACTGACTGACGTTAGCAAATTTTAGCGATTTTTTGCAAACATTTCTTTAGTAACATGACTGTAAATATGAACTCACGGTTGAATGTAACATAAAACAAATGATTATTTTTTGTTAAAATCTTTATTAATGCCAAAAAATTTGTAGAAATAATAGATTTATGTGTCTTTTTGTTCGCTCGGGCAGCCATGTTGCCGCTGAAGCCGGTTTACGCTGAGATAATTCATACCCCTTCGTTTGAAGTGTGATTCCGAAAAATCTTTGTTTGAAGGGGTGAACACACGTGAACACACGAAATGGAGGGGTATGGGAAAGGGGAAGGGCTAAGGGGTAGAATTGGGATTGGGCTTAGTCTACGGTAGATCCAATGTTAAGAGTATCTTTAAGCAACTGCTCGGAACAGCAGTTCACACCGGAACATGAAAAAAAAGATCCCCACTCGAGACCAAAACAGTAAAATCGCAGCAGACCTAAGTGCAACAGATGATATAGCAATCATTGCAAACGGAGTTAGGTTCTCCCACGTTCAAGTTCATTCAGATCCACCGCCTCAGTCCGCGCACTGTAACAGGGCAGGCAATGGAATAATGCTCCACAAAAATCAGATGTGATCGGGTGAGATCTACTCGCTCAAGTACAGTACAAAGTAAAATAGAAAGTAAAGTAAAAATAAAATAATATAAATACCAGAGAGCAGCGGAAAGCAAACACGCCGCTTCCATCAGAACGGATTTGACACTCAAGTTCAGAAACCCACACCTAGACGCAAACTACCGACAAAAAAAAAGCGGAGCTGCACATTGTTACGAGCAGAGGAAAGAAGCACGTCCCTCATGTTACTCTTGATAATGGCGGTAGATGGTAACTCGGGGGAGAAGAATTGTTGAATAAAGTCGTTATTTTAGTTTTCTTTGCACACAAAAAGTATTCTCGTAGCTTTGTAAAATTACAATTGAACCCCTGATGTCACATGGACTAATTTAACAATGTCCTTACTACATTTCTGGACCTTGAACGTGGTAGTTACCTTGCCATCTATGGAGGGTCAGAAAGCTCTCAGATCTCATCAAAAATATCTCTATGTTCCGAAGATAAATGAAGATTTTACGGGTTTGGAATGACATGAGGGTGAGTAATTAATGACAGAATTTTCATTTTTGGGTGAACTATCCCTTCAAAAACTTCTGATCTGTATTCAGTCATAGCCTGAGTGCATTACCTGCTGCAATATTTTGTCAGTGAGCGATTAATATAAAATAATATTTATACATTTTATTGCTATAATATAACACATTAAGTATACCACAGTAATATAATACAAAACTTATTTAATGAGTTCCATAATGTTTAAACATCCATGAGGTTGGTTTGTACCGTTGTTGCTGTCCCATTTTGTGAGGCTTCCCAAAAGTTTTTCCTTACTTCTCCGCAGGATGAAGAAACTCACAATAAGTGGATTAAAAGCATTAGTTGTAAGGATTTTAACATCACTTCTGATACTAGATTCTGCAGTCGCCACTTCAAGAATGATGACAACATTCAGTTTAACACTAGACAAGATCTAAACCCTTACATTACTGTATTACCGAGCACAATGTAGGCCTATTGTGAACAGAGTCGCTGTGGTTGCCTGTTTATATAAAAACCTCTTCTGTGGGTCTGGGCAATACGTGTTAACGAGTTAAGAGATGATTCACCCAAAAATAAAAATTAAGCTGTCATCATATACTCACCTTCATGTTGTTGTAAACCCATATGGCTTTCTTTCTTCACTGGTATACAGAAATGTTGTAAATAATATTAGTGTCAGTCAGCTTTTCAGATATTTTTCCCCACCAAAGAAATTCATAATGGTTTAGAATGACATAAGGGAGAATAAGCTAAAACCTCAGCTAAAATCATTTTATCATAGGAGTACATGTCAATACATTACAACCATATGTTTAAGTAACCTTCAGGTTCAGAGTAGACAAACTAACTTGCATTATTACATTGTGTGGTGTGTAAACATGTCTCACATTCAGTCTAGATTAGATTTAGAACCATGGTTCGTGTGACCAGAGCAAGGGCAGCTACAACGAGGAGTGAAGTTGGAGTAACAAGCAATGCAATGGTAAATTTTGATATTGCATTCTTTGGGACAGAGAAAGAAAATAAATGTTATTTATTTTTCTCTCTTTATGAGCTTGTTACATGCATTATATGTATCATAATTCTTTTTAAATTCATGGTCTCTTTTACTTACTTTGTGGAGGAGAGAAGTTTCCACAGCTTAGCAGAGCCAATTTATTACTTCGGGTCCCAGGTCTGTTTAACATTGTGTGTAATACCCGAGTCGGTCAGCGCTGTGCGTGTGTTGTTTTGTAACGTTCAACTTGTAAAATTATGATGAGAAAAGTGTGAGTCGGTCATTTGAAATAAGGTGGGAAAAAAAAACACTGAGCGATGTCATCAGAAGCAGGGTGGGCAGGAGGTGTTAATGCATGCACGGTATATGGAGACTTCATGAGTGATGTGAGTGGATTATTGATATTGTCTGTTACAAATAAGGATTATTATGAATGAACCGTTCTTGGTGTTATATCTAAAATTTTTTTGCTCAGAGAGACAGAGATGCTCGCAAAATAGTAAAGATAACGTCAGCAGCAAGATGGCAGGAAAAAAGACTAGGGGCAGACGAGGCAAGAGTATTATATCCAACTGGGGCAAACGTCTAAATTATTATGGCAAGTTGACTCGGATACACAAAAACTGCAAAACTGCAAAGGTCGCATGTTAGTCATCCGTCCGTGACCGCACAAGTGGACTTTCGAAATGGAATAATGATGTGATACGCAGGATGTTCAATTGGCAAAGAGAGGAATCACGTACGAGATCGGAACGATTTCTGGGCAAGGAGATCTGGGTGCACACACCCAGGGAGCTACAATGGGAAGAAGGTCGATTCTTAACATTAGGTAGACTGAGAGTACAGTTTGCAATTCTTGGCTCTGTTCCGCCACAACCTCCCCCCTTAATTATGTCGCTCTCGCGGGTTACTAGCACTCGCTAGGCCTAATGTTGCCAAATAGAGACATTAGAGGAGTTACGTCACGATCTTTTCACTTTGCATTGCATTTCGGGAAGGCGCCGCCGTATTAGCAGGATACGCTATCCGTTCCAATGGTTACTTCTCATTCTCTATAAGGTTAAATGCTTCTCTTTTGTTTTGTTTTTGTCTTTAAGTTAAACAACCATTCATTCTTCATTATATCGTTTGCAGGGAAGAGAAGCTATTTTATCGCACTGCATGGTATGCACTGCATTTCTCTCTTAGGTTTTGTAGAATCTGGTTTACAGTGTTTACCCGATTAGCGTGAAAACTGTCGCCCGCTGGACGCTCGCAGCTCAGTCATCATACGGTACATTATCCAAATAAAAGTGTGTTCAACAAGCTGACAGACGTCCATCCATTTCTTTGTTGGGATCCATTATACAAAATAGTCAGTTCCATGGGTCACGGAGGCGAGCTCTGAACAGATGGGGAGTCACGATTCAGCGCAAAGAGCAGTCCCGAACTCGCTGTACTTCTTATATTTATTTCAACAAATGACAAGCTAAATCAAATCCCTAGGAGCTTGGGGAAAGTTTTGTAGTATTTTCAAATGCTGGTTTAATGTGCTTAAGACAGTGATGCTAAAAGACATGCAGATGAGCCAGAATATTAACGCGACATTTAAAAGTAGAAGCGTTTTCACCTCTCTTTAGGAACTACGATCTAAGAAAGCGATCTGGATTAGACTAGCGAATTTCTAAAGTTCAATTTGGGACTCACTGTCTTGACTCACGCCACATATTCTGCTTATTAGTAAGATGTTGTACGAACTGTGGTCTTCTAAATATCAATGTTCGGTCATACAGGTGAAAAAGGAAGCCGTGGCCTTAGATTATGCCTGAGAGGGCACAGGCTTAACGCGTTGCGGATTGACATTTGCATCTTAGTAATGCCTATCTGCACTAGTATATGCTTTACAATTGTTTAGATTTTTAAAAAATTACGAACAAGCCAAGAGTATCCTGCCCAAAGTTCACATGCTAGTGAGTCATGCTCGCAAAGAAGGTAATTTTAACTATTAAACCAACCAAATCAAAATTTTCAAAAACACACAGCAATGTGATTATTTTATTGAGTGAGAGTCAGTGGGTTTTAATCAGTGACATTAACAGATTTACTATTAGCCGTCTTCTCCGCGACCTCATTCCCTTGTTGTTTTTACACATAGAAAAGGCCAAAAAAACATATCGCATTGTCCATTTTTCTCTCAGAACGATGAACCGAGTTACTATTGCAATTCTCGATGCAACATGAATGACAAACAATGGTGACATTTTCCAAAATCATGACAAAAAACACAGCTCACATTACTGCCATAAAGATTCAATAAGACGAGAACTGCGGACGAGGGACAGGCTATCCGGCAAATATGGCGGAATAAACAAAACACATTACGAAGTCTTCCACACGAAATCAAGAGGGAACATGCACACAAGGCGGGGGTTACGTTCACATTTCCTTCTCTATATCGGATGTATGCCATGTCGGGTAGTGTCTTCCTGGCCGGGTTCTGAGGTCCAATATTTTAAAAATAATTGACGGTCCGCGTGGTTACCGAGGGTTAAGTTGACATGTTTTGACATTTCGTCGGTTTGACCAGGCCCGTGTAGTCACAACTTTCAAAAGAATTAGACCGGGGTCCGGGGTGCGGGTCAAAGGATGTGTACAAGGTTGTTCAAGGGGATCTCTTTTGAAATTGTGTGGGAACACACTGAATGTAGCCTCTGCCTCCTTGTTGTATTAATTTACTGGCCTGTCACGAGCAAATTTCAACGGGATGCGGCTTGATAGGCCAGCATGGAGGTGATCAGTTTGTTGGGCACGGCTAAGGTGGTGTGGAAAGCCCAGGATTTCTTTGACAGGCCTTCACAGTAATGACAGTTTGTGTAGGTCCCGTTTTCTCATTGTTCTCTTGACAATACACTCAGGTCTGGTGAGTTTGGCCAGTCAAGCACACCAACACCATGTTTTTTTTAATCCAACTTTTGGTGCTTTTGGCAGTGAGGGCAGGTGCCTACCGGAAGAAACGTTGGGAGAAGCAAATGACAAAATCAGGGAATCTTTTAAAAAGCTGTCAAGCAGAAGGGAGGAAGCTAGCATGAAGTGCTCCAAAATTTCTTGGTAACGGGTGCAGTGACGTTGGTTTTCAAAACCAACACCAGCAGATGACATTGCAAACCAAATCATCACAGACTGTGGAAAAGAAAAATACACAGCTGGAGAAAATCTTAAAAAGAACTAGATAACTTGGGCAGTAATGAGCTTTCTCCACACTTCATTCCAGCCTCTAGGACACTTGTTCAAAGGAAATACAAACTTGGCTATCATCTGAAAAAGACGGACTAATTGGATCCATGCGCCAGGCAGTCCAGGCTCTCTTTTCCGTATATAGCACAGGTAAGACGCCTGGACGTTGTCTCGTGGTTCAGGGGTGGATTAACAAAGAGGACTAATACAAACAACTGTAGCCAAATTCCTGACAGTCTGTGGTGGGTGAGCACTTGATGCACTTGACGGTAGCAAAAACCAAGCAATCAGTCCCAATCTCCTTGGTAGGAAAAGTTCACTCAAATTCTTGAATCGAGTTTGCTTGACAATCCTCCTTTAAGCTTGCCGGGCTGACCGCGCGACTTGGTTGAGCGTCTTTTTCTTCCACACTTTTTCCTTCCAACCAACTTTCTGTTAACATGCTTGGATAAAGCACTCTGTGAACAGGACAGGCAAGCCAGCCATTTGTGGCTTACCCTCCTTGTGAAGGGGGTCAATGATTTGATTGTCTTCTGGACAACTGTCAGAACAGCAGTCTTCCACATGATTGTGTAGCCTAGTGAACCAAACTGAGAGCCCATTTTGAAGGCTCAGGAAACATTTGCAGGTGTTTTGAGTTGTTTAGCTGATTGGCATGTCACCATATTCTTAATTTGTTGAGATAGTGAATTGGTGATTTTTGTTAAATGTGAGCCAAAATAACAATTAAAGAACCAAAGACTTAAACTACAGTCTGTGTGCATTGAATTTATTTAATAAACGAGTTTCACAATTTGAGTTGAAATTACTGAAATAAATGAACTTTTCCAAAACACATGATAATTTAGTGAGATGCACTGTATGGCGAAGCGACGGTAGTTACTCACGCAAAGAAAGGAATCGCTGGGAACTTTTCAGTGGAAGCGTAATCACAGGACGCGTTGACACAAATTAGACATTCACTGAATGTCTGCGGTGCGATCTGTACGTTATGGCGAGCTTGGTGTATGTGACGATTGTGCAGCAAGTAGCAGCACAATTAGTTTCGAAAGCGAGAATTAACAAACTGTACAATTTACACATTGCTTAACCTCCCACATTTGTCCATGCCATTTAACTTCATATGGTCCACATATCTGGTCAAGAGCTAACTAATAGGGTTTAAGCGTGAGTTGTAGTGATGAGAAATCGAGGTTTTCTGAACTGTTTGAGGCTTTCATGAAATTGTGCCGGAAAATGGTTCATTACTCGAAGCTAATGCACAGAGTGTGCATTAGTGACATCTGGTGGTCGGACTTTGTTTTCTCTACCATTTCTGACAAATCATTGCGGAGCAGAGCTCAAGCAGAGGTGGTTGAAAAAAAGATGGACCAAAAAGCTGACAGGAAGTCTGTGACATTCAAGAGTGGAATCAATCTGGGATCAATCAATACAATATCTAATTGATATAATCTCATCGAATTCATTTGTGCAATGAGCCCGCAACTCGTGTCATGTATTACAGCTTGGGCACAGACTGTGTCCACATAATCGATCAATAATAATAAAATACAAACCACATGTGATCGATGATTACGAAAATGTGGGTAGCTGAAAAAAAAAATATATCTTTTGGGCCGGGAGCTGTTATACCCCTTATGATTGTGTTCGAGGATATACTGGAGGGGAGGGAGGGGGGGGGGGAACCCCAGCTCTATAACACCTATCATGATTAAATGTCCTATTGACAGCCCTCAAAGTGACTGAATAATCCTTTTATGCATCAGGTGGAATCTTAAAGCGCCAGTTTTTTCAAACCAGCTGTCCCGACTCCTGACCTTCCAATACTGCATGACGTTCGAAGCTTCAAATGCCAAGTGCTCAAAACTGGCCACTTAAAAAGGGCCTTTCGATATGAAGGATTTCCCCCATGATCCTTGCACAGGAAAGTTGTTTGGCATCACAGAGTTCGACTTCACAGATAAATGTATGCATAGTATTTTTCTATACTACTGTAATATTTATATGAGTTAGATTTGGTACATTAATATGGTCAAAACTACGTTGTACTTAAACAATAATACTTTACAGCTACCTTTATCAGTCTATTCAAATGTTTCAAATACATAGACATAATATACATTACAAATACATATTACATTACATATACAAATATACATTATATTTAATGTAAAAGATGTTTGGGGGTCAACCAGCATACAAAACGTACGATCCTTGATCGTCTCGTTAAGATGATGCAGAAGTGTCTTTCTAAACACTCCTACACCCTTCATCCCTTCGAAGCTGGTCTCTGTGAACAGCTGTTTTTTACAAAAAAGCCGGTTTGGGGTTTCGTTTTAGCGGACTGTTGAGAAATTTTAGCCAAAGTATGTTATTGACTTTTCATTAAGACCCTAAAATATCATATCAACTTGTGGAAAAGGGGCATCCGATGTCCCCTTAAAGAAATGTAAAGCTAGTTCATGCAAAAAAATTATAATTCTGTCATCCTTTACTCCCCAGGGTTTCTGCAGGTCTTAAAAAGTCTCAATTCACCCTTCTACAAATGAAGGCCTCAAAAAAGTCTTAATCAGAGCTGAAAGTCATAAATTCAGAAGCCATGGCATTAAATGCTGCGTGCACTGCAAAAAAATAAAATAAATAAATAAACATGTTTAAAAAATTAAGAGGTGTAACTTGCTCAGTGACTTTTTGTACAAATATTAACAATCCTTAAACAAGCAGGAGACATTTACAGGGATTAAAGTTTTCCGTCGCTACGACGGATTTCTGTCAATTGGAAAAAATTAGGGGAAAAGATACATGTAGCGCATTGTTGTTGTTGTTCTGCCAGCACACCAAAAATCATCCCCTCCACTGCTGCAGCTTCTCAGTGACAACATATGCCGCTCGCATCATTCACAGTCAGGTTATTAGCAGAGAACACAGAGCAGAACTTGAATTTCGGTGTGGGATTGCGGCTATTAATAACAATTCTAAGATGTTGCTCTTTCATCAAGGAAAATAGTTCCAAATAAAGTAACAGCTCAGCTGCTGCGCATCTCTAAAAGCAAACACAGCGGTCTTTAATTCATGAATGAAAGTGCGTTTTTGAACGAATCTAGTGAGTCAGTGATTCATGATTACCCATTCATAAAGACAGTCACTTGCTTCATTCCTGAATGAATCAGCCGTTCGAAAGAATCAATTGAATGAATGAATCAGTGACTTGCCGCCACCTGCTGGTGGATTTAGTTAAATTTTTAGCGTATAATTTATTTAAATCATATTTCTGTATTCAAACTTTTATATTTAAAACATTATTCTCCACATTAATTTATTAATTTAATTAGACTCATGCCACCTCTGAGCCTCATTAAAATGAGAATTTACCTACAAGCCACTTTTGTGTTATTCTGTGCCACCTCTGTAGTACAAATTAATTTTTTATTAATACTAATTTCATATGATTGGTAACTTATTTGTCTTATTCTACTTATATAGTTTTAAATAGAAATTTAAAAAAGCTTATAAACATACATTTTTTAATTTGACAGATGAAAATGTGCCATTACAAAGGTTAAAATAAAAAAACAAAACACACCCGTCAAAAGACCTTATAAAGTGTCAAATGTCACCTCATATTAGGAAGGCTAATTTTTGATCAGAATTTTTAATTATTGATCAGAAGGTGCTCCTAAAATTTTTAAATTAGGAGGACAAGCGCTCCTAATTACAAGAAGAAGAAAAAAACTGCTCTTAAACTGGGTGTGTGACAGGTATGGCTGTGGAATGGGGTTTGGCCGAGGAAAACATTTTTTTTTTGCTTTAACCCCTGCATTTGCACCTGAGATGCAAAATGAACATATGAAGTTTTCGAAGAAGAAATTGACAACATGCTTAAAACAAGAACAAGTATCTGTCAATGGGGAAAGAAAACGTGTTTTCCCTTTCAATAAAGTTTTTTTTCAATAAAAATGTTTCTGAGCCCATTGGCAGATATTTGTTTTAATCACAAACTCACTTCATTTTGACCAATTTCTCAGAAAACAAGACTTCTTATCGTGTCATTTTGCTTCTCAAGTAAATGTATCTTGATTTAAGATGATTAAATCAAGACAAAAATACTGAGGAAAAACATCACATTTTTTGCAAGTGACCAGAAGGTACAGTAAAAGTTATTTCCATATTTTAGTGTTTAGGAGCAGAGATACAACTCTAAAACTTATGGACTTTTTCTTTATATCTGAAATGTTACAGTGTTTTGTTGTTGTTTGTCCATACAGTGAATGTCAAAGGGGTCCAATGTTGTTTGGTTCCCAATGATTTTCAAAATATCTTCTTGTGTGTTTCTGCAGAAGAAAGCAAGCCATACAGGAAAAACATGAGAGTGAGAAAATGATGACAGAATGAACTATTCCTTTAAGTATACAATTTCCTTTTATTTTAATTGGTGAACATTCAAACAGTGTTCACCGTCAGACAGCACAGTAGTGTTTGCATAATGAACCATCTATATCGCATATAACTACATTCAGGTTTACAGCATCTCTCTTTCATTTACCTAAAACTATAAGAAGCCCTGTTGTTTCCCTCTTGAAATCATCTTGAGTGTAAACTCTACTTCAGATCTGCGTGTGATGAGCTGCTTTACATGCTACTGAAACGAGTGAACTTTAGCATCTCATCTCGTTTGTTGAGACCACAGAGAGATGCGTGGTTTAAACAGAAATCAAGCGTGGATCCACACCAACAAACACGATTCAGCTCATGTACTCTGATATAGAGCTGCAGCAAACACATATACAACGACAGTAAGACACAGAGAATGACACTCACAGATTCATCTGATTTATATTTAAAAAATGAAAAATATAAATATGATTAAAACAAGACACAAACACAACAGCATGTTCATGAAGGGCCTGAAGTGAGCGAACAGGACAGATAAACTCAAACCAGATCATCAACACATATGTACACAGAAATGGATGATCTTCAACAAAAACTACTGTCTTCACAAAATGTGCAAATAATCTGAATTGGTGCATAAGCAGAAGATCATTTATAGTGTATATAATACTCACAATTAAAGGTAAATTTTTTAAGTGTCTTAAAGGGGTCCTATTATGCTTTTTCACTTTTTCAACTTTAGTTAGTCTGTAATGTTGCTGTTTGAGCATAAAAAAGATCGGCAAAGTCCACTTCAAAAGGAGATATTTTATTTAACAGAAATCACTTTTCAAAAACTACAACGAACGACTCGTTTGGACTACAACGCATATTTTCCGGGATTTGTGATATCACAAATATCGACGAATGGGACGAGACCTGGTTGAGCTGCACTAGAGAAGGCAACGAGTGTTATCACTATGTCAGAGACACGCTAGCTTCCCCAAGGCAGACAAACTTAGAGTGATTACAACCATCTGGGTTTAAATTGCGCTCAAATTGATTTGATTTTGACGCAATATTTACACTGAAGCTCCCAGGGGGCTATGGTAAGGGGCATGACATTTCACGACCAGGCGCCGAGTGCTGCCAATCAAAACACACACTGGCCCAGCCCAGCTAACCAATCACAGCACACTATTTAACGAAGGAGGGCCGCATTTGATACAGGAATATCGATGGCCGTTCATGCCAGACTGAGGAGTCTCGGCATTGTTTTCAAACAACCTAGTATGAGAGACGTTCTAGTCAACCCCCAAACCAAAATCACCGTGTAAAAAAGAGCATAATAGAAACCCCTTTAATAACAGAACTTCAAGTCAAAAAGGAAGTAATCATGGATGCATTATTTAAAAGGTACATAATACAAAATAGCTAAAACTAGAAACTACCTTAGTCACCAAGTTATATCACCAAATATCCAATTCAACATTGCCAGGTTGTAGGCAAGCATTTAGGATGCAAATAGATTAAAAACAAGATAAGAAAATATTTATTTATATATTATTTTATATTATATATTTTTGTTTCAAACTCTAAAATGAGTGTCCTCAGGAGCGTTTAGTATGCTGCTTCTGCAATCACATATTCTGCAATACATCAACTTGTAAGTTTATCTCTCAAACACATTCTAATGAGAATCTTTAAAGCATGAACTGTCTGATTAACATTTACTCAATCTATAACAGATGAAGTTCTAATACGAGAATTATGCAAGTAGGTCACAGTGTGAAAGCAGAGACGCAGGTATAGAGACGAGAGGAACGTCTTCCACAGCGCAGGTTGGAAACCACATCTGTGGGCACCTTTCCTGTGCCAGCAGTGTGTGTGTGAGTGTGAGTGTGAAAACACAGCAGACACGAAAGACATCGAAGAGTCAAGGGAAGAGTAAACAGCACAGCAGTGCAGGAGGAAATTCACAAGCAGAAGAACATCAGACGGAATTTTTTTGGATCGGTTCCAGACTCCTGCACAGGATCGTCGGGATTCGCACTCGAGATTCAACCAGCCGTCCTTTCCACTCTGTGGTACGGACTGAGCCGAGATACACCGACCGGGCCCCGCGAGAAGAGCCCCCAACGCTTGCCAAGGTTATACATTCTCACTGGGGACACAAACAGCATTGTTTGAAAGGAGGAGTTCACACAGAAAATTACAAGAAAAAATCCTCCCCTCAGTCCATCCAGATGTAGATGAGTTGTTTCTTCATCAGATTTGTAGAAACTTTAGATAACTCACTTGCTCACCAAAAGGATCCTCTGCAGTAAATCGGTGGCGTCAGAATGAGAGTCCAAACAGCTGAAAAATACATCACAACAATCCACAAGTAATCCAAATGACTCCAGTCCATTTAGTGTCTTGTGAAGCCAAAAGCTGGGTTTTTATTACACATTCATCAAGACATTTTTAACTTCAAACTGTTGCTTCTGGCTAAAATACGAGTCCATAATAATACTTCCTCTGGTGAAAAAGTCCATCCCCTGTTGCCTACATGTTTGTCTAGAACAATTTAAACTGTGCTTAAACTGTGCATATTTCTCTCCTGATTCAGACCAGATTCCTTTTTCAGTGGTTATGGATTAGGAAACTCGTATTTTAGCCAAGAGCAACAGTTTGAAGTTAAAAATGTCTTGATGGATTTGTTTCTCACAAACACACATCTTTTGGCTTCACAAGATACTGATGGTCTGGAGTCGTGTGGATTATCATGATATAAATTTATCAGCTGTTTGGACTCACCCATTCACTGCATAGTATCCATTGGTGAGCAAGTGATGTAATGCTACATTTTATCAAATCTAATGAAGAAACAAACTCATCTACATCGTGGATGGCCTGAGGGAGAGCACATTTAAATTTTTGGGTGAACTATTCTTTAAACACATACATATTATCATCATCAGCACAGCTGAACATGCCATTCAGTGAGTGAGTCACACAGTCATTCAGAAACGCACCTCCACAGTTGGTGTTGGTCAGGATTCCCCCCGTCACGTCATTATGAAAGTTGTAGGCCAGGTAGAAGAGACTGCTGAGAGCTCCTGAACACAAACACACAGTCAGAGGAGCATCATCAGTAGTTTTGCTTGTAATCGTCTGGGGTTTTCTAACCTTGCGTGTAGCAGGCGATTCCGAGAGACTCCACAGCGCTCTGATGAACCTTCAGACGCTCCACTGATGATCCTGGAATCCTGCAGAAGAGACACAAGCCATGGCGTTTCAGAGTCATTCATCAGATTGTTACTGCGGATTGAATCTCAGATTTCACATTTCACCTCAAATGTTTAGAGTAAAAAAACCAGTGAATCTTATTTTTAAGAGCATTTTTTGCTCATTTTTCCATGATAATTTAACACATTTAACATGAAAATTCTCAATGTAATGCAAAAAAATCTAATATTCCTTTTTATAAATCTTTATTCCTTTGTGTTATGAGTATTAATTATATTGTTTTATATTATCTATGCCATGTATTTTATTCTGTTCAGCACTTTGATTAGCTTTGCTCTCTTTATATGTGCTATATAAATAAATTTTACTTGCTAAATGTAATATAAAAAACATATTTTGGGCACTGTAAAGTACATTTGTAAAATTCACTGAATAGCTGCAGATCAAGAAAAAGGGCATGTATTATAGTAATAAGAATTTATGGTTAAATGTGTTTAATTCAGTGTTATTTTAGTATTATGAAGGATCTAATGATTCTTTAGCAACCTGTGTGTGTTTTGCTTCAACACAGCATTTGTGTTGTGTTTTACTTTCTTTCTTTTATATTAATTTATTCTTCATTCATTAATTCACTTAATCATTTTATTATTCCATTTAATCATATAATCATTTATACAACTAGACATTTCATTGATTCATGTATTGATTAGACATTTATATTATATTACGTTTTATATTATTTTTCCATTGTTGTTTAGTCTTATGATGTGTGGTTTCAAGGTATATTTGTCTCCATAAGTAAGAGATAAAATCCATTTCAAGGTTTTTAACAGCATGGGACATTGTTGAGAAGCAGTCATTTTCCATTCCTATTGTTTGTGGTATAATAACACTTGTTGGATTTATGCTGGTCAGACGGAGTCTGAGCATTGAAACATACTCAACTAAGATTATCCAATAAACTTTGCTCCCTTTTTTTAATCATCATCACTTTGTATACTGATCGGATATGATCGGATGTGCGCTCAGTCAACTTCTTGGCTGATAGAAGACTGTTAATACGGTTTTGGGTACCAGACAAGTCTTGCTCTTAACAGGTTTTTTGTATTAGACAACTTTGCTTACTAGTTGTCTGTTTACCAGTCAAAACAAAATGTTCTTACAGGAACTGGCATCCGGGGCTGCGTCTGATATTTCTGACGTGGGGGCATGACCTTGGTCTGTTCACCGCGGGGCCCCCTCAAGCGTGGGGCCCGGTGCGACCGCACCAGTTGCAGCCCTGCATGTGAAAGTTTACAGGTCTTTAGTTCTCGTGGCCAGGTGCAGCTTAAACCATTTAGGCACTGTTATATTTTGGGAGTAGGTTTGCTGAAGCTTGATTTCTGAAGCTTGATTTCCTGTATTGTCTTTAGATGTTTTGTTTAAGTAGTCACTTCTGAGGCTATGTGTACAGTCGACACCTTTAAGAGCTGCCCACTGAATGACTATAAAATACAATGTATGCCTGCCTTAGTCAGACTTTTGATGACTGCAGCGCCACAAAGCAAGTTCTAAATAAAGTGTCCTGCTGAAGATACCCAAGATTCTCCTGGTCTTCGCTTCTGAGTTACCAACAGTTTTGGTGTCGTGACCCAGAGCTTCTCGCCTCGTTCCAGATTGAATTTCAGATCCTTTTCTCAGCTCAACAATGATTTGGTGAGTTTTACTCTATCCAAAGGACCACTATACAGACCAGTATATTTAGTTATCCTCTATGCTATTAGAGATGTGTTAACAAACAGCTACAGGGTTTGGTTAACAAACTAGTTATCCTCTGCTTTGCCAGGGAAGAAGGTTTATTCTGTTTAGTCAGAGAAGGGTAACAACTATTACAGTGTGTTAGCAAGTTGATTATCCTCTGTGTTGCGTTTACATTATGATGTGTATTAACTATAAGTTATCCTCTGCATTATTGGTGTATCCTCTGCTTTGCCAGTGAAGGTTAACAACCGTTTTTCTGTGTTAACAAGTGTATCCTCTGCCTGCCAGAGAGGTGTTGGAAATGTCCTGTTGTATAAAGACATTACAAAATGTTGAGAAGAAATGCTAGGCTGATTCCAACAACTGAGAAAGGTGGACTAGCCACTCCTTTATGGACAGTGAGTTCAAATCATTGTTAGGAAAGCACGTGGACTCAGCAGTGACTGAGTCAGTCAGATTGGATTTGACAAAGAAATTTGCTATTGATCCAGAAAAAGTATGGTCAAATAAAGAATGCAAAAAGGTACTTGGGGCATGTATCAGAAAGAAAAACATAAAAGGCATTATCTGCTGCCACAGAGAATTTACTTTATCCTTAGCACAAGAACAAACTCAGTGTATTGCTAAATTAAAAGAACACAACAAACAACTACAAACTAGAGTGTCTTGTCTCACTAAAAAGGTGGGCCATAACAAGGCCTCAACTAAAAGTGACTCAAAAGACCAACAGTCAGATGAAAGCTATCCTGATTTATACTCTTTTTGTAGACTAGAGGACAATCGCTATACTGGATTGATGGATAAAAATGTAAATGCAGTTGAAGTGTGTGGAGCAAGACAAAAAGCTCAGAGTAGGGCAGAAGGGGTTGACACTGTTCAATCTGCAACCCCCATACTAAAGTTATAGTGCCTTGCGAAAGTATTCATACCCCTTCATTTTTTCACATTTTGTTATGTTGTTGCCTTATGATAAAATGCTTTAAATTAACCTTTTCCCCATCAATCTACACCAACCATAATGACAAAGAAAACATTTTTAACAACTTTGCAAATTTGTAAAAAAAAAAAAAAAAAACTTAAATTATTCCATTGCATTAGTATTCATCTGGGACAGTTGAAATTTAGCTCAGGAGCATTCATATTGCTTGTAGATGTTACTACACTTCGAGTGAAGTTAACCTGTGGCAATTTCAGTTGAATGAATATGATTCGAAAAGGCACACACCTCTCAATAAAAGTCTAACAGCTGAAAATGCATATCAGAGCAAAAACCAAGCCCTGAGGTCAAAAGAACTGCCTGTAGGGCTCAAAAACAGGTTTGCATCAAGCCACACATCTAGGGAAATTCTGCTGCACTGAAGGTTCGCAGAAGCATTTAGTCTCCATTGCTCTTAGTGGAAGAAGTTTGAAACAACAAGGACTCTTCCTAGANGAAACTGGTCTTTTGGATCTTCTATGTCATGCATGACCAGTGTCCCAGCTACTTGCTTGTATTGTTTCTGCTGGACATAATCATGTGGGCTTGGGTGTGGTTGTTTTGGTTCATGTTTGCTCATCATTTCATCCAACTCCTGCTGCAATTCGTCTACAGCCTGTGTGAAATCTTCTCTTGCCATGTGGACAGCTTGTTTGAGACTGTCTCTTTTTTTGTAGCATCTATCCTCCATATCTTCCAGAGCTTCTTAAATTGAGTCAGCATCTGCCATTGCTCCTTCAGGATGCTCGTCAAGGAGTCCCTTGAATCGCCCATCCAGTGAGTCTCCACTAACTGATGTCTGTTGTTTGTGTTGGTCTTCCATTTCTTCAAGTATTGCTGAATGTCTTTGGTATGCGAGTGACTCATCAGCTCTCCCCTCCTCTCTGTAGCAGCCCCTGGCTCCTTTTCCTCCAAGCCTGTCACTCCTTGGCTCCACCCTGTGGGCTATTCTTTCTCTCACTCGATATCTTGCTTGAGGCTCTGGTGTTGATGTTCTTAGTCCCTCCTCTTGTAGCTCCAGCCCCTCCCTTGTGGCTGTGTGTTCGTCTCTCTCTCTTGTGGTATCTGCTAGTCTCCTTATTTCACTCCTGCAAATCTGTTCATCTATGTCAACAGCTGTATTCACATCCTGAACATAGCCCTCAAATTCTACTGCCCCCTTTAAATCTATTTTTCCCTGGACTATAGGCATCTGATTAACAGTCTGATCGCAGGAAGGAACATATGGAGGTGGCCTTTCTCCTTTTATTTCATTACCTTTATTTTCTCTTTCTTGTTTCTCTAATTTTAATAATTGAATTCCATGTTGTTTGAACAGAGTCAATACCCCCAATTCTTGCTCTCTTTTGTCATTTCTCTTTTTTAGATTTATCATTGGTCTTATAATTTTTACCAATACCTCCATTTCTCTAAACATTGTCATATTAAATGTTCCCTCTGCCGGCCACTTAGAAATCAATTTCTTTGTTCTCTCTGCCCACTTCCTTGAGAGCTCTTATTACTTCCTTACAGGCTGGATTTTGAAAAGCCAAAAATTCTACTGGAGTTGACATCTTTGAATTTTGAGTTATCAATCTGTTCAACACAATTAACTATTATTATTTATTTTCCCTTCAGTAATTTACCTCTCTAATCCCAGCATTTCTAATTACTAGCTAATTTTCACCAGGCTCATCAGACGAGGATCACTAAAAGTATCCGACCCCTGATTTTCACCTGGATTTTTGCTGGGCGGAGGACTTTTCACCTTTTATAAAAGCTGTTTAGATTGTCTCAAATATTTCAAAATAATCACAATGTGTTTACTAGTTAACAATTTAAAGGGTAACACAAGGCCTTCTATTTCTTCCTTCTGGATATTGCTGTTTGTCCAAATGATGTTTTCTCCCAAGCTGAATGCCTCAAAACTCCATAGTCTTCTCAAATGAAAGTGACGACCTGTCGCTGTAATTCCCCTGCCCAAATTGAGTAGGTGAGAGATGATGTTAATTTTATACAACACTCTTCCATTTTATATACAACAATGTTTAAAAAATCCTTTGTACAATATTTTAGATTAAGTGATTCCAGGTAATCAATCAATAATCTTTTCTCTTGTATTGTTAAATTTGTTTGCCTCGCTTGCCTCTCCTTTTCCTCTTTCTATTTACATTTATCTCATCTGCCATTTTTATTTTATTTTAACTAATTTATTTAAGCAGCGTTCTCAGTGTGCTGAACTGTTAGTCCCGGGCCCCCTTTTTTTCTCTGCTCACCATCCATAATGGCATATATTTGTGGCATACCTCTCAGCTCAATTGTCACCAACAAACGTCTCACTGTCCTACTAGGTATAATCACTGGCATAATGTTTCCCTTTTCATCTGATTTGACTATCACTTTAGATATCCAGTCCACTTCTCGTGTGACAACTGTCAGTGAGAGGCATATGTTGTCAAGGATTGCAGCTACTGTGGTATCCTTTATCCACTGACCTGCCAGATTCCTCCTACCATAGGGTGCCACAATTCGACCAACTGGGATTTCAATTACATTAGAGGCAACTTCTGTTGGGGAAAATGTTAGAGCACAAAGATCCACTAGTTGATTTGTCAATTGTCGAACTGTTATATTATTATAAACAATATTTTCCCAAGGTAACCTTTATTTTCCTCTGTTATGTCCCTTAAATTTATAATGCTAATCAATTTTCTAAGAAGACTGTTCTTCTTGTAATCTGTCAATCTTTGTACCTGCCCTCTCCTGTCAACAAAATCTGATTCCAACCAAAAATGATTACAGATGCCTCTTGTATTTCTCAAAGTCTTCAAAAATTCTTGATATTCTTTCACACTTCTCCATTCACTTTGGTGTTCATAATTTGCATCAAAACTGAGCTCGTCTTGTATATCTAATATGCTCATTCTGTTCTTTTTAGAATCAGAACAGGCACAAAAATAATCTGTCTATTTTCTCTGCTTTCTTCCCTCTCCCTCTATCATACGTCAGCCTTTACTCTTATCAGCGTTTACTCACACACATACACTTCACTCAAGCACGCGCACACACAACACTTTTTCTCTGTTAGTCACACATACACACGCACAAATCAAATCAACATGCAGGCTCCTCACTCTTTCTCATGTGCACACACACGCATTCAGCACACACATGCATGCCTTCTCTCACTCACACACACACACTCCCACACACAGGTCTCGCTGCACAAACTCAAAAGCCTCTCTCCCAAACTTTTTGCTACCTCACACGAGCAGAGAGAAAAAAAACCAAGCAGCGTATGCGTCCGTTTCCTCTTCCTTGGAATGAAATTCAAATTACTTTCTTTATCTTCTCCTCTTTCATTACATCACTCCCATCCCTCAACCGCTTCACAATTTGGATCACAACGTCGGCAACTTGGTCGGTGTCCAAACAGCCTACAGAGCCAATTTCTGGGAATATTTTTTGTTTTTTTCAACTCTTACAATTCCCTCAATACTTACAATTCTCTCAATTTAATCTTTATTGTTCATTTAGTGTATTTTTTTAAAAATTGTATTGCTTTTTCATTCCAGTTAAAATCAAAGCGCTTTTACATAGAACATACTGTATATGTCACACACACATTCAGCTTTCCACACAGCGCAAAGCAGCCAACACAGTTAATCATTCAGCCAAAACATTCAATACTTCAATGTTTTCACCATTTTGACGCACATACAAATATTTTTACAACATATAATAGACAAACAAAGACTAACAGTCTAACTCTACTTAGACTGCAGACACCTGATTCAGCCACCCTACCCTCATAAGCACCCCTCAAAGCCACTCTCCACCGTCTGAGCGGCTCTTTGATTCCTGGGCTTGATTATTTTGGGAAGTCCCTGAACAGGTTTTAGTGTCCCTTCTCGACACTCGTGTACACAACTTAATACTCTGATCAAAGCAACCCCTCCCTCATAAGCACCCCTTAAGGCCACGCTCCCCCGTCTGAGCGGCTCCTTAATTCCTGGGCTTGCTTATTTTGGAAAGTCCTCTCTCATAAGCACCCCTCAAGAGCCACGTTCCCTCTTTTCTGAACGGCTCTCTCGATTCCTGGGCTTACTTATTTTGAAAGGTCTTTGACCCAGTATGTGCCCCTTCTCGGCACAGCACGGCGCTTCTTCTTATTTACAACTTATATACAAAAGCTTTTTACTACTCTAAAGCATGTGAATCTTTTGACATCTGGAACCTCTCAATTCCACTTTTATTTTATTTAATTTAGTTCAAATCTTAGATTAATTTATTGGTGAAGCCCTGTCTCAGATTACCACCACAGGTGTGACCCTAGTCAACCACACAAACAGTCTTATTTCCAATATAAGCAAAATATTGCCTACCTCGTTTTTCCGGGGCCCCTTTTAGAGATCTGTTTGCATGGCAGTCCAGGTACCCCACCCACGATGGCCCTCGCGGACGTTGCACCCCAAGCCAATCCTGTTCGTGACGCCAATCTGTTGTGGATTTTTCTTGGGTGCGGCCAATGAAAGGGAGGAGCAGAGTTCCAGATGTCAAAATAAGACTTTATTTAACAAAGAAATAAAGCCGGGAAGACAGTCACATCATTCCAAATCATTCCAAAGTCTTTGTTTGTCAGCTCATGTTATTATACCCCTTGTTCTCTCCAAATATGGTCATTTTCAGTTTTTTCTTTGTTCCAGTTACTTTTTATTGGTTATAGATACCTAATTTGCTACAATTGTTTCCAACTCTTTTTGCCTTGTTTTCTAATTGGTTGGTAGTGTGATCATACGAGATGTGTGTCAAATTTATCTACTTGCTTTCATTTTGCCACCTTCCATTGGTTGGTAAAGTGGTCATACGAAATGTGTACGTCACATCCATCCACCTGTTCCTGATAATATTAGATTATTTCATGTTTACGTCTGCTGTCTACAGAAAGGTCCATTGTCTAATGAAAGGACCATTATACGTGTTGTTACATTATTTCAAGCTCACTGGTGTACTGTATAATGAAAGATTCACTGTCTAATGAAAATACTATTATTCGTTCTATGACATCCAGAGTTAACATAATTCAGCATAATAATATATATATTGATTACTTTCATTTCAAATAATACTTCATAAAATTACAAACAGTAGCGCTCATAGGAGGTCGGGCTGAGGATCCGCCTCTTTCATGCGGAACTCTTCTCTGGGTTCATTTCATCTGTCGAATCTCTGGAGGTGAGATGTCCGCGTGGAGAGCCACTTTATAGTAGCAAATTAAGATTTGCTTTTAAGTTCAGTTTTTTTAATTAAGTTAAGTTTTGTCAAGTTTAATACTGCTGCTTGCTTTTAAGCAATATATTGAATAAAGTGCCATGTAAATACACGTGACGTGACTACACGGGAGTGCTAATTTGCAGAGCTCGTGCAAGCATAACATTTTGCTATGAACAGATGCTTTTTATAAAAAATGCTTGCTGTCCTCTCCATTTTTTGTTTTGTTAATTTTGTTACTGAGAGGAAAGCTGGCAGCACATATTTACATATTCTTTTAATCATCGCTTTCATCAGAGTGGGTGGCGTCGGGATGTTCGATAACAGTATACTGCTGCTCACGTATTTCAAACTTCGTTTTACCCCTAAACGAAGAACGAAAAAGAACTTAGTTTTAAGTATATTGGGGCCTTAAATGTGCTTCAACTAAGTGCTGAGTTAATGGTATGAATACTTATGCAATGTACTTATTTCAGTTTTTTTATTTTTAATAAATTTATGAAGTTTTGACAATTCTGTTTTTCCTTAGTCATTATGGTGTGTGGTTTGTAGATTGATGTGGAAATTTTTTTTTTTTTTAAAAGTACTTTAACAGAAGGCAGCCACATAACAAAACAGTGAAAAAAATTAAGGGGTATGAATAATTTCGCAAGGCACTGTACAAGCAGTCAATACAGCTCTAGGCCATAGAATGACTTGCTTTCACGTTTATGTTCCTGTTTTTCCTTATTTGGTCATGTTCCTGTGTTCCCTGATTAGTTCCCATAGTTATCATTATTGTCTCATTTGTGTCATGCGTGTTTATCCATTAGTCTTGTCTGTGTTTCCTATTTAAGCCTGTCCCTGAGTTTCTTTCACTGTTTAGTCACTGTTGTATTTTGGCTTAGTTCCATGTCTTTGCTCCTGCGTTTTCGATTAAAGTTCACCATTGCAGTATCTCCTGCGTTCCTTTCTGTTCCTGTGCCCAGAGAAGCCGTGACACTTGCTGAGAGTTTGCCATCAGTCATTGGAAATTTTTCTCAGTTCAGGAGAGACTTGCATCTTGCGGCTCTATAATATGTCCCTAGCTGAAGTCACCCAGCTAATGTCACAGATCTTGACAGAATCAGAATTCAATGATTTTGAAAGTGCTATAAATAATTCTGAGTTTCAACATGCCAGCAAAGATGAATTGAGAGAGGGAGTTCTGAGAGTGTTGAAAGAACATTGTTGGACCAAAATGGACTGGTCAAAGATCACTTGTTGTGTACAGAAAAGATGAAACTGTCAGTGAGTACACTGAAAGGTTTTGTCAGTCAGCTGAAGGTATTAGAAGATAACGGACCACTGGTTCATGTGTGGTTTGATGGGCTTTCATCAGATTAAACATTTCATCCTTCATAAACCCTACATGGTCTAATGAAACTTTACAAAATAACTTGGGCAAACTGGCTACTTGGGAGAGAGACTCTGTTGTCAAGGCAAATGTTAACATTGCAGCAGCATCCTTTAAGTTAAACACAAAGAACCGAAAACGTAAATGTCCTACGAAAGGGCAATTGTCATTACTGTGGTAAACCTGGACATTGGATGTAAGAATGTAGGAAAAACAAAAGCAACGTAAGAGAAATTAATAATGTAACTCATCTCCTACTCAGTCTGCTTGCAACTCTGAAGTTGAAGAAAGGAAGTTGACTATCACTTCCTTCCATTGGGGACACTGGTTAAGTACATTCACAGCCATAAATGTTATACTACAGACTATTCCATTCAGTCACCCATCCTCTGTTATGATGTCTACTAGGACTGATGTTTCATTGGAGGATAGAAATGTCACGATTGCATTATTTTAAGATTTTTGGGAAATATATGTATTTTGGTTCTGCATAAGGAACTCATTTCTCACACTATACAGTGTGCACAATACCTACAGGGACAGACTAGGACACATAGACCAGTGAGGAGCCCAGGGTAGAACCAAAGTTCAACAGGCCTCAGGGGCCAACCATGTGGTGAAGACTTCCTCATAGGTTGTCCCCTATCAGTAGTTATAGCCCCACCTCACTGGTAAATAGGTGTCAGATCATTTAAGACTAGGTTCAGAAAAACACTGTTCAATCACCAGAAGTTTAATGTAATAAGTAAAACCACTATATGATCAACAGAAGTCTAAAAAAATGAAGCCTATGTATGAATGCTACTGGTCTGCTGTTTCTTTGTTTTCTTGTGTTGCAGGAATATTCCTATGCTACAACATCTACATAAGCAGTACCCTGGTGTAGAGCGTCACATCAGAAATTAATGAAAGAGCTTCATGAGAACAGAAGTCATCGGAGTGAAACAGCACTAGAAATGGACTCCAAAGGAAACAGACTACACCAAAGACTTCATGACTGTTCAGGCTTCAAGGGAATTTAGTACTCTTAGGCTATATGATTTTTTGTGTAATCATGTAGTTTATAAAACAAGTTACCACCCTTGTTGTTTATGTGTTATAGTTTTGAAAAAATTATTACACCTATGTAAATCTCATCTCTTGATGCTAAGAGTGCTACTGATACTTTCTGCTCCACTCTTACATCTTGTTTAGACACTGTCTGCCCCTTGTCTTCCAGGCCAGGCTGTACCACCCCTTCTGCCCCTTGGCTGTCTGATGTTCTCCGCAAGCATCGTTCTAAGCTCAGGGCTGCTGAAAGGGTGTGGAGCAAATCAAAAAATAATACTGACCTCAATGTGTATTAGTCACTCCTCTCTTCCTTCTCTGCTAATGTCTCCACTGCTAAAAGGACATATTATCATAACTAAATTAACAATTCATCTAACTCTCACATGCTCTTTAAAACATTTTCCTCCCTCCTTTGTCCTCCTCCTCCTCCCCCTCTTTCATCAACTCTAACAGCTGACGACTTTGCCACGTTCTTTATTAATAAAATTAAAACCAACAGTGCACAATTTTCCACACCACAATCTGTCAAGCACATCTTACCAGCAAACATACACTCGTTCACATCCTTCTCTTCACTCTCTGAGGCAGAAGTCTCTAAACTCATCCTTTCTAATCATCTACTACTTGTCCGCTTGATCCTATTCCACCTCATCTCCTTCAAGCCATTTCTCCTGCAGTTGTACCTGCACTCACTCACATCATTAACACATCCCTTCACACTGGTGTTTTCCCCTCAGCATTCAGGCAGGCTCGTATAACCCCACTACTTTAAAGAAAAACACCCTTAACCCATCTCTTTTAGAGAACTACAGACCACAATCCCCTTCTTCCTTTCATTGCAAAAACAATTGAACAAGCTGTGTTCAACCAAGTCTCTGCCTTTCTCACACAGAACCTCCTCGACAGCAACCAGTCTGGTTTCAGAAGTGGACATTCAAACGAGACTGCCTTGCTCTCAGTTGTTGAAGCACTAAGACTGGCAAGAGCGGATTTCAAATCTTCAATATTTATCTTGCTGGATCTGTCCGCTACTTTTGACAAAGTTAATCACCAGATCCTCCTGTCAACCCTATTAGCAAAGGACATCTCAGGAACAGTGGTTTGAGTCTTACCTCTCAGATAGATCCTTCAAGATATCTTGGAGAGGTGAGGTGTCAAAGTCACAACATCTAACTACTGGGGTGGCTCAGTTCTTGGACCACTTCTCTTTGTCTACATGGCATCATTAGGTTCTGTTCAGAAACATGGCTTTTCATATCATGCTATGCTGATGACACTCAACTCTAACTCTCATTCCATCCTGATGATCCGACAATAGCTGCTCGCATCTCAGTTTGTCTAACAGACATTTCTTGCTGGATGATGGACCAACACCTTCAACTTAACCTTGCCAAGATAGAACTGCTTGTGGTTCCATCAAACCCATCGTTTCATCACAATTTCACCATCCAGTTAGCCACATCAACCATAACTCCTACAAAAACAGCCAGAAACCTTGGAGTTATGATTGATGATCAGCTGATTTCTCAGACCACATTGCTAAAACTGCCCTGTCCTGCCGATTTTGCTGTATTCAACACAAGAAGTCCGGCCCTTTCTTGCGGAACATGCTTCACAACTCCTTGTTAAAGCTCTTGTTCTATCCAGGCTGGACAATTGCAATGCTCTCTTGGCAGGTCTTCCAGCCAGTTCTATCAAACCTTTACAATTAATCCAAAACGCGGCAGCAAGATTAATTTCTAACGAGCCGAAAAGAATGCACATCACACCTCTGTTTATGAATTTGCACTGGCTACCAATAGCTGCTTGCATAAAATTCAAGGCATTAAAGGGGTCCTATTATGCTTTTTCACTTTTTAAACTTGAGTTAGTCTGGGCATTAAAAGATCTAGAAAGTTACAAATCTCGAAGTCCACTCCAAGGGAGATATTTAGTTTTATAAAAATCAATTTTCAAGAACTACAGCAAACAGCTCGTTTGGACAACAGCATTTGGTTTCCGGGCTTTGTGATATCACAAAAAGCGGCTCATTGGAATATCATTACAAACAATTCCCGCCTACAGAAATTGGAATGATTGGGGGGTGGGGAGGGGCGAGGTTGTGGTTAGAACGCTTGGTTGAGTGAGCGCATCAGACGAGACGACGAAGAAGAAGAGCTGCTGCAGAGTTAGTGCATCAGAGAAAACCAAGAAGAGCTGCTGTGCTGTAGCCTCAAATTTTTGGCATGTCTAGAACAGCGGTTCTCAATTCCAGTCATCGCGTACCCCCGCTCTGCACATTTTGTTTCTCTTATTGCTTCATACGTTTGTTATATTTGACTGTAAGTGCCCTGCGAAGTGGACATTACCGGATATTCCTCCATGATTCCAGTTTGAAGGGAGCGTATATGTTCCATACAAAGGGCATTTAAGTGTGCGAGACGTGAATTTAAATTGTATTTATTTACAGAGGTATATTATGTCCCACTTCAGCTTCTCTAGTAAGTTTCGTTTGTGTGTGAAGATGCTGCAGGCAGCGGCGCAAATCTGTAAATGAATATTCCGAAGTGAAGTAAACTTCAACGGATTTCCCCTGCTCAGGGAGTAGGGAGCAATGGACACTGTGTAGGGACCATGTCAATCGGAACACAGTTCATGCACGGAGCTCACTTCTAACGAGATGATCTGAATCAGGTGTGTTAACAAAGAGAGACGTGCAAAACATGTAGAGCAGGGGTACGCGAGGACTGGAATTGACAACCGCTGGTCTAGAACAATTCTTACAAATATAAGTTTTGCTGAGACATAGCTGGGCGTCGGGACAGACGCCGAACGGTGCGCGACCGCCTGAACCGCTGTTTTTTTCACCTCCGTGCCCAAAAGTCTTTGTTTGGGCTTCCGAAAGCGGAAGATGTCAGGAAACAGTGGTTGCAATTAAATTTTTAACTCTGTTCCTGAGCATTATAACCCCAATTTGCTATTTTGTGCTGCGCATTAGAGGCCAGGCTTTCCACAACCACGAGTGCTATTATTTCGGCAATGAATCGCCTGTGATTTTGAATGCGATTTTGTGTAGCTTGTCAGTGAAATACGGCTCTGTGTAGTAAACGCTGCTCAATCTGAAAGCACATGCTGGAGATTTACTACTAATCACAGGAGAGATGCGCATGAAATCGCATTTGATGTTTTGCATTGTGCAAGTGAACGTCACTTTATTGTGCCATCTCAAAGAGGCACAAAATCACTTTCACGGACGTTTAAATTAAATGTTCCCTCCTGGTGAAATGACCTGCCCAAATCAATCAGAGCATCTGAGTCCTTAACCATCTTCAAGAATCGGCTAAAAAACACATCTTCAGCTTTATTTGACCCTCTAACTCTAGCACTATCTATTCTAATTATATTCTTTATAAAAAAAACTTACCCCTTTTAGACTTGCACTCTATTTTTTTACTAACTGCTTGTTTTCTTTAAAACAAAAACCTGACACTTGCTTTTCTAATCTTTTTTTATTCTTTCAATTTGTTTTCTTTTTATTTATTATACAGTTAACAAAAGCAAAAAAGGCCCCTAACACTAGCTTGCTCTAATCTTTTTATATCGGTTTTTTTTATTTATTATATGATTTAAAAAAAAAACTTGCTACGTGTACTAAGTTAAGCTAACAGACTTGTTATAGCACTCGTATATCATTGCTCTTTTGTTGATTTTGATTGCTTCCATTGTCCTCATTTGTAAGTCGCTTTGGATAAAAGCATCTGCTAAATGTCTAAATGTAAATGTAAATCTAGGACACGGCACTGAAGTTATATGTGCCTGTAACTATTTCAAGTTACATGAATGGAAGATGGGGCTTATCTTAACAAACATAGGCTATAGAATGGACTTATGGAGGTTTAAATTTGAAAAACTAAGGTGATCTACATTGTATTAGGCTTTCAAGGTGAACATGATGTCATCTGTTTACTGATTAAATTCAATATAGTTTATAGTGAGGGGCTTCTGCCAGTCTCTGATCTTCCTCCTGAGAGTTAACTACATGTGAATGTTTAAACATCTTAGATTCTCGTGGCCAGGTGCAGCTTAAACTATTTATGGTGCTTTTCCACTGCATGGTACGGCACGGTAAGGCTCGGTACGGTTAACTTTTTGGGGGTTTTCCACTGGGTACAGTACTTGGTACTTTTTTTAGTACCACCTCAGTTGAGTTTCCAAGTGAACCGTACCATTACCAAAACGTGCCATGTAAACTCTGATGATCACGGATTGGCTGGAGAGAATCGTCACTAACTGCATCACTGAACTTGCGACACAAATGCAAAAGAACCGCTAGATTTAAATCAGAACAGTCAGCGAAGGATCGAACGCAACTTTTTTGAATGAGCGTACCTTTTTTTAACAACCAAAATTTTTGTTGTCTGTTGTGGAAGAACAGACGTTCCTCTCGTTGATAGCACAGCTTGATAGGGCAACGCGGAACTAAAACGTTTTTTTAGGAGTCGTGGTAGTACAGGCGGCGCAACTATAACCACATGTGAATAAATCCCACCCACTCTAAAGCGGTACTAAACTGCAGTAGAAACGCAAACTGAGCCGAGCCAAACCGTGCCGTGCCGAGCCGAGTCGTACCACGCAGTGGACAAGCGCCATAGGTACGTGATTTTTGGGGAGTAGGTTGGGGAAGTCACAGTCGGGGGTGATTTCCTGTATTGTCTTTAGATGTTTTGTTTAAGTAGTCACTTCTGAGGCTAGGTGTTAGATCAACACCTTTAAGGGCTGCCCACTGAATGCCTATAAAATACAATGTATGCCTGCCTTAGTCAGACTTTTGATGACTGCAGCGCCACACAGCAAGTTCTCAATAAAGGGCCCAGCTGAAGATACCCAAGATTCTCCTGGTCTTCGCTTCTGAGATTCCAACAATAGTTTTAGTTAACAATAACAACAATGGTTTAAAGGTGCAATAGGTGATTGTCAAAAAAAATGTTTTTTGTTATGCTGGTTGAAAGTCTCTTCACATCCCGATAGCAATCATTAAGTTAAGTGGTCTAAATGTATTTATCTATATTTATATATTCTGTGAAAGGTGTAGGACCAAGAAATGTTCGTCAAATCAAAACGCTCGGTCCGAGCGTTTAAATTGGCTTTCCTACCTGTCTGTCAACGTATGTATTTGCATACCTCTGTGCACCCTGTTCGCGCAGATAGGATACGTCATCAGCGCATTCACACACGCTGTGCAGACAGAGCGAGAATAGCAAACATCAACAACCCGATCTTCCTTCCTGGTATTGTAATACTTTTAAAGTTTTCTCACCGGTGAATGACACATGATGTAGCCCAGCGGTTCCCATTCCAGTCTTCGCGCCTCCCCTGCTCTGTATATTTTGCATGTCTCGCTTAGTTAACACACCCGATTCAGATAACCAGCTCGTTAGAAGTGAGCTACGTGCATTAACTGTGTTCCGATCAATATGATCCCTACACAGTGTCCATTGCTCCCTAATCCCTGAGCAGGGGAAATCCGTTGAAGCTTACTTCACTTCGGAACATGGGCTGGAATTGGGAACCGCTGATGTAGCCGATTGTAGACTTTGTCTTGGTATTCTGTGAGCGTATATGCGTTCAGGGGTGTGGCTTTGGACGGCGATTGCAGGGAGGGGGGATGTTCGCTTTCAGTGCTATCAGGCTAAAGTTAGCATTTTCCAAGATCTCCTACTGCACCTTTAATTGCCATGAGAATATCACAATTCATAATGTCTTAATGGTCCTAAATGGTCCTAAAAGTTTTCTGTTTGAATACATAGGTTCTGGTTCTTTCTAATGTGTTTTGTGTGTACTATGAGTTGAGTTGCTGACCTCTCTGCGCCTGTATAAGTGTGCACACGTCCCAGGCGTTCCAGCCCGGGGGATTTGAGCGCCGTCTCCGCTGTCGTTAAGGACATGCGGGATTCCGTTCAGTGTGGCGTGAATGCGCCTCGCATGTACAGAGACACCAGCGGCTCCAGCGCTGGATGAGGATGAGTGAGCTTCACAAAATCCACCGCTGCAGAAACCTGGACACATTCACACCACCAGAACAATATTTACAATTCTCAGTTAATACATGTTTAACCCTCGGTACGCGGAGTGGCGGTCAAAAAGACTGATATTTTTTTATTTCAATGAAATGAATGCTATATTTTAGTTTGGAAATGTTTTAATTTAATATTTTGTATTTTTAGGGGATATTATGGTAGTGAATTAAATTTACGCAGTAGTTACAATCCATTTATTATTTGTTAACCACTTTTTGAACATAGAAGACACGTGCTGATTATTGTGAAGTGCAAAAAGTAAAAAAAGTTACAAAAGTTTAAGTTTATTGTTATGAAAAAATGCACAAAAATACTGTTTTCAAATTTTATATGAAATATATTTTCCAAAACATGTTTTACTCTAAAACTGTGAGAAAATAAATTTGAACAAGTTGTATTCCAAATCTGAGGTTGATATCTAAAAAAAAAGAGCTTTCAGGAGGTTTTGTTTTTTAAAATTTCAGGAGGTTTTTAAAATTTGCTTCCCATTTGTTCCAATGTGGTCATTGTGTGACTATTTTATTCAGGACCACTTAACCTTTTCTAATCATACGAATAAAAATAAAAAAAAATACTAAAAATGTTTAAAAAAAATAAAAAAATCCAAAATGTTAAATTTTTCAGCTAAAAAGTGTTAATTTATGAACATCATGCAGTAGCTGGATGAGACTCGGATGAGATGTTGGTGTCATGTGACTCACTGCTTCCTCCTCATTGGCTGTGGCAGACAGCAGGACAAAGGGAATGGCCATGGGAAGACATCCTATAGCATTTAGCTGACTGTCAGCACGGGATGTGCTCAGCATGCATTTGGAGCGCTGCTCCGCAAACTCCAGAACCTGAAAGCAAGACAGGATCATCAGGAATGAACTGAACTGAATCAACAATGATTTCAAATGAATAATGACTGTTTACTACTGTCTTTAGAGCTGAATTCTGTTTAAATCATCGAATTTCTGTTTTCTCATTTATCACCGTGAAGCTTTTTAATAACAATCTGTATTGTATAAAGTGCTATAGAAATAAAAGTGACTTGCCTTGACTGACAGTGAACCGATGGTCTGACTTAAGATGCATTTACCTCTCTAGAGGACGTAGGTCTGAGTTCCTGCCAGTCAGAGAAGAAGCTTCTATGGAAGGACTCGGCGTACGTGTCGTTGTGTGAGCCGGTGACGGTTCAGACACTCAGGTAATCGACAGTACGTAGTTTTTTTTTTTTTAATTTTATTTTAATTTTTTTTTTTTTAACTTTTTTTTTTTTTTTTTTTAATTTTTTTAGTTGTTTTTTTTTTTTTTTTGTTAATTTTTTTTTTTATTTTATGGCGGCTCGTGCTTCAGGATCAGCCATACTAACGAAAGCACTGGTGGACAGAATGCGCGCAACTCTCAGAGCACAGAGAGTGTTCAGCGTGTTTCCACCCGCGTGAAGACCTGCGGGAGTCAGAGATTCAGAACTACAGTTACACAGTAAATCACACATTTCACACGCTTCACATAACAGCAGGTTTCAGGTCACACATACACTCATACATTTTAGTCTGTCATCATTCCACTTTCAACTGCATTATAGTAACTGTAATTTTGTTATGTGCTTTTGTCATTTTTATTAGCTTTAATTTAAAATATCTGATTAGTTTTAATTAAATGTTATGCATTTAAGTTATAGTAAATTGTACGTGTGTTTATGTGTATAGTTTTTTTTAAATAATTTCTATGTAGTTTTAATTACATTTTATGTCAGTTTTAGTTAGCAATTTTGTTATGTGCTTTTGTCATGTTTTTTTTTATATTTCTATTTAATTTTAATTCATTTTATTTCAATTTGATTAACTTTAGTAATTCAACTTAAAGTTATTGATTTCAGTTAGTTGCCAAGGCAGCATTTCTAATAACTCTATCTGACATGCATGCAGTAAATGACACATTTCACAGACAGAAATAAAGCCGTATAATCAGTTGCTGAAGATCTAGTTACTGCATGACTCAAACTAAACCTGTGTTTCTCTCCTGTGATTTTCAGCAGCTCTTGCTTTAGTTCTGTGTTGATTATCAGTAGACGGATTGGCCAGGTGATCAGGTATAAGGTCACTCATACGTGTTTGTCTGTTACCCTGATGGTAGTGCACTGATCCACGCAGATCCGTCCAGAACTTCAGCTTATCATGCAGAATCACGTTCCCCACCACAGGAGCTGCGGTTCCGGTTGATCCGGCTCTGCGTCCACTGCCAGCTACACAATAATCACACACAGCATGATTACATACAAGCATCAGTAAAGCAGTACCAGCAGTATTTCAGCTGTACGACCTGTGCTGGACAGGCTTAGGATGCTGGATGGGTGTCTGCCCCGTGGCGCAGTGAATCCAGTGATCCAGCCACTGAAGTCCCTCCTGATGTCTTGGGTGTTGTAGTACCAGTGGACGGGCATCGACATGGCATCCGCTGCACACATTCCCCACAGCGCTTCAGAGACGGCCCGCCTGACCTCAGTCATCTGCAGTGGACACAAATAAACACACACATATACCACAGTAAACATGACATGTTCTGAGATCATCAGATGATACTTGTGTCAGCTCCAAAACCTACATAGTCAATGGATAATACACACTGCTCTGTTGTCAATGTATCTGAAAGATTTCAATAAAATACTGCAATAAATATAATTTATAAATAAAAGGCATTTTGAAACTAACATTTAAATATGGCATATTGTGATGAAATAATATATAAATAAAATATATAACAATATATAAATAACATATTGTGAAAAATAATTGCATACTGTGATAAAAATTATAAATAAAGTGAAATACATAAAACAATATATAAATGATACATACTGAGATATATAAATAATACTTACATATATTGTGGGTCGGGCCCTGACTAAAACCAACTAGTAGAGTATGTTGACGTAAACTTTGTGTACCATTGCAGATTTAAAGCATTGAACTAACTTATGAATCATCTATCTGTACAGAAACACACACTAAACATGATGAATATGAATGAATGGATGTTGTTCTTACTGTAAATAATGAGATCCGCTGCAATGAACGAACAAACCCAGTCTTTATTGTGCAACTGTGAATAATTACATCAGCGCACAATCATTGTTACAAAACCTCACCGGAAGTACATTATACATAACATGCAAAACTACGTCACGTGATGCCACATGAATGTGCGCTTCATGCATGTTAACACAAAATCGGCATCTGTTTACTGTGTTAATGTAGTAAAATAAACTAGTTGCTACTTTCAAATGTGATGTGACACACAGACATACACAAACGAACACCGAATCACTGATGGATGGATGGAGAATTAATTTAACACGCTATATTTATACACAAACCACACATTATCAGCAATTTAGTTTGATTAAACGATGGCGTACTTAGTACGACTGTGTCGAAAACAGTCATGGAAAGACCACAGATGCGATAAGCGTGAGAATATCGATGATCGATTGGTTTCGACTTTAACTGGAACCAAAACATAAAACCATATTCATTTTGCCGAATCGGTTTGTTTGGACAGTGTGTTCTGATTCAACAACAAAAGACTCACTAAGACTCACTTTGGGTCATCATTTAAACAAAAGACCGCGATAATACGTTTAGTTAAGTAAGTCACTGTATTTTCGGCTAGGTTGCAAAGTTTGCATAAAATGCTGTGTTGTGTATGGTTCTCTGTAATAACCTTGGAGTGATTCATAGACGCTTCAGTTTGACTGAATTGGTTTTAAAGAACAATTCACTCGATTCCGACACATGTGGATGATTCTTTAGTAAAGTTCCTCCCTGGATGGTATGGATGCTCCCTATTTCAGACATCAATACAGAATTACTAAAAGAGAAAAGAGAATACCAAGATGATCAAAGTTTTGCAAAATATGACCAAATATATTTGTCTTCATTATATTATGGATATCTTAAAATATATACAGATGGGTCAAAAAACCAAAATGGTCATTGTGGCATAGGAATTTATATTCCAGAATTTAACCAAAAAATTGGGTTATAGATTAAATAACCATCTGTCTGTTTTTACAGTTGAGATGTCTGGGATAATTACAGCCTTAAGATGGATAGAAGAAAATAAACCAATTAAATCAGTGTACAGACTCAATGGCAGCCTTACAAAGTTTAGAAAGTAGTATTTCAGTTAGAGAATATTTAATCATTGAAACTAGACATATACTATTAAATATTAGAAATCTAGGAATAGAAGTTCAGTTTTGTTGGGTTCCAGCACATATTGGCATCAAAGGTAATGAAAAAGCCGATAAGATAGCAAAAGAAGCATTGGAAAAGAGCAAGTAGAAATTAATATTCAATGGGAAAAGGAGAGATTAAAGCCAAGATTAAATATGAAATAATGCAGATATGGCAAAAAGAATGTGAGTCTGAGTCTAAAGCTAAACATTATCATATAAACCAAGCAAAAGTAGGAGGAAAAAGGATAAATATGGCAAACAGGCGAGAAGAAGTAGTATACTCAAGGCTGAGATTAGGTCATACTGGACTGAATGATACATTGCAGATAATAGGGAAGAGTAATGGATTATGTACAAGATGTCAACAAGGTAAGAGGGGAGAAACATAGTCTTGTTTGTGTAAATTAAACCATGAGTACAGGCCGAAAGAAAGGCAGAAGAAAATAAAATTGAAGAATAGGTAACCCTTTGGTTGTTTTTTTTCTTTGGGTTTTGTTAAATGGGGGGGGGGGGGCGGGGGGGGGGGGTACAAGTATCTGCCAAGTCCCTCTACCCACTCCTGTCAGTAGTGGCGATAGCCAATACACTTACCAATAATTGCACAAGAAAAAGGAGATTCTTTAGTAATGTCGCCTTCTTTCACACACTTTCTGGAAGGCGCTTAAGTAAGTTTGCGTACGTTTTTTTTTTTTTTAGTATTTCAGTGTTGTTTCTTATCTTCGGACATAATTAATTCTAATCCGCCTCTGTGAGTAAAATAGTTGTTTACATTGATGCTGGTTTTTCATATTGTTGTTTAATGTTCAATTAGTGACTGCTATTGAACGTTCAGTGTTTGTGTGTTGATCTGCTACTCATATGAGCACATCTGAGGATCTGATCGACATGGAGTGTGAAACCGGAAAGATGTTGATAGTTGATCAGTTCCATATCTGATGAATGCTGGCTGATCAGATGTGGATCAGTGATCAGTCTCATATCTGATGATTGTTTAGATGTTGATCAGTATGTTATAGGCCTATATCTGATGATTGATCAGAAGATGATTGTGTGTTTCTGAGCAAGTGAGGAGCTTCTGGTAGGAAGTGGATGTTGATGGAGTGTTTGATGATCTGCTGGACCTGCTTCAACACTTAAGGGATGCAATCAGACATAACACTGCTACTGCCAAAAGTACAAACACACACACAAATACTGACACAACATTGTTATTGACAGAGGTATGAACACACACGCTCAAATACAGACATAACACTGCTACTGACAGATGTACACGGAATTACAGACATACACTGCCACTGACAGAGGTACAAACACACACACACAAATACGGTGATAAACACATACAGAAATACACACATAGTGATAAACTCACATGCAGATCTCATGGAGCATGACTCGTGTCTTTCCGTTCATCTCATGTACTTCAAGCTGATCATGTGATGGTCTGATATGCTGGTGTTTCAGAGTACGTTCAGGCCATGAATATCATTCTAGTCTGAACTCACTGTCCTCAGGAATGAAGCCATTCAGGAGGTGCTGATTGATGAAGGTTTGTGCTGATCAGTACTCCTGCTGATATTTCATCATATGTGATTGTGTGTCACTGCTGTGTTTTAGATATACTTACAGTGACCATATCAGAGTCTCAGTGTTCTCCTGAGAGCTTGAGGAATGGTGCGGAGACAGAGGACCTTCTGTGGAAGGATGGCTCACGGTCTGTCAGTGTTATCATTATTAGAGTTACCATCAGGCACTTAAACAAACACGTTAGGTACTGGATTGTGTTCCATTACTTTATTTATTTATTTATTTTAGGAATAAAGGCTCAAATCATGTCTATACTTACTCACCTGCCTTAAGATGGTGGTTTTGAGGTCCTGATCTTCTCAACTGCATCCAGCAATTAAAATCATACTATGTCAAAATATGAACTATATATTTACCAAAAACATGTATCACCGTGTCTCACACTCATCTACCACATAATCTCCTCCAACTGAGAAATGTAAGATTGTATAAATGTGTAACATGCAGGAAGTGACCTCGTTTGAACCCTTCCTGCAGCATGGTGGAGTAAATAACCTTTTCTCAAGAATTAACAGATTGTAGTGTTGGAACTGTTTAGGAGCTCAAAATTAACCTTTTACAAAGAGATGTGAAAATGATCAAACAAATATGTTTCTTTGATATATGACACAGGTCCTCATTTATAAAGAAATGTGAAAGTATGACAATTTCATTCCTTATGAAGACGATGTAGAAAACATTCTTATTTAAAAAATGGTAAATTATGGTCGTAACGTTATACATTTAAGCAGTGTTACAAGTAGCTAGTGTTTTTTTTAATATATTATTATAGCTTATATATGTTAAATTTTCTACTGAATCAGGATTTACAATAATACTACAATACCATTTAGTTATTACATATTTACATTACATATTTTTATTTCAGTTTGTCATTTTAGTTTTAGTTTCAATAGTTAACCTCTAATAGCCTACTTCAGCTACTTATTAACTGAGATGGTGTAATTGTTAAAAAAATATATAGATTTAGCCTATTTTTTATTATTTTAAAAATGCAACAATACAGAGATAAATGTATTTAATCACCATAGGAACAGAAATGTTTAGTGGCTTTTTAAATCTATGCTAAAGATATTCAGTCAAACGCTGAATTGTTTAAAGCACTTAACCATGATTTTCATTCATTGCTGTGTCTTAAATTTCATGAGTGATATTTCAGCGTATTCCCATTTAAATGCGGCTACATGAAAAATAATAGCTTTACTCAAACCGTGAATGAATAGTACAGAGAAAGCTAGTAAAGTAAAATCACTAAAGTTGTCAATTATTTAACTATAATCAATGAAGCTGACTACACTGCAAAATGAATATCTTACCGTGTGTGCACTTTGTTGATTATAAAGAGAGAACCCATGAGTTTAAACGTGAGGATGTTCTATTAATCCGTTTTTTTTTTTTGTTTTAGCTAAATTGTGGCTATGTTTTATTTACTAGTTTCTCATTTTAGACTAGTTAAATAATTGGAACAAAGTATTACAAAATGCGCATGTATTAACCAAAATAAAGGAAGTAATTAATTTTAAAAAATGTTCAGCAATTACTTAATTTGTAGACAGATATCTTCTAATTATTTTAAATAAGAATGTAGTATGACCACTTTTTCTTTTATATATTACAGGTCAGAACAATTATGTAGTTTCATTTTTACATAAATATATATTACTGAATGACGATGGAACATTTTCACCCTTATTTTGACATTTTATTTTCACAAAGTTATTTGTTTTAACATTACACTTTACATGCATTTAATATGCTTTCTGTGTATATAAAATCCCTTTTTTAATTTAATTCGATACGGACACCAAAAATGGACATCTCGACTTTGACCCATATATGAGTGTAAAACAGTTTGTTTGCATGCTTTTCTGTTGGTGTACACATAAGATAATTTTAATCTGATAATCTGTTTTTGCTTTTATAAATCCCGATTTGTTCGTCACTTTTGATGTATGATGAAATCCGTGGAATTTAGGATCACATCTGGTCATACATGTGTTACTAACATTTTTAACTAGAAAGTGATAATCACACCAGTCAGGGTTTTGGCTGTATGTAGACAAGGTTTGAGTTTTATTTTCTGCCCTGCTGATAAAGGAAATGTTCTCGTGTGTGGTTCAGTGATGCTGTACTGATGTATGTGATGTCTGACAGACTTTCCAAGGACGTGGAGTCGAGCTCCGATTAGGGATGGGCGATACCACTTATTTTGTTTTCGATATGATACCGATACTTTTAAATGCCAGCATCGTCGATATTGATACGATACTTCTAAACTGAACTTTTAAATTATGAAACTTATTAAATTATTAAATTACTAAGAGTAAAACGGGTAATGATAAGCACTTAACTTTATGCTTAAAACACATTTTAACATTCAATACGACTTAATTATAAATTATTAGGGTGAATACACCTTCTGTTAACAGGCCCTTACAACATAGAGGTTTTTTGTTTACACATGATTCAAATCTATAAGTACTACATTTGAACTATGGTCACTTTAGTAAAACCATGGTTAATTTTCATAAGGGACTGCCAGTGACAGGCTGTTACATGCATAAAATGCAACCTTTTTATTCTGACAGTGTATGATTTCTATTAACATTACAAAATAGAACATGATCATCTTATTATGCATTTCAAAGTCAATCTAAATAATGGATTGCACCAAATCAGTAGGCTCCAATTTTCAGGTGTTTATGTGAAATTCACCTGGCCTTCTATCCTCTGATAAGCATGTTCAGGGCTGCCGGTTCACAAAAGCTTTAATTGCTTTCTTGATGCTTTTGGGGAACGCAGCCCGTTTGAATGAACTGTCAGAAGTGATGAACGCTCTATTGATTGATTGGTTTTGCAAACATGTGCGGTTCAGATGAGCAGGAAAATAGTCTATCCTACACACCTACTCGCTACAAAAGTTATTCGTCCAATTCAATGGATATTGACGAGTTTTTTTTTTGTTTTGTAAATTAACAAATCGCTGGTAAATAAAAACACAACCGTAGTATCGATATTTTAGTTTAGTATCATACTTTCGATACTCTAGTCGTATCTACTATATTTGGATCGATACGGCCCATCCTAGCTCCGATCACAGTCAGAGGTCATCAGCGGCAGAACAGCTGTAGCGGGCAGGAGCTGCTGCTGTCTCCCTAAGTTTTGGTCGGAGAGCCCAAGTCTCCTGCAGTCCAGTGCTTTCAGGCCAGTTCGGATGAATGGTGTGTGTTATTCTGTTGTGTTTGCAAGAGAAGAGACGTTCACGAGTCAAAGGGAGAAAGCCAGATTAACAGAATCAAAAGGACACGATGATGAGTCACAACGACACTAGTATCACCAAAAACAACAAGACTGGATTACTGGAAAAGTCTTACCTGGATGCCTCGAAAGACGGGAAAGGGCGATCATCAACGGCCGTGTTCAGAAATTGTAACCAGGAAAGCATTCACCCCATAATGAGGAGGTTTCATCTGTCCATGTTGTGTCATACTGAGAGTCTTTCCACATTCCAGTGACAGTCACAGAAAACAGATATTTGAATTATCCTTCAGTGTTTTTTTTTGTTTTAAAAATTTATGAAGATATATAAATAGGGCTTTTAAAACGGGCTTCTATATTAAAATATAATATTAAAAAATATTAAATATAATCAGGGGTTATTATTGTATATAATAAAAGGACCCAAAATATGAATATGAATGAACTAAAATACAAACCCAATTCCGAAAATGTTGGGACACTGTACAAATTGTGAGTTAAAAAGGAATGGAATAATTTACAAATATCATAAACTTATATTTTATTCACAATAGATATAGATAACATATCAAATGTTGAAGTGAGACATTTTGAAATGTCATGCAAATATTGGCTCATTTTGGATTTCATGAGAGCTACACATTCCAAAAAAGTTGGACAGGTAGCAATAAGAGGCCGGAAAAGGTAAATGTACATATAAGGAACAGCTGGAAAAATAATTTGCAACTTATTATGTCAATTGGCAACATGATTGGGTATAAAAAAAGCCTCTCAGATTGGCAGTGTCTCTCAAAAGTCAAGATGGGCAGAGGATCACCAAATCCCCCAATGCTGCGGCGAAAAATAGTGGAGGAGCAATATCAGAAAGGAGTTTCTCAGAGAAAAATGCAAAGAGTTTGAAGTTATCATCATCTACACTGCATAATATCATCCAAAGATTCAGAGAATATGGAACAATCTCTGTGCGTAAGGGTCAAGGCCGGGAAAACCATACTGGATGCCCGTGATATTCGGGCCCTTAGACGGCACTGCATCAAATACAGGAATGCTACTGTAATGGAAATAACAACATGGGCTCAGGAATACTTCCAGAAAACATTGACGGTGAACACAGTCCACCGTGCCATTCGCCGTTGCCGGCTTAAACTCTATAGGTAAAAAAAGAAGCCATATCTAAACATTATCCAGAAGAGCAGGCGTTTTCTCTGGGCCAAGGCTCATTTAAAATGGACTGTGGCAAAGTGGAAAACGGACGCCATGTCATCCGGACTAAAGAGGACCAGGACAACCCAAGTTGTTATCAGCGCTCAGTTCAGAATGAGTGCGTGTGGCATGGGCAGCTTATACCTCTGGAAAGGCACCATCAATGCTGAAAGGTATAACCAAGTTCTAGAACAACATATGCCCCCATCCAGACGTCGTCTCTTTCAGGAAAGACCTTGCATTTTCCAACATGACAAAGCCAGACCACATACTCCATCAATTAAAACATCATGGCTGCGTAGAAGAAGGAACCGGGTACTGAAATGGCCAGCCTGCAGTCCAGATCTTTCACCCATAGAAAACATTTGGCGCATCATAAAGAGGAAGATGCGACAAAGAAGACCTAAGACAGTTGAGCAAGAAGCCTGTATTAGACAAGAATGGGACAACATTCCTATTCCTAAACTTGAGCAACTTGTCTCCTCAGTCCCCAGACGTTTGCAGACTGTTATAAAAAGAAGAGAGGATGCCACACAGTGGTAAACATGGCCTTGTCCCAACTTTTTTGAAATATGTTGATGCCATGAAATTTAAAATCAAAATTTTTCCCTTAAAATGATACATTTTCTCAGTTTAAAATTTGATATGTCATCTATGTTGTATTCTGAATAAAGTATTGAAATCTGAAACTTCCACATCACTGAATTCTGTTTTTATTCACAATTTGTACAGTGTCCCAACTTTTTTGGAATCGGGTTTGTATAAAAAAACTTTGCCAAGGCAATGTTTCTCATTTTTGAAATAAACTAAAACTTACTAAAAATTATAGACATATTAAAAAACTGATAAAATTACAGAAACACAACAATTTCTATATGAATCAGTTCTTCATTACTTGATGGATATGAAGCATTAGAACTAGTGCTAATTATAAATCAGTACCCACATATTCAGTCATTCATGTTTAATTGAATGATTGACATTAATCCCAGTGTCATTCACCTGCAGCACAGCTGTGAGCCAAACCTCTTCATCCAGAACGTCTTCACTGATACACATGATATGACCCACAATTCCCACTCATCGCTTTCTTCACAAACAGGTGAGGATCGTCAGTCAGTCCTGATGATTACATTTAGAATAAGAGCTGTAATGCAAACACTATTTTAATGTGTAAAATGAGAGTGATTGTAAGTCACTGAACCGAACTGAATGAGGCGTCTGTGATTTCACAGAAACAAATGTAGCTCTCTGTTATGCCGTTTATTTAGTCTCAAATCTAGCGCACATAAAAACAAGCCACTCTTATGAAACTTTGGAGGCGGGGACAGTGGCTGATATGATATCTCCTTTCCTTTGGTTACTTTCAACAACAAGTCAAATGTAGTCTACGGTGTTACAATATATAGACATTTGGTTTCACTGGGTCACAACTTGTTTAATGGATTATTACGTAAAAGTAACTAAATTAAAACAATACATAATTTGTGTAATATGATAAATCATCTGAGCTGTTTTTCCTGACTGATTACATTAGTAAACTATGGTATTAATCTAGGGCTAATACTTTTACCAGCTGTTGTTGTTTTTTTTTTAATTGTCGGGCTTTAAAATTATGTCAGTAATCAGTTACACATTGCAATGTTTGTTATAACAACTACTTTGGGTCAGAATCTACTAAAAAAAAAAAAAACATGGTACTTTGGCTGAGCGACTTTCCCCCCATCAGGAGGAGGTTCCCCTGGATTGAAATCAAGGTCTGGGGGCATCTAGATCGGACCGAAAGGGCACTTTAGTATTGGTGATTAAAGGGGCATGGGCTCGAGCCCCCCCCGAAGCCCTATCCACCCTGACCCCCCCTTTAAAGGTGCAGGAGGAGGGTTCAATGAACACTGTGTAGAGATCATATCGATCGGAACAGTTCATGCACGTAGCTCACTTCCAATTGAGCTGGTTATCTGAATCGGGTGTGTTAACTAAGCGAGACATGCAAAATATACAGAGTGGGGGGGGCGTGAGGTAGAAACCTGCGTGGGACAGATTTTTCAGTTCCACTCCCGCAGAAAAATATCTTATCTGGTCCCGCTCCCACCCGCGACATTCATGTTTTGTCCCACTCCCACCTGCAAAAGCCTGCATAAAAGTAGTCTATATAGATTTTTTTCAGTACATCGAAGAAATTTACATCTTTCCTATGATCCACAATATCCCAGCATAAATGCTCCCGATAAATTATTTGTTATTTAGGCTAAGCATCAACTTTCACAAACCACTGTTATTTTTAACATAAAAGCAAGCATGGGCTGCTGCGTGCGTGGTTTGGCATGGCAGTATGCGAGCAGCGCTTCCTTTATTATCTCTAAAAGCTGACATCTCAGTTCATCACGATCTCATAAAGCTCTGTTATAACAAAATGAACATATGCACAATTAATCTTTCACAATGTATACACTTCTTGTGTTAAAATGAGACGATTCGCGAGCACGCAATTGCAGCACTGCGTTGAGTTTTGTTTTCTCGTTGGATTTGATTGCTAGAAGGAGGTCCGGATTAAACTTATCACTCTGATGTTCCAGGCAAACACCCGCTGAGTTGTGATGGGTACATTGAGCAACCTTTAAACACTGTTATAAATAGAAAACTCTGCTAGCGTGTGCGTGTTAATCATTTTTTAAAAACATTTGTGATTAGCTGTTCGTTTTGCTTTGTGCAAACATAAATAACATTTACTGTGTTTAGACTTTTATTGTTTGATCATTCTATTTTGCAGGAGACCCGCCAAACATTTTATTCTCCCGCATCCCGCAACACGAGCTCTTCCAGCCAGCACCCGCACTCAACATCAAGAGTTTTGTCTCCGAGTCCGCACCTGTTGGTTGGGTCCCGCGGCTGACCCGAAGGTCCTCTGGTGGAGTGCAGGGCTCTAGAATGAGGACTGTAATTGGGAACCGCGTTGGGTTACATCATGTGTCATTCACTGGTGAGAAAACTTTATAAGTACTACAATACCAGGAAGGAAGATGGGGATGTTGATGTTTGTCTGCCATTCTCGCTCTGTCTGCACAGCGTGTGTGAATGCGCTGATGACGTATCCTGTCTGCGCGAACCGGGTGCACAGAGGTGGATAATACATACGTTGACAGGCAGGTAGGAAAGCCAATTAAAACGCTTGGACTGAGCGTTTTGATTGGACGAACATTTCTTGGTCCTATGCCTTCCACAGAATATATAAATACAGATAAATACATTTAGACCACTTAACTTAATGATTGCTTTCGGGATGTGAATAGACTTTCAACCAGCATAACAAAAAATGTTTCTGAAGACAATCACCTATTGCACCTTTAAACATGAAGGTTGTTTTCATTTTACCCAGACTGCCAAGGCCATGTTTTAATTAACCACTCGGACACTAACCTAATCTCACGGGACTAGTGAGTGTGGTTTTCCACGCACGGAGCAGAAATGCATACTAAGCGAGGATGGTTTTCTGCTTGGATACTGTTATGTGCACTCGTGTCGTGTGTGCACGTTTTGATTTTAATGTGCACGAGATTTAAGACTGAATAAACACCATACTCCATTAATGTGTTTTCTTTTTATTTCTCAGGTCAGAGCAGGAACTGAACTGACCTGGAACTACTCATATGCAGCAGGAAGTGAGCATGATCATGTGACATTCTGAGGTGTTCATTCTGTAGTGTTTCCTAATGACAGCGGTTTGTATTTCTGTCAGGTGTTTTTATGCAGCAGCTCTGAGACTTTACAATAAAAATCAGTCAAATAAAGCTGCACTGTGTGTTTAGTGTACTGGACAGAAATGCTCCAGTAAACAAATATGCTTCTGTTCTAATGAAAGACATTTACTTTGATTCATTCAGCACAGATTTTCACCATCATCAAACACAGTAATTAAACAGCCTTTGTGGGCTCATCGGCTCCTTTGGTTCAGCTACTGTAATGACTGAGTTTTGTTTTCAAACCTTTAATCTACAAAGAATAGAAATGTCCATAGATTAATATATCACTAAAATAATTAAAATTAGAATTCCAAAGGTTTTAAGAGCTAAATGTTCAGGGATTTTTACTCACAATTTCTACCTGATAAAATAATTTCGAATTTGGCAACTTCATGTTACAAATGAGGAACATCAGAAGTAATTTAGCTTCAGAGCACGCAAGATATGAAATGCAGAAAAGACCAGAAAGAGAACACGATGTTTTATTATTATTTTATGAGCGTGAGTTGTAGTAAGTGTTTTTGTTGAATAAATGCTGAAGATTGTGTCAGCTGTGTTTCATGTACTAACCCTTTAATGCCTAGTTCACTCTACAGGATTTTAAGCCCGAGTTGCGACGAGCTCGCCGACAGGTCGGGCTGTGATCGGGGAAAATCAGTGGGTGATCAGCGCTCGGCAATCAGAGTTGCCAAGTCTGCGTATTTTACGCGACTTTGGGCTTCTTTTCTTTTGTAAAGTTGAGTGAAAAAATCCGGGTCGTGGGGTTGCAGTTTCTTTTGGGTTTATTGGGCTTATTTAAAAAAAATATGGTTGCTTGTTAAGCCTGGCTCACACTACAGGATTTTTAGCCCGATTTAGCCCCGATTTTCCCCTCCCGAGAATCAGAGAAAAAATATTGTAGAGCACCTCGATCGATCCCGATGTTCGGATTATCTGGTAATGTGAGGCGTTCACCGATCGAATCTTGCACCTCCCGATCTGCTCGCACACAAATTGGGGCCGCCCCAATCATATCAAACATGTGTGAAGTTGGGACTTTAAATCGGAGATGACGACGGCTATAGGATTACATCAGTAGCCTACTTTCAAATAGCCAAATGCGCACCACAAACAGCTGATTACGGATCATTGGATAGTATGGGGGGGGGAGACGGATTAAACTGCTTTTTTAAGTTTTGTAGTAACACAACTGTCTGTATAATGTGTCGAAAACGTATCACAACTGTAAGGAGAAGGAGACGCGCTGGGGTGAAATTTTGATCGTACCGGGTGAGTGCAGAAGGCTGCTAGCATGCTAGCAAACATATGTAAACATCACTGAAATATAAATGATGATCTGCTGCGTGAGATCACGTGAGGCGAGCACTCTGGACTGCTAATCTTAAAGGGGTCATATGATGTGGCTAAAAAGAACATTATTTTGTGTATTTGGTGTAATGAAATGTATCTATGCGGTTTAAGGTAAAAAAACATCTTGGTAACGTAACCGTTTCCTGAGTACGGGAACGAGTGACGGTGGGCTGCCTTGAGACGTATATGGGAAAAAAGCATTTTTTCTCCTGAACTGAAGCCTTTTCATTCACGCAGTGAAACTGCAGGGCCATTGGTTCGTGCAGTGCTTAAAAACAGGAAACAAGGTCGGCAGCGGGAGCCGGACAAGGTTGGTCGATGCCATAGGGGGTTGGAATGCACATATATGTTTCAACTACTCTGACGGGGCAGAGCGAGATAGCTCTCTGTCCTTTCAGTTGGAGGATGGAAGCTGGAGAGTGTAATGACCCTGGTTATGAACGGAGTGGAGAGCACTTTAGGTGACGTAACCTGCTTGGTTTTTTGTGTTTCCCCAGGACCTTTAGTGTCGTTAGGCCCGACTTCAGGCAGGCAGGTCTATACGAGAGCACCTGCAGCGGTCCCTATTCGATTTAATGATGCTCGTCTAGAAGCAGAGCTACAGTCAAAAAATCTGGGTGTTATATTAGATAGAAACTTGTCTTTTGAAAATAATATTTCACATGTTACAAAAACAGCATTATTCCATCTTAGAAACATTGCCAAGCTAAAAAACATGTTATCTGTTTCTGATGCAAAAAAGCTAGTTCATGCATTCATGAACTCTAGACTGGACTACTGTAATGCACTGCTAGCTGGTTGTCCTGCATCTTCAATAAACAAGAAAACAGGTAGTCCAAAATGCAGCGGCTAAAGTCCTTACCAGGTCAAGAAAATATAATCATATTACGCCAATTTTACAGTCTATGCACTGGCTACCTATTAAGTTCCGTATCAAAATATTATTACTTGCCTATAAGGCCCTTAATGGGGTTCGCAGCCTGCGTAACTAACTAGTCTTCTACCACGCTACAAACCATCACGCTCCCTAAGGTCGCAAAAAAAACCTCTGGACTTTTGGTAGTACCTAGGATAGGAAAGTCCACTAAAGGAGGTAGAGCTTTTGCACATTTGGCTCCCAAACTCTGGAATAACCTTACTGATAACGTTTGGGGTGCAGACACACTCTCTCTGTTTAAATCTAAATTAAAAACACATCTCTTTAGCCAAGCATTCACATAATGCATATCATAATCTTGTACTGCAGTTATATCAAATCAAATGCGCATTATTATTCTTTAGTTTGGGTTAAACAAAATTTTTTTGCTTGGTTGGAACAGCAGCTACGCTATTTATGTCTCTATTTGTTTCTCTGTTTTCGTGGTAACTAGGATTTACACAAGCTACAGTCTGGATCCAGAACACCGGAGAAGATATGATGCTAACCCCTCAGAGGACCTCAGACGATGCCAACCCTGAAACAACATAAACAACCACATTTTGCTACAAGTTTGATTGCATCATATAATAACTGCTGTTAATATTGTTCATCGTCTGTTTTATCACGTCTTAAATTGATTTGTCCGTACTGCTGGTTTGTCTGGTCAGAGGAGAACTGGCCCCCCGACTGAGCTTGGTTTCTCCCAAGGTTTTTTCTCCATTCTGTCACCGATGGAGTTTTGGTTCATTGCCGCTGTCGCCTCTGGCTTGCTTAGTTGGGGAAACTTCATTTCCAGCGATATCGTTGACATGATTGCAAGATACTATTTAAACTGAACTGAGCAGGATGATCACATCACTGAATTCAATGATGAACTGTCTTTAACTGAAAATTTTGTGTTTACTATTGTCATTTTGCATTATTGACACACTATTTTCCTAATTAATGCTGTTCAGTTGCTTTGACACAATCTGTATTGTTAAAAACGCTATATAAATAAAGGTGACTTGACTCAAGCCTGATCGATCATACCTGCGAGTTTGCCATTTCTGCCTCCGAGTAACTGGGAGGAGAGAAACACCAGAGTGGGGGAGGCGGGGCTTAGCGACGCACACACAAATGCGAAGCTGCCCGCGTTTCACTTTGATCTGCCTGGGAGGATTAAGCTGCTCGTATAACGAGGTGCATCGATCCTCATGTGTAACACACACTGGCAGATTAAGCACACATGATGTGTGTAGAGGATTGCTCAAGTCTGATCGTTCAACCCGCGAGCTCGTCGTTGCTTCCTCCGAGGTAGCTGGGAGGAGAGAAACATGAGCACAGGGAGGCGGGGCCACCTTCTGCGAACGAACGGGGCCCGTGTCTGTGAGCGCAGCCATAGTGACACACACACAAATAGTGAGCAAAAAAAGTGAGCATTCTGTCTCAGTAAGCACGTAGCTCACTGCCCTTCTGTGGCGGATCCGAGTGCAACGGAGAGAGAGCACGCAGGCACAGCGCCGGTATGAGATCAGTCAGACCGATTGCTTATTCCCTGACTCCGCTGTTTCCCTCTCCGAGGCTTGCTGAGAGAGGAGAAACGTGAGAGCAGGGCTGCTTTCAGTGAAAGGCAGTCCGCGAGTGGAGAAAAGCGAGACTCATGCTCGAGTGAACATTCTATCTCAGTAAGCGCGTAGCTCACTGCCCTTCTGCAGCAGATCCGAGTGCAATGGGGAGAGCGAGCACGCGGGTACAGTGCCGGCATACGATCGCGCAGAAGACCCGGTTTTGATTAGCTTCTGATCTGCTGTTCTATTTGATCCGAGGGCTCACTGAGAGAGGGAAGAAAAAGGGAGAGCAGGGCGTCTCCTTTTGATGTGGAGCGGACGCGAGGGAGCAAGAGCGAGACTCATGCTCGAGTGAGCATTTTATCTCAGTAAGCACGGAGCTCACGGCCCTTCTGCGGCGGATCCGAGTGCCACACTCGCAGAGCGACATTGCAACATTTTGCTGTCGTGATGATGTTTGAATAGCTCTTTTAGTGGTTTTTTTTTTTTTTTTGTGTATTTTTTCCTGCTGAGGAAATAAGCTCTTTTAGAATGTCGTTGGTGGTAGGTGGCAGGTGTGCTTGTGTGTGTTCCCAGAACGGTAGGTGGCGGAGGAAAGAAGAAAGAAAGCAGGTCAGCTGTGCTGAGAGGGTCCCGATTCCAAAGCTGCGAAGGCCGTCGGTCAACGGCCGGAGCAGGCGTTCAGGATCAGCGATGACTCACGAGGAGAAGAAATCCTCAACGGCGAGCAGGCTTTCAGGATCAGCGATGACTCTACGAGGAGAAGAAATCTGTCAACGGCGAGCAGGCTTTCAGGATCAGCGATGACTCTATGAGGAGAAGAAATCTGAGAATCCTGTGGCGAGCGCCCGCTTATATAGCCAGATGCCCCGCCCATTCTGGCGGGCTTTGCCAAGCCATTAGTTAGTTTTTTAAGCACTGCACGAACCAATGGCCGTGCAGTTTCATTGCGTGAATGAAAAGGCTTCAGTTCAGGAGAAAAAAAGTTTTTCCCATATGCGTCTTAAGCAGACGCAGTACGAGTGAAGTATCGAAAGGGAATTATTTTCCACATACTAGACATTATTGTTTCTCCTCTATGCCCCGCCTTCGAAAACGCTGTTGATTTTTAAAAAGATCATCGGTCTGAAAGTGAGGTGTGCTGTGATTGGCCAGCTACCAGTGCATTGTGATTGGCCGAATTCCTCAAGCGTGTGATGGAAATGTTACGCCCCTTACCATATTGTGATGCCCTGTCCGGCCGGAGCGACGAGACAAAAACATGAAAACCCATTATAAACGAGGCATTTGTTGCATCCAGTGGGGACATAATTATGGATTATAATGACTTATACTGTCTTTTTACGCTTTGCGTTGCATTGCATCGCGCCCGGGTAAACATAAAACTCTGTCTGCATTCGTGATCAGAGAAATGACAAACAACAATGCTATTCTACTGCCCAAAACTCTCGTTTGAATCATCAGTGGCAAATACTTTAAATAAAAACGTACTTACAGTCTGTGAGTCAGAACAGCCGGCATTGTAGTCTACTCTACCAGGAAACAGTCCTCCATAAAATGTGTTGCACACATCTGAATATTTTGGGTGAAACTGTTCTGGAACAGTGTTGTAAATACAACTTAACCACTGATAGTTGATAGTTCTTTTGGAAGGCAAAAAAGTCGTTTTGCTTTCCCAACTCGTCTGCCGCAGTTACCCGTGCATAATATAAGGGACCCCTCATTGGAGGAAAACTCACGTTCAGACGAAGCATTGCGTGATGCTGTAACCAAGCGATGCCTCAATCAGCGTAGAGGAGTGGGCGACTTTCTTTTCGCTTCCTTTTCCATTGTTTTTGTAATGTATACTTCTCCCGGCTGTAATACAAAACAAAGTAGGCATATACTAATAATAAGAGTTAAATATGGTATGAATCAGCCCTATAGGTTTAGTGGCTATAAAATATGTGGAATGTTTCTAGATCACTTGAAGTTTGTATTTTTCTTTTCATCTGTCCAACTATTTGCTCACAGGGTTTGGAGAGGAGTGTTGTTCCCATTATGTGCAGTTTGCGATTTTGTCCAAGAGCTCCAGTTTTGATTAACTACAAAGACGTGGTTTTCAGTTTAAAGTGGCAGGCTTAGTAATGGGATAAATAATTGATTAATAACTAATAATGTGTAAATAAAATCACAAAAAACTATTGGGCTTGTTTTTGAAGCTGCGGGTGCTTATATGTCTAGCAAGAGTTTGCCAATAGTGGTGGCAATCTTTTTTGAAACAATAACGCCGCATCAAGAAGCCGCTGACATGTCGCGACACAAAACGAAATCTAGCATGGCTACATATATGGCCCCAGGTCGGCCGTCTCGACATCACGTGGTGTCAGGTGTCTTGACGAGCAACAGCCAATGAGAGAGCAAGGCATGGGTTGAGGTCAGCACAAGAAAAACAGCAGCAGCAACATGGCTTATTGGCTTTAAGAAAAGTTTGGAGACAAGAATTGGAACAAAATTTTTCAGAACAGCATCATTCCCATGCACGCATCATTCCCGTTCCACTTCTCGCGTTTGTTTTCATGAGAAAATGTGGTTTGGGGGCCGAGATTTTCAGAGATTCACTTACTATAAGGAGATGAGAAGGTCTGTATTACTTACTATTGGAGAGAAAGAGTAGACGGTCAACTTGGATCACGTGTGCCTTAATAACCAATCACATTATAGCCCTGACGTCATTGAATTTCAGTCAGAGTTGTGTGACACTCAATAGCCATTTACGGATACCATTGGAATGAATGAGAAATGCCGTAAGCTGAATCCCACCTGTCGCAAAAAGTCAGTGACTTCTCTTATAAAACAGCAATTTTTTTTGGTGTAAACTAAAAATAGTTCAATCTAAAAGTATTGTTTAGTGTAAAACACTTTGGAGATTAGCCAGTAGGCTGTCGATTCATTAAATGATAAGCTGTTTCCTCTAAAAAGCTGTTTATTCAGTGTAGTGAAGCCTCTGCTCCATTTACATCCATTAAAAAAAATGGCCTCTGGTCTCCTTTCCCACATACTGGCAAACCGGAAGCGTTAGCATTAGCCGTTACGCTTTTTTTTAAGGTTACGCCTTCTAGTGGCTTTGGTGTAGAGTCGTTGGGTGACAGAGTTGTGTTTGACCCCCTGTTGTGGATCATTTACGTAGTGTCACATAGTGTGAACACCACAACAACTTCGAGACAGACAGCAAGTCATGTAGTCTGAACAGCACAGCGATCTGCCGACATTTAAAGTCATGTAGTGTGAACTAGGCTTAAACCTGTTTTAAGGACCTACAAATAAATCAATAAACCAACAACACAGAAAACCATATTTCTAATTGATGATGAAATGATTTCAGACAAGTGCATGATGAATAAACTGTCAGAACTGGCCAAAACAATAACATTTCTGCATGAAGGTATTTGTGATGAAGAACAGTTGTGAAAGTTGTCAAGTGGTTGAGCTAACGGGTTAGTACTGCTCATTATCGGTGTGGAGTTGACTAGTTGAGTTTGACTGTTGGAACATTAGAATCAAAGATCCTGAATACTATATCTAAACAGCGAAATATACATTTATTTTTAAATACATTTCAAAATACAAAAATGGCCAAAAATATATTTGCTTAAATCTCTACCAGTGGATTTCTTTTGTGTATTTCTGAAAATATACTTAAATATTTTTGAAAGCATTTAAATTATACTGAACTATATATTTTGCCCTATACTTATATATATTTCAATCCAACACGTGAACATAACACATTTCAATAAAATTCAGGGAACATACTTTACAAATTGTTCTTGACTGACTTAAATGGTTAAAAGTTAATACTTTACAATGTTCAAGTTCAGACATTAAATTACAAATGTATTTTTTTTTTATCTCTAGGCTATCCAATTGCATTAGTCTAAACATACTGTAAAATTGGAAGTATACTTTCTGGTATTTTGAAACATCGGAACACACGGTCAAGGTCCAAAAAAGTATGAAAGACATGGTCAGAATAGTCCATCCGCAATCAGTGGTTCAACCGTAACATTATGAAGCGACGGGAATAGTTTTTGTAGTGAAGAAAACAAAAATAACGACTTCATTCCACAAGTCGTCTCCTCTGTCTCTCCACATCACCATAGTGCATTTGAAGATATCGTGGCCGCAAGAGGTATGCTCCGTGTCAGCCGCGCTGCACTAATGCGCTGTTTTCGTTCAAATCAAAACGTAAACACATGTAGAAAACATTTGTCGCGGCTGACTCGGAATATCGTACACAGTTCGCGTTCAGTGGATATTCTCCAAAAAAAAGGCACTATGGTGATGTGGAGAGACAAATTGTTGAATAAAGTTATTTGTTTTCTTTGCATACAAAAAGTATTCTCTTTGCTTCGTAACATTACGGTTGAACCACTGATGGCAGATGGATTATTCTGGCGATGTCGGTCATATTTTTCTGGATCTTGACAGTGTCATTTACTTGGCAGTCAATGGGACCGTCACAAGCCTCCCGGTTTTCATCCAAAATTGTGTTCCAAAGATGAACGAAGCTTTTACAGTTTTGGAACACGGGGTAAGTGATTAATGACAACTTCCATTTTGGGGTGGAGTAACCCTTGATTTCATGTGGGACTTCAGAAAGCCTGTAGAAGGCAGTGGTGGCGCGTAGGTTTTAAAATAGAGGCACACTAATTGTATTGGTCTAGGATCCCTGCCGATTATTATTTGCTTAACCACTTTAAAATGGCTTTTTGGTTGCTTTTAGTCAGAAAACGTAAAGAAAACGACATACAGCAAGATAATATAATTTCACTTACCTGGCCTATCACTTGAAGTAAACATCCATCCCTTCTTAAAAGTCTTTTGTGCCGTTTAATTAAGCCGACTGCTGTAACGTTAGCCTATATCCAGCTTAGGCTGTTTTCCCTAAATTTGTATATATATACACACACACACACACACAGTTCAAATGACAGCTTGGTAAATCTGTTGGCGATCAAATATTAAATATTGCTACTCCTCATAAGTAGGCTACTTGGTACATTATCAGCGCAACGGCAGACGTTCAAACTAATATCACGTAAGTTACGTCTCGGTGATGATTGGTTAGGGTTCTTTTTCTCAACACTCCTCAGCGCTGAAAGTGAACACTCGATGCTGATTGGCTAATTATTTACACCAACGGAGGCACGAGAGCTCAGCTCTCCCCCGGCCTCCCCCTCCCCTTCTCGATCACTTAGCGGTTGTAATTACATCAGCAGATTCGCGTTAGAAAAGCGGCCAGTTTCACGTGTGTACGGATTACATGCAACGTACCAAAAAAAAAAAAACATTGAGACATTAACTGAAATGAATTTTATTAACATTAAACCATCCTCCTCCCATTTTCAGCTTAAAATTATGGGGAGGCTGTGCCTCGCCGCACACGGTTTGAAGGGTGTGCGGTCACAACATTTACCAGTAACGGAGTTACTTTAAAAAACCATTAAAGAAAATAGTTTTATTAAAATTGAAAGCCCATCCAGTCAAGTGCTTAAAAATAAATAAAGGGTCCCAGCATCAGAAGTCCCGTGACTGGACTTCTTTGTTGGTGTTCGGGTCCCGCGGACCTTTGGTCTTCTTGGGCAGCAGCTGCGCCTGGATGTTGGGCAGCACGCCGCCCTCCGAGATCGTGACGCCGCCCAGCAGCGTGTTCAGCTCTTCGTCGTTGCGCACCGCCAGCTGGATGTGACGCGGCGCGATGCGCAGCTTCTTGTTGTCGCGGCTTGCGTTTCCCGCCAGCTCCAGCACCTCCGCGCACAGGTACTCGATAACCGCCGTTAGATACACCGCCACCCCGGAGCCGATGCGCGCCGCGTAGTTTCCCTTTCGCAGGAGACGCGCGATGCGGCCAACCGGGAACTGAAGGCCCGCGCGGGCCGAACGCGACACAGACGACTTGCTCTTTGGTGCAGCGACGATCTTACCGCTACCAGACATGACGAAGAAAACGGTTTAAAAAAAATAAAAATAAAAACCTAGACAAGCAAACAAACAGACAGACAGACCAGTATATCTGCACATAACTAACCGAAAACCACCAAGTAGGCTTACTTAACGTTAAAGAAATTCAAAACAATTTTAGGTAGTTAAAATGCAATAAAGTAACTAAATTCTGAGTTAAAAAAATGACTTCGATAATAAACAAACACCAGAACAACTTAAACGTACCTGATAACCACACCCACAGGAACAAGCAGTGGAGTTCTTTGATTCTTATTTAAGAGCATTGTGTTTTATACTAGAGCTTAATTGGTTTTAATTAAAATTCACCTGTGCAAATGAGTTGGTGGCTAATCAGCTCTTTGAATTTTTCATTATGTTGTAAATGTTTAATTAGAGTGAGTCTTATGAGTGCATTTCAAAACTTTTTTGTTTTTAAGATTTAAGAGTTGAATAAAATTGTGGAATGAAGTCTATTTACTATTTACTTTACTATAAAAAGCTATTTACTTACAAACGTGTTTATATTACTAATATTTGTAATATTTATGACTGTATTTGTTAATTTCAGTATCTTGAATTTGATGAGGGCAACGTAAAGTTATATTTTTTATTTATCTATTTGTTATTTATTGGTTTATTTTCAGAGGGTTGGGTTAGGTTAAGTCAAAATAAGTTACACATTTTAGCAGAGCTTTACATGTATGTCAGTGCATATTTTTAAATATTGAGTAGTTTTAGAAAGTTATTAAAATATGAATAGAAAGTTAAATGTAGTTTAATCAAATAGAGTTGCTTCATGATTCTTTAATCATGATTTCTTCCACAGGTTTAATAACTTGTTTGTGGTTTGGATTTTTCTGCAACCACGTGTTGTGTTGAAGTCACATGGCAGCTGTTTTGATCATGTGACCATTTGTTGTGGAGGACACTCATGACTCGTGTGATCAAATGATTCGTGGTCGGTGATATTAGTGATCAGTGCTCATTTGATTCAGTAGTGTCCGGTTAGTTCGCAGTGGTCGGTCAGTCATGAGTTATGACTCTGTGATCATATGAATCATTTGTGTTCAGAGTTCACATTGATCGTATGAATCGTTTGTGCTTGGTTTACAGTGATCAGTGGCTCATTTGATTCATTAGTTTCAGGTCATTCGCAGAAGTCAGTCATGAATCGCACGCTCTTCGCGGTGTGCCTCGCGTTCGTCGCCGCTCACAGCGTCCCGCTGTCGGTCCCGCCGCATGAGGAGGTCGCTCGGATGGCTCGGTTCGTGGTCAATAAGTGTGATTGGGCTTCAATGGCGACGATCTCTACTCACGATCCGGTCAGAGGACAGCCGTTCTCCAACGCCTTCTCCATCAGCGACGGGCCCGCGGGCAACGGAACCGGAACACCCTACATGTACCTCACACACATGGAGATTTCAGTCCAGGACCTGCAGGTGCTAATCAATACTGATCAATAATCAATACTGATCAATGGAGACTGACACGAGCTCAGACACTTGTGTAATAAAGTTACAGAACCCTAACAAATATTTACCATGTTTTTTGCTATACTACTTTGAAGGCATTTCCAGAACGTAAATTTAAACATGGGATAAAACCAGGTTCAAATTTCTTGTTGGATTTTGTTGACAGAGTTAACGTTAACATGAGTGTGTTGACATAATTAGAGTTGTTGACATATTAAGAGTTAGGTTTTTTCCAGAGGGGATTTTGGATTTCTCTTTTTATCACTCCATAAATCAGAAAATATGTAAACAGACAGAAAACAAATACATTTGCACCATGTTTTTAGGAATAAAATGTTGTATATATCAGTGGGAATGATATATGAACAAACCCCTCAGTAAAAGCCTTCAGAATATAGATAGGAATAAAACTATAAAGTTTGGTGTATGTAAGAGAACAACTCTTTAAAAGATATGGATTACAATTGAAATCTACACATGCAAATAGATAAAGTGCAATAAAGGAAACACTTAAATGTGTTTTTTGGATGTTTTCTTTCCACTAGTCTGAAAGAAGACATGTTATATGGAAGCAAAATACACTAGTAACAAAATAACAGTAGTTTTGTCTGTAGTGTCTTGCTTTAAACTGGCATTACTGTATGAGATCGTGGTAAATTGTGTTTAAAGTTAGTTTGACTTGTAATCTGTAATATGACACACAACATGCAAATTAAAACAGCACATGAATATGTAACGCTGATGCAGTTTTATGTAAGTGTGACGTCAGCGTGCTTCAGCACAGAACTGATAGGATGCAACACAGCACTTTTAGTTTATCAGCTCTTAACATTCAACAGAACTGTGTGGCTGAAGTTTAAACAAAAACCCTGAAAGTTGAGCTCTGTATGTGTGTGTGTGTGTGTGTGTGTGTGTGTGTGTGTGTGTGTGTGTGTGTGTGTGTGTGTGTGTAACAGGTGAATCCGCAGGCATCTCTGTCTGTGTCTCTGGCTCAGACCAGCTACTGTAAGAATCATGGCTTCGATCCTCAGAGTCCACTGTGCGCCCACATCATCCTGTCCGGCTCTGTCGTGGAGGTCTCGCACCTCTTCATCTCATTTCAGTCGAGTCCAATCTGAATCAGTGATTGTTTGACGGTCAGCAGTGAATCTGTTTTGCAGGTGAACGGCAGCGAGGCGTCAGTGGCTAAAGCCGCTCTGTTCAGCAGACATCCAGAGATGATCGACTGGCCCACCGACCACAACTGGTTCTTTGCCAAGATGAATATCACACAGGTTTGGGTGCTCGATTACTTCGGTGGAGTAAAAACCGTGATACCTGAGGAATATTACAGAGCCACTCCATAATGGAAACATTCTGGTGAGTCTGTTAGACGCGATTGAGCTTCAGTTATATGATTCAGTTATATTCAGTCAACATGAACAAGACATTGAACTTACATGTGTATTTGTTCTGAAATCATTTAATCATTGTGCTGTGCTGAAAATTTAGTTTTCTCATCAAAAATGACCAACCTTTTAGAAATCACTTGTAAATCATTCTCATTATCACCAGATATTGGATTCAATCTTTTTTGTCAACTTTCATTTAGCACATGTTTTGTGTTTCTATTTAGAACTGATTAATTCAGTTTTTGAACAAAAACATTATTTGTGGATAATTTTGGCAGTATTCAGTTTTTGAATAAAAAAAAACACTATTTATGGATAATAAAAGCTGAAATGCATAAACTCAAATTAATGATGTCTATGATCTATCAGTCCCAAAAAGAAATACAAAACCTGTGCTGATTGGAAAAATCCAAGCTTTTGTAATAATAATCAGTTGCAATCAAAATTATTCATTTGTAATTTACAAATGTAAGCTTTTCTGAAGATCCAGTTTTTTTTTAATGCATCTATAACAGTTTAGTGGCTATTAATGATGATAATGTCAACATGTAATATTTTTGAGGTACAGAATTTTTTTGTAATTTAAAAATATTTTGTCATATTTATTCAGCCCCTATTCAACGCTGGTTATTAATATTTGTATGTTATGGTAGAAAATTGTGTTAAAACACAAATCAAGCCTTTGGAAACACTATAACAAAACTGTATTAGCTTGAACAGTTACACATTCATACATTTATCCTATATATTTGCTAAAGTTGAGTAGCAAATATGGCCAAGTCAAAAAAGCTCTTACAAAAGCTATAGAGAATAAACTGTTTTATAAAGTTAGATGGTCTATGGCTACAAGAAGGCACCAAAAGTTCCTAGAGACACAGTTGGCAGCCTAATTCAGAAATTTAAAATGTGTTGTAACAGAAAACCTTTGAGGGTGTTGAAGAAAAAGCACAATATCATCAAGGGGAATAAAATGTTTGATCAGAGCAACTGAGAAAAGCCCTCAATGTACAGCCAAAGACTTGCAAGATGATCTGATGAAAGGAGGAAAAAACATTTCAATGCAGAATATAAAAAGAACGCTAGAGAAGCATGGCCTTCATGTTGGGACACCTCGCCATATGCCACTCTTTACCAAGAAGAACTTAAAAGGCCAACTTGAATGTGCTAAAATTAATTTGGATAGACCTGTGGAGTTCTGAAACGATGTTTTATGGAGTGATGTGGCCAAACTGGAACTTTTTGGATGCATGGATCAGTGGTTTGTCTGACGCAAAAAGCTTATAAGCAGAAGAACACCATCTCCATGGTCAAACATGGCGGTGGACCAGTCTTGTTATGGGGATGTTTTGGTGTTGCAGGAAGTGGAAATCTTAACTGTATGAAGGACTTGGATTCTTTGAAGTACCAGGCCATTTTGCCAAAGATTGTGATGTCTTCGGTGCAGTGACTGAAGCTTGATGATCAATCGACTTTCTTGCAGTCCAGCCATCCCAAAGTACACATCCAAATCTGTTTTTTGTTTTTTTTTTTTTTTTTTTTTTTTTTTTTTATACGGAAACTTGCTTCAGGGATCAGTCATGAATGTTCTTGGGAGGGGGATGACTGGCCTGTTTTTCAAACACAGTCTTCCGATTTAAATCTTACTGAAAATATTTGGTGGAATTTGAAGAAAACAGTGGCAACACAAAAACCAAAGATTATCAGTGATCTTGGAACTTTTTCAAGCAAGGAATGGGCCAAGATTGCAGTAGAGAAGTGGCAGAAGATTCTAACAGGCAGCGTTTATTGGAGGTTACAAAGAATAAAAGATTTTGCACAACATTGGCTTTTCATCAACTTTATGTTCTCAGAATCACTCAAATGTGTATCGATAATAGTTTATGAGCCTTGGTGAGAATGCGTTTCATAAAATTTTGTTCTATGCAGCAAAATGTCTTGCAGGTCAAGTGCGTTGAATAATTTTGATTGCAGCTGTAGCATAATGAGAGATTTATGTGTGATTTTTGTGCGCCAGTTATTTTTGATGGCACAGATTGTCCTAGCAAGTTGCAATTGCCATATATTTTAGAAACCACCTTTTCACATCCGGCCTTGTAAATCTCCCAGGTTCAGGAAACTGTCCTCCATAAAATGTGCTGCACACACTCAAACACTTGGGTTGTACTGTATTGGACAGTTTTGTAAATAAACCTAACCACTGATTGCTAATCTGTGTACAATTCGGAAGGCCAAATAAAGTATTTTTTTTATATATAGTAGTTTTATATAAGTATATTTTTGACTTTACTCCACAACATGGTGACAACAACACTACTGCAATACCTGAAGCCACGCCTTCTTTCTTTGCGTATCCATTTGGGCAGTGGTGTGGGATAGTTATGTAGATATGTGAGGGAGCATGCGATCAAGGTGTTTTCGGCAGGAGTTGATCAAGCCTTCTCTTTTAGATAGAAAAAATCCTTTTGTGGGAGACTTTGAGCTTTGTAACTTTGCAGATCGTGTACATATACAAACAGCTACAAAACAGACTAAAGAAAAAGTAAAACATGAAAGTGCATCATATGACCCCTTTAACTAGCATTTTAAGGGGGAAAAAAAAGTCATGTATGGGTCAAAATGACCCGGTTGTTCAGAGGAAGCTGCATTTCAAGCAAAGAGTCACTGTAGGCAACAAAATATTTAAGGTAAGAAGTAAAATACATAAAAAAATCCCCTTTTTGTTTTGGAGTGGGCAGATTGGACATTTCTAAGTGAACAATTTATTGAATCAAGAGTTTAGAATTGATTCACTGAAATAGTTTAAATTAAGTTTCTGCTGAATTTGAAATGAGAGTCAGTTGTTAAACATCTGTAAACATTGGAATGCTCTCACAAACACATTCAATCGTGTTCTTAGATTTATTTCACCAGCAAAATAATACTGAATATATTGGTTTGTATTATATGTCATATATGTATACGTGTCAGCTATGAGTGCAGCTGTTATCAGTCAGAAGCAGACGCTGTGCTGAATGTCATGTGACCAAAGTGTGTGTGTCTGTAGGAAGTGACACAGAAAACTTGATGAACTGGATCAAAATCACTGATGGAACGTTTCAGAAGAGACTCGAATTGATGAATGTTTCTCAGGTTGATGCTGTTTGAATCTTGTAGCACTGTGACGTGTGTGTTTGTGACCTATTAATCACATGTTAATTTCTTCATAACATTCATGGAACATGATGTGAAAATCTAGTTACTACATTTTTTGTAAGCATTTTGTAAAATGCTTAAGAAACATTTTTGCAGTTTGCACATGCTTTTTCATTTGAATGTTTGCAGATTCTCACCAAATACAAATACATCGCTACATTTTGATTTAAATCTTAGGAAAGTCTTGTGAGATTCACATGTATCACTTAGTTATAGATGTTTCATTTGGCTCTGACCTCCAACCTCTGATCTTTGTAGCAGGAAATATGAATGTCACGTCACGAGATGTTTTGCATCTAGGCTCATTTTGCTCATATTTTATAATCGATCAGTGTTTTTTATCTTCCAGCTCTATAAAATCACAGAGATGTCAGTCCAACGTTATTTACCCAGAGTGATTATTTTTCTAATGCTGTTGTATATTTTTAACAAGTATCTGGTTGTCATATTGCAGTGTGTGCAGTGAAATAAAGATCTGATTTTGGATTGAATTGTTCATCTAATTCTGTGTGACTTCTCTCATTCTATTAGTTTTATATATAATTTCTAAGTCAAATTTCTCAATACACAACCGTCTTTCATCTTGGCACAGCTGTGAATTTCACTTTCAAAATGCACCAAAACTAGCTAAGCACTATACATGTCTCAAGTCAAGCTATTCTTCCAAAACACTAGCACAGGTTATAACCCAACAAACATCACTTTGTCACTCATAGAACAATGACCTAAAAACACTATCAACGGGTAGCATTATATAATGTTTTCTTTTGTAAAATTTCATTACAAAGAAAGAATTACACTCTCCTCTGTTTAGAACTCACTGCAGTATGTTACATTTCAGTAATTTTTCCCCCCTGATTTGCGTTTTGTAGAGAAGGTAATGTAATGTGTAGTTGTTCAGCTAAATCTAGCGGTTTTGATAGTATTTCATTTTTTTTTTTAGATTCAGAATATATTTCAGAATTATTCAGCATTACTGGAGAAATGTAAATTGCTGTGTTCTTTTTTTTTATTAGGTTAGGCTTTGAACTTTGGTTTAAAAGTTTTGAAAAGAGTATGTAAATGTGCAAATTGGCCTGTAGGTATGTAGAGTTTTGATAGCGTTTGTGTCTGCATGTGAAAAGAATTCATTTAATTTGAAAACAATGTAGTAATTGAATGCATTTAGTCCCAAAACAATAAATGATCCACAGTTTTACCCAAATACTGTTGTTGAGCTCACTGTGTGAAGAGTTTTGAAAAAGTGATCGAAGTATTGACTAAAGTGTCCTAGCGATTGTAAAAACGAATCATTCATATTTTTTGGAGAGTGAGTAGCCATGAGTGTGTGTGTGTGTGTGTGTTGAGTGAGTAGGCCGTGAGTGTGTGTATTTGTGCATGTGTTTGAGTGAGTGTGTGTGTTTGTCATCAGTGTTCTGTAGATGGGTTGTGTCTGTACGTACAGGTGGAGCTTGAGGAGCCACTTCCTGTCAGAGAGCAGATCTCGAGCTTCACTGAAGTCACGGTGTCATTGAGTCAAACACACACACATACGCACGCATCTCAAAGCTGCGGCCTGTCAGACAGACAGACGGATAATGATGGCACCAAGAGCAGCATCCGGTGTGATCATCCTGCTGTCCATCACACCTGTGTCAGGTAAGAGTCACACATCGCTCTGTTTGTGAGTGTTGAGCTGATCAGAGACCAGATGTATCCGCTGCACTCAAGTCTGGAGTTGAGGGAAGGCCGCCATCTTTATCGAGGTTTCTGTGGAGTCGAGCGTTTCCTTCTGTCAAAAGATTCAAGATCCTCTCAAAAAATCGGCACAGAACACAAATATTTAAGTCTAAATCAGTGTTTGGCCTTTGGCCTCCTGAACTCAAACACTTCACTGGTGATCTGACCTCGGCTCACTAGTGTTGTGTTCTCACTCACAGGCCACGTCGGTGTGGCATCTGTCTGTTTCACTCCCTATCGAATATGTCAAGCGACTCAAATGTAATTATTATTAAGAATACTTTTAAATGTGATTATATGGAATTAAAGAACAAACGTGGTATTTTTTTTTTTTTTTTTTTTTTTTCTTTTTTTTTTTTTTTTTTTTTCTTTTTTTTTTTTTACAGATCGAAAGTCAACATCATCAGTATGAAAATAACCTTGAAGATAGTTTTGCTGCTGACATAGCAGTCAAAAAAGTTTATTTATTCCCCACATTTTATTATCTGATGAGAATTTAACAATACATGAACAGTGCAAAATGTTTTAAAATACATATAGTTTTGTAAAATTAGCATTCTTCTAGATTTTCCTAGTATTTACAGAACAAGTAAATATTTCTGTAATGCAACAAACATTTTATCCAGAACACAAATGAAAATCTCTCCACAAATTTAGACTAGTTTTATTTGGTTTGATTGTATATATTTCATAACAACTAATAATATTACAAAGATTACAAGACTGAATCTAAAGCTGCTTCGAAGCACAAATTGTGAAAAGCGCTGTACAAATAGAAACAATTTGACAAATATATAAACTATCCAGCAATGTCAATGACCCTAAATTAAATCATCACATGCTAAAAGTTTCACTGTTATCAAATTTTGCCAATTTGAGCATTTATCGTTTATTAGAAATGCTGAAATATCAGAACAAACTTGTGCTTCTCCAAACAACATGAGTTTCTAAGTGCTGAATTAAAATAAAACCTAAAAAAACTGCTTCTGTTTTTAAAAGCAGCTTTACAGTCAAAAGCAAATGAACAAACAACTGATCAATTCTGTAAATTATATTTAATGTTTAAATAAGTGTTAAATGTGTTAAGTTTATTTTGAGGTTTATGTGTTTTATAACTCTCAGGACAGAAGCTGAGTGTCGTGTGACAGTGAACTGATTCAGTCGTTGATTCTGTCCGTGTGAATCTCCAGCGGAAACACTGGAGGATTCTGCTGATCTCACATCAGATCAGTGTTCATGTGTTACTGGATTCACTGTTTCCACTCATGATCATTAGTGTGTTTCACTAACACACTCCAGTTGTGTCACAATATTGTGTGATATGAACATCCTGAGCCATTTTGCTTTGCTGATGTTTTTCCACAAACACAGATGAAAGAAACACACACACACACACACACACTGATGGTATTTTATTCTATAAATAGCATGTATCTACAGTCTATCTTATTCTTTTAGGATAAGAGTACATACATGTTTTATATTTTTATTCTTATTATTTATTTTAGTTTTATTTCTATTCAGATCAAGTCTCGAAGTTTTGGAGAATCATACAAACATTCAAACATACATATTATTAGAATAAACATTTAAATTTAAATATTGCAGACCATCAGATCTGTTTTTTGTTTGTTTTTTTGTTTCTACTTCAGTGTCAGCTTCAGCTTGTCTAGTTTGACTTTCTTGAGCGTCTTGAAGAATCTTCAGTTCCCAATTAAACTTTATGTCACTTTTCTGAATAGACATGTCTGCTGAAGGAACTGAGATTCCGCTACTGAAGGTTGTTTTTCATCAGACTGCTGATGTTGTGGAAAGTGTTTTCATTCAGTGGGCAAAATGAGCAGTGTTTACAGTCAGAGTCACTCCTTTAATAGTTCAGTGAATGAAATTACGAGTCACAATGGAAAATACAGTTTGAAAAACAATTTCAAGGAACACGCTGTAAAATTCTATAAAATTACACATGAAATGCTGAAATGTACCGCTGTTGTTACGCTTCCATAAAATGTGTTTTTTATTCTGTGAACTCAAATATGTCACACCTGACAGATGCTTATTATAACTCGGTCATCTGGCAGATCTAGTGCATTTACATATTCATATCAAGCATTTATTCACACACGCACACACACACACACACACACACACACACACACACACACACACACATGTATGTTTCTGAGAAAAACAACAATAATGCAAAATATTATTCTCATTTCAAATAACTGTTTTCTATGTGATTATATTGTAAAATATAATTTATTCCCGTGATCAAAAAGAAATCATTCTAATATGCTGATTTGCTGCTCAAGAAACATTTCCGGATTGTGGAATGTTTTGAAAACTGTGATACATTTATATTTTTTTCAGAATTCTTTGATGAATAGACTAGTTTTTTAACATTATAAATGTATTTACTGTCACTTTTGATCAATATAATGGATTCTTGATGAATAAAAGTATTAATTTCTTTTTAAAAACCGGGTAGTGTATACTATTTATGAAGAAATGAACATTTAAGAGATATCCATAAATAAATAATCACATTCTATTTTCTAGTTTTTACACATATAAAAGTGTTTGAGTAGTTGTTGACTGGTTTATGTTAATACAAATTATTAAACAATATTTTTCTTTGATTAAAACATTTGTTTCACATTCAACAAACTGAATGATTGCTTCATTCACGCGAAATCTGTTACCCAAGTCCGCTCATATTTATTTTACTTTTTCATCTTAATCTAACATTATATTTAATGTGTGTATTTCAATTGTATTGCAATAATTTACATTATTGCAATACAATGTTTTTTACCCATTTAGATGAGCCTCACGTGTTACAGAAAATCTGAAACTCATTGCAAATACAAGTAAAAATAAAAGAGCACATATATAATATTTAGTTTGTCTTGCATTATATCATGTATATCTTTAGTATTTTACTGTGTTTCTGCTATATCTGTACTCACGTATACAGTACTTAAGTATGGATACTGAGAGAAAAATGTACTTTGTTAAAAGTCCAAGTATCTGGCCAAAAGATACTTAAGTAGAAGTTGATGCTGTATTTGTTTTAACTTTTAGTTAAGTATTAAGAAAATAGAAGTAACCTAATGAAAACAAGAGACATGAGATTCCCGTTGAATCATTTTAATCATTTTCTCAATGCAAAGTGAATGAATTGTGTAACAGTTTTTGTCAGACAGAAATACACAGAAAGGGTTGGTTAAGGGGAAAAACTACAACATCACACAGATCAAAAACATCTGTCTAGTGCATGTTTATATAGAACAACAAAGCAGAACAGTGAAACAGTAAAACACATTGTAGTGAACGGCCCTTAAACACCGAGATGTGACGCAAAACAGAAGAACGAGTTTCAAAAAACCCTAAATCACCTTTGAAATATGGACAAAGTCAGTCGCTCAGTAGTGATGAACTTATGATGAGTGATATAGAATTAAAACATAAAATTTCAACTTCTGAAGTCACTGTTCGTGACATCAGTTCAGTGCATTTGTCTGCAATAATAATGAATGTCTTTCAAATGTTTATTTGGGGCATTTGGACATTTTTCTCTGCAAATATTCATATGCGAATAATTATATTAATCAGTGTAATTAATTTGATTAAACATTCATTGACTGGCAGCACTAATTGTTAATTGATATTATGTTTATTAACTGTAATGTAATTATAATAGCACTAATCCACAGCCTGGCAAGAACACCAGTAAACATGAAGCATTTTCAATGAATTTAACATTTAATTAGTAATAGTAATAGTAATAGTAGTAGTATGCTCATTTCAACACTAAACAGTTTTCAAGATTTATCACATTTAATAAAAAATGTAATGGTGGTTATCAAAATATACAGTTTTATGATCAATTCTCACTGAAGAAAACTTGATTGTATTATAATATAAATTGTGTAACTGATTATATTGTCATGAGCAATGTAGTGGACAATTGTTATGTCTCGATGTTAAAACATAAGCCATATTGACTTCCACAGAAGCAGATCTCTTAACCTCAGAGCATGAAAGGTTTATATGTGCTATTTTTAAAATGATTTCTTTATGGATTCTTTGAATTGTAGTTTTAGCAATACTTTTACTGTGACTTACGGTTGCACTCTTTCGATTGGATAAATAACAAACCTTAATAAAAAACCTATTCGATAATAATGACTGACCGCTAAACCTCAAAACACTGCAAAAGTAAAACACGTACTTTTCAAGTAGAAATAAAACTCTAATGACTAAAACATACTGCTTTTTTCTTCAGAAATGTAAGTATTCCGTTTAAATTGCACTCAAACAAAATATACCCCAGAATAATACTTCAAGTGAAATGACTGCAGTATTTTTCAGCTCTGTTCTGTGAGTTCTTTTGATGATCAGATGACCAGCAGGAGTTTTGAAGTCAAGCGTGAGGTTTGTGTTTCACCCGTTTAAAGGCGATGACCTGCTTGAGCCATCCGACACTATAGGTTACGTTAACCACAGCAGTGCACAGCTGCGGTGTGGAAAAGGAAGTTCAGATCAGCCCGCATTCAGACCAGCAAACTCAACATCTGACCACTAAACTCACTGTCACAGCTGCTTAAAACATCTTAAACCAAACAGATTTTCATCCACTGAACTAAACAAACAAATGAACTACATAAACCAACATCTGTTAAACCACTCAAATTAATCAAGGTGTTATACATGTGACCTTTGACCTCTAAAACTACTCACTAATACACATTCTAGTTATAGAATAAATATAAATTGTATGAACTTAAATTTTTTTATTTAAAACATGTAACAAACACCAGTCAGTCAAATATCTGTCTATTTCAAATAATTATCATGCAGGAATCACAACTTCTTTAAACTCACATTATTCCTGACAAATCAAATAATAAACAATTTCAGTGTAAACATGAAAAAAAGAAAGAAAATGTATAAAACATATTACATGAGAAAATCAGATCCTAAAGCAGAACCTTAAATGTCAAAAAACTGAAGTCTGAACATAAAAGCAGTGCCAGAATGAAAACTGAACCAGGTTCATAAACATCTGATCTATATTTAGAACCTGCTACACTTGATAAGTATTAACTGTAATGATTATAGTTACACTCTTGAAAAGAAAGCTTCCAAAAGTTTTTTTTTTTTACACTGATGCCACAGAACAACCATTTTGTTTCACCAAGGAACTTTTGTGGCATAGTAAGGTTCAATGGATGTTAAAGGTTCTTCTTGTTTAGTATGATTTAATGTTCTGTGTGACTCAAACGTGCAGCACATTTCTGATTTTCACACACAACATTGGCTTCATCGGCTTGTGTTGTATTTACACTTTACACCGATTTATTATGTGTGTGTGTGTGTGCTGTATCACTCTCTTGTGTTCCTCCCTCTTTATCTCTCTCACACATACACACACAGTTAGTCAGTTAGAGCAGCTGACATCTTGAATAGAAGAAAACACGAGAGCACACACCACGAACACTTCATAAGAGAGCGAGAGTGTATGTGTGTGTGCGTATGTGTGGTACATGAGTGTGTGTGTGTGTGTGTGCGCGTGTGTGTGAGTGTGCATGTGAGAGTGTGTGCATGTGTGTGAGTGTGAGTCTGTGTGGTTCAGGTATACCCTACGTTATGGGGATAAAATGTCCCCTCAAAGATGGCAATATCCAAAATCCCTGTCCTTGTGTGGACATTGTTTGGTCCCCATGAGCAAAACAGCTTGCAAATCATACAGAATGATCTTTTTTGAAAAACTAAAAGCAGAAAGCTTTGTGTGATGGAACAAACTTGTACAAACGTATTTGTGAAAATACAGTTTGACAGTATAAAAACCATTACGCCTATTGGAATGTCCCCACAAAACATGGAAACCCAACATGTTGTGTGTGTGTGTGTTTGTTCTGTTGAATAGAACACTGTTGAATGTGCTCATGCTCAATTGAATCAGTGCTGCTGTTTTTTCCCTCAGGTGCTTTGTTCAGACTCATTCATCAACAATCTGCTGTTCTTGTGTTTTCAGCAATGTCGACGACGTATGATCCTCAGTACTGTTACATCCTGGACGCATTTCTGCTGCTGTATTGCATCATCATCACTGCCTTCTTCATGCGGCGAGCGATTGAGAGTCTATAACACACAACACACACACACACACACACACACACAACACACACACCACACACACAACACACACACCACACCACCCCACAGTCTGGTCAGCTATCCTTGTGGGGACTCTCCATAGACGTAATGGCTTTTCTACTGTACAGACCGTATATTCTATTGCCCTACACCAACCCTACACCTAAACCTACCCCTCACAGGAAACTTTCTGCATTTTCAAAAAACTTAATTCTGTATGATTTATAAGCTTTTGTACCCGTGGGGACCACAATTTAGGTCCCCACCGTGACACGAGTACCCATGAGTCTGTGTGTAGCCAGGTTTAAGTCCCCACCCGAGGATATATAAACCAGTAACAACCACACACACACACACACACCACACCACGGAATGAGCTGCGGCCAGGTCAACACTCTTGCACTTTTATTACTGTTATATGACAGAAATTGTGTAAACTGTATTCTAGTCTGTGATTCTGAAATATGATGTTGGACCATGCACTCAACAGTCACAGTTTTAATTACGTAGATGAGAGATACCAGACTGACTACAGAGTGAAAATAACCTAAAACTCATAGTGATGGTAGATTACCTACAAACTATAGTCTGTTACTGTTTGCAAATTACGTGTTAGCAATGTAATCTGTTACATTACACATTTTAGGTAAATAATCACACTACTTTTTGATTACTTTGATCCTAATTTATTTATCACATTGATTTAAATAGAACAATCTTGTACCATATTGATAATAAAATACTAATAGTAAAATCTCAAACTGGGGTTCATAAGTTGATGAATAGCTAAAAATTTGAAATGTAATAAAAATTTAAATCATAAAAATATAAAAGGAAAATAAATAAAAACAAATCAAAATAAAATAATTTTATTTGATTAGGTGCATGTCATGTGACCATTAACCCACAGATATGCACATAAAAAAATATTGACTTAGCTACTATAACCGAAAATGAAAAAAAAAACAAAAAACAACAACAACAAAAATAAAAACAACAAAGGTGAATCCCTGCTTTACATGTAAATATAAAACTATGAAAATGTACTGTTCATTAATGAAGCTTCTTTCTTCAGTACATCAAGAAGAAAAGCATAGTGGAGCAAGACTCTTTGTATCAGGTGAGAATCAGATACGTGATCAATGAGCCAACGATCACGATATTAAAGATGTTAACGGAGCGTTTGATGTTTTGCAGCCAATTAACAAGAGTGGCCAGTCGACGTACGACATACTGACGCAGCGATCGACTGAAGAAGGTCGATCTGGAGGGGTGAGTGATGACAACTTTACACACATCACATCACATCACATGATGGACAGGAGCAGCCTGTGATCTACATGTCTGTGTTTCACAGGGACGCAAGCGAGGAGACGACAGCACTTACACGGTAAGAACTTCTTCATCACAGGAAGGAAGTTTATTAGCAGCGCGTTGAGAAGAATAATCCATCTGAAGCGCGTCAGTGACCACAGAGGCACCTGCGGCACTTTCCACCGATGATGAGATGCAAAACCACCATCAGAAACCCCATCAGATCAACCTGCAGAAACTCAAACTGAACATTACAGGAGACATAAATGGTTGCATGAAGAGCTTAGAGCTATTAACATCCATCACTCTTAAAAATAAAAGTTTTCACCGGATGCAATAAAAGAACCATTTGTGGTTCCCCAAAGAACCTTTCAGTAATCAGTTCTTAATACTACTAAGAACTAAGAACTTTTTTTTCTTAGCGTGAGGACCATTTGAATAATATAGCTGGAAAGATTCCACAGATGTTAAAAAGGCCTCTGGAACCCATAACAGGCCCATAAAGAACTTTATTTTTAAGAGCGATGGAAGCTTTCAATTGACAAAAGATTCTTTAGACTATTAAAATGTCCTGTACACTAAGAAAAAAAGAGTTATTTTAATACTTGATCACAGAAGGGTTCTTCGAGGAATCAAAAAGTTCTTCTGTTGCATCACTGAAAAGCTTTATTTTTAAGAGTGTATGACGTCCTTCAGATGTTATAGGCCAGGGGTGCCCAAACTCGGTCCTGGAGGGCCGATGTCCTGCAGATTTTAGTCCAATCCAATAGGGCCACTGCAACCAGCTAATCCCAGCTCGTAATGGGTTTCATGACTATAGAAATTTCCAGTCAGGTGTGTTGAGGCAAGTTTGAGCTAAACTCTGCAGGACACGGCCCTCCAGGACCGAGTTTGGGCACCACTGGTAAGGCTATATATAATATGATATATATATATTATATATATATATATATATATATCTTAAAAACTTCATACGACTTGGCAGCAGTTTCTAATGATGGAAAGTGTTTTCAAAAATCAAACAAAACATTTTCAGGTTTTACTGAAATAACCGAACAAATGATTTAATGCATTTCTTACACAAAACTGTGATGACGATAATGATTATGGTTATGCTGGTTTATTTCAGCCTCTGCAGAAAAAGACGGACGACACGTACCGTGAGATTGAAATGAAGGCAGGCGTAAGTGTGACTGATTCAGTCTTATTTCATATCAATTCATCTGAATGATTCGACAAAAGACTCAAACTGATCTTGTGATTTTCCTCCAGCGCCGCCGTCCTGATCAGGTTTATCAGGTCAGACATATTTAATATCACAACTAAACATCAGATCACTGTCAAATAAAAGTCACTTCATTTGGTTTAATGTTTGTGTTTCAGGGTTTGAGCTCCATGACTAAAGACACGTATGATTCTCTGAACAAGCAGCCGATTCGTCCGCCGCCACGTTAAATGCTGATTCTCCACAAACCGGCCGTCAGGATCACAGTCCAGTGCAGATTCAGCCACTTTTCATTCACTCTGTCTGTGATTTCAGTCCAGTAGTTTTTTTTCCCTACAGACTCCAGTGTTTATTCGGTGTTTTTACAGTGACTGTGTTTATCGTTTCTCCACTTTGTGAATTAGGCTATAGACTTTCATAATGAACCCAAAATTTAAACGGCACACATGTAAAGTAAAAATCATTATAAAACCAAACCTGATTGAAGACCAAACGTTTAAACATTGTGAGATTCAACTAATAATTATATTCAAATAATAATGCTATTTGGTAACACTTTACAATAAGGGTTCATTCGTTAACAAACAATGAAAAATAAATCTAAAATATTTATTGATCTTAATGTTGATCTCAGGATTTACTAATACATTTTAAGATAAAAAGTTGATGAACATAATTAGTTAATGAACTGTAAACTAACATGACAAATGTTATTATCATTAACAAAGGTTAATGTTGTAAAATATATATCCACTAATATGTAATGTAGATAAGCAAGTAAATGTGATAATGAGACCTTATTGTAAAGTATTACCTTAATGTTCTATATGATTTAAAAATGCCTTTTCTTGTGATTTTGTGGTGAAATATGAGCCGCAGGTTTAACAAGATTCACGTTGATTGATGATCATTATCTCTCACATGTTATCATGAGTGTTTTTTTTCAAGTACTTTATAATAGTGTAATATTACATGTAATCTGTTTAAAACTGAAAATTTCACTGCATTTCATTTGGTTGTTACTTTTGTCTGTTCTGTGTAATTTTGTATTAGCTTGTTAAAGTGATTTTTCTCTTTTTCAGTAAATAATCAGTTTAGAAACTTGATTTGACTGTTGATCAAAACACACGGAGATCATACAGATAAACAGTCTGAGAAAAAAAAAACATTTAATGAAATCTACAACTGCAGCAACAGCAACATGACAAACTCATCATCTGATAATGAACAGCAAAGAAAAATACAGACAAAAGCACAAATCCAGAAAGGTTAATTTCTACGGCAAACAGCAACAACTGAACTGTGAGAGTTGATTAATCGACGAACACCTGTAGAGGAACGAGAGTGTGTGTAAGAGAGTGTGTCTGTTTGCGCTTGTGTGTGTGTGTGTGTGTGTGTGTGAACAGACCTTCTGTATCAAACACATTCTGTAAAGAATCTCACACACAGTCTGAAATTACAATCATCTCTCAGAAGCGGCTCATGAGAATGACACGAGGACACGTAGAGAAGAGTTATATCATGAGTATATTCACAAGAAATCAATCTCTGGATAAAAAAAAAGTCTACAATGTGTTCATGATTTAAAATTAATTATACATTTAAAAAAAGAAAAAAAAGAAAAAAAATCAAGGGAAAGGCAAAGAGAAAATGAAAAATCTTTGGTTTTCACGCTTAAGTATATTTTTGCTTTGGGAGCCACAAAAATAAAACTAATTTTCATATATTTATATATAATCCTTGTATTTAGTGTGTTTTTTGACTAAGGATGAAAAGAAACAGAGGGGCGGCACAAAGCTGATGGTTCTTTGGTTTTCATCCACATTTTCATTCCTGCACAAAATAATAAAGCCAACAAACATGAAAGTAAAGCGCAGCAGCTCGCACACAATCACTGATATACAGAATATAATAATCTATACAGCAAGAGACCAAAACGGAGATGCCAGTGATATTAACAGATCAATGCTGCCTCCTCGTTTCAATATTTTCATGTGTATAAATAAAGAAAATGATCAGAGGAAAGAAGCTGAAAGGGTTCAAACTACATGTGCTGATATTTTCATCTTTATGTTTCTCACACAGACTGTTGGAAATTGCCGCTGATTCACAGAATCAATGTTCAAACAAACATGTGACAGCAGAGTTCATTTGCATCTCTCACAGGATCAGCGCTCGCTGTGATGGATTATTACTATTTTAAAGCCTTCTAACCATATTTATAAAGTGATGTCGAGTTAGAATACTAGTTTAAAAATTCACTGATAGAACCCTCCACCCAGCGCTGTAGTACCTTGCAACATAAAAGTTCTGAAATGCTTTTGATTATAAATCTGAAATCATCTACAATCGGCCTGTTTCGCAGAGCTGCAAATAAAAACAGAAACCCTTGTAGAAAGTCAATATAAACTCTTATGTGAAATAATCTCTCATGAAGAATCAGTCAGTCATTAGTTTAATAAATAGATTGAAAAATAAAGTTCAATCCTGACTGTTTCCTCGAACATCAAACAAGGACATTCAGTTGCAGGAAGTACTACACGCATCAGAAGTGTTTTTGGTAATAGCACAGGATTGGACGGAGCCGTATGCGCTCACTGCGCCTTCGAGGCCAAGGCGATGCTCTTGGTTGTCATGGCAACAGTACTCTGCTGCATGTCACTGGCCAGCTGCAGATTGAGAGCTCCGCCTCCGCTCCACCTGCTGACAGCAGATTGGCTGGTAGTAGAGAGAGGCTGGACGGGTTGAGGAAGAGGGGAGTGGTCACCAGACTGGGGGCAGTGCTTCCTGAACTGGTGTTGGCGAATAGCAGGCCGGTGTTTCCATCGAAGGAGGTCAGAGGCAGAGCGCCTCCCGTTGCCAGAGCTGACGAAAAAACACATTGAATATATTTATACAGCACATTAATTCTGTCACTAACAATAATTTTGGTAATGGAGTCATCGGTCGATTATTCTGACGATTAATCGAGTAATCGGATATTTTTTTGTGGTAATATACATAGACCTTAGCGAACAATAGACTTAACTATATATATGATAATTAATAGCAATGAGGCAATCATAGTTGGTTCAAAAACAAGTAATCAGATGGTTTTATTGAACAAAACCGTTAAAATACAAAGTAATAAAACAAAATAATTATAACTTTATGTACTGTATTATATAAAATGCCTGCAGAGGGCCAACGGCCTGATGATTATTTTTCCACTTTACAGCGTGATCTAATCCTTGTTTAATATTGACCAAACAACATTTAATTCAGAAGTCCACTTAATCTTTAATATTTGGCTACTTCTTTCTGATATAAATGCTACAGCCACTGTCATTTCTTGAACAAGAACATGTGGACATCAAAACAAGCAAACGCAGAGCGAGGGTTTAAACTTTAATTTTTAAGTTATTTTATTTTGAACATATTTACAAAGATAATGATGTATTCTCCTGTGTTGGCATAGGTTTATAAATGATTTACCTTATAAATCTGATAGAATGGTGCACATTTTTCCCAGATGAACTTTATAAGCAACTCAAAAGTCAGCATAAGCAAAGATGGAGTTTGAGACCGTCCGCGCGTGTAAATGATAACTGTTTGTGTGGTCCAGCATCTGTTGTGAACGGAGCCACTCTGAGATTCACGTAACCTACATGCATATAAATAAAGTGCATATTAAACCCCATATTTATTTAACTGAAACACAGCTTTTGTGAATTCACACTAGCATTATGCTTTATTATGATTTTTAATAATCACATTATTATTCTAATATGATTAGGTCTAATAATGCTTTTCATGGATTCTCGTCTGTGGAATGCACCCCTTCCAGTATTTTGCCGGTTAATCGACACAGGCAAAATGCAATCGAGGATTTTTTATAATGGAGTACTCAAATCATGACAGCCCTACAGCGTATTGTTTCATAGCAGCTTTACAGAAAATCATGATGTTAATGTTTATAATATCTTAATTTCATCATGCCTTGCAGTCACATTTTTTAGATTTGAGATGAACAATAATATAGTTACCCTGGATGGTGGCCAGTGCATTGTTGTTCATCAGTGCAGGACCAAAAGCGTTTCCCGGAGCAGGAGCCAAACTCAACAGCGCCCCACTGCACAAAACACAAGCAGAAATAATAAACTCTGTAAAGTCACCACATCACTAACACACATGTCCTGATCAGACATGTCAATCATCTCTGTGCAGCAGCGTTTACAACCAATGAGATTTAACTGTGGGAGACCTTCTCAGCATCGTCATGTGACCAACAAAACCTCTGATTAATATGAAAGAAAAGCTTTCATGATGTCTGGGTCACATGCTATACCCCAAAATAAAAAAATAAAAAATAAAATTAATATTTGGCATTTTCAGTAAAAAAAAAACATACAGTAAACTTATTTAAATAAGCATAAATTACAAGTCATGAGAATTTGGGGTTAAAGTGCTTAAAACATTTAGATTATTGTTTTGTATTACAAGTTTTCTGAAGTGTTATGTTTAAATATGCAAATTAGGCATTATCTAATTAGTTATGCAGTAATTTGCATACATTTCCAGCACATGACTCTGAACATTGTATAAAGCCAGGTTCATAATTCTGGTTTGATTTTGTTGACATATTAGAGTTAAAGGTTTTTCCAGAGGGGATTTTGGAAAAATTCTGGTTCACTCCATAAACCCAGAAAATACTGTCAACAGACAGAAAACAAATACTGTTTTGGCCTTTTCTCCAGGGCGCGGAAGCATGGAGTGGGTTTGTATTTTGTCACTTACTTCATTCAACATGCGTTCCTTTTACTGTTCTTATTTATTTTATTCAATAATTGATAAAAGAATGATTAAAATTGAGATGCAAATTATACAAAATGAAATTCATAAAAAAAAATTACTTTCCACAAAACAAAACGTATGAAGTAGTCAAAAATTGTGTCTGACTCGCTCCATTTCTCCTGGCGTATTGCCGTCCAATTCATTACCACACCCTTTATGACATTTACAAATTACAAATTTTCTTTCATAATTAACAGATTAAATAAAACAAAACAAAACACTGGTTATGAACGTAACTGTGGTTCTATGACTAAGTGGAAGACCACCAGAGGCAGTGCTAAAAGCACTAGTGGAAAACTCCCCACACTCAAGCTTGACCAAAAATCGAATTACAAAGTTGTCACCTCGTGACGTGCCTTGAACTATAATTACCCCTTAGCACATCACCTCAATCTCTTAAGCCCCGTTCACACTACAAGCATCACGCAACAACAAAGCGACACAATTCCATTAATTTCAATGGAGAGCTGGCGATTTCCGGCGACACCGAGGGGCAGCGACCGTTGGCGACCGGATGGGGCGTGTCCAGCGATGCGACAAAGTTCAGAATCCTTCAACTTTATGCAAATGAAGAGTGACTTTCGGGAGTGACAGCCAATAGGAAAGAAGACAGTAGAGCTCATGTGATCGTTCTCCTCTCAACCGTAGATAAACATACGCAATGGAAGTAGGCAGGCTCTGTTTCTCATTCATTTTTGTTTGTATGTACGGATTTAATTTAGATTTAGATTATATTTAGTCTTTTGCCTCCAAAATGTTTATACTTAGCAGCAAGAAACCTGATTCGCTGTCAAGGCAACCAGTATTGCGAACGCCCACTAGCAACCTCATCGCCAGCCCCTGGCGACATGCAGCGACAAAAGTCACTGCTAGTGTGAATGCAGCTTTAGGTCATTCTCGCAATACCGAGTGACCAGAGACTTTCAGCACTGCCTCTGGCGGCCTTCCACTTAGTCATAGAACCACAGTTACGTTCGTAACCAGCGTTCTATTTCCTTTCGCTTCAGACCACCAGAGGCAGTGCTGAAAGCACTAGTGGAAGACGAATACCTACACAGTCACGAGGGATCCCCCTGCGAAGCATCCGGGCAGGCAGAAAGCACTGCAGCACACACTGCTGGCAAGGGAGTCACATTCAATCTGTAAAAACGTGAAAATGTACATGATGAAGGCCAGGTTGCTGCTGCACAAATTTCAGAGAGCAACACCCCTTTGAACGCTGCCCAAGATGTTGCCAAGGCACGTGTAGAGTGACAATGAATAGATGAGGTAGCAGTCTTTCTGTAACTGTATAAAACTGTGTACGGTACCCTCTCGAAAGGGTAGTCAAGAGTCACTGATTTGTTGTTATTGATCTCCAATGATTCAATTGACTCTCCGTGAAACAGCCCACTGTCGACATGCGAGCATCAACGCTCCCACAAACGCTTTCCTGTAGAGGTGGGGGGCGACGTTGGGGACCTGGGGGTCAGATGTGAGACTGATCTTTGTGTATTTGTCTTGTATCGGACACAGGCATTTTTGGATGAGCCAGCACTGGAATGGCCTGAGCCACAATAACCCGAGTGGTACTACTGCTGTTGCTGCTGTGAGCTTCCCCAAGAGTCTCAAGAGAGCCACTGAGAGCCTCTTTATAGCTCTCAGAATTTACCCTATTCTTTCTGAAGTCGGGCAAGCAGACATTGTTACAGAGTTTAGAGCAAGGTTTATGTAACTGGCTGACTGCGCTGGAACAAGCTTGCATTTGTCCCAGTTCACAGTGATCCCCAAAGCTGTGATGTGTTCCAGCAGGTGATCTATTACCTGCTGGGGTGATGCTGCACAGACAAGCCAGTCATCCAGGTACGGTAACACTCTCATGCCAGTCCTCTGGAGTGGTTCCAATGCTGCCTGGACGAACTTCGAAAAAACTCTTGGTGTCAAAGCCAGGCCAAACGGAAGAACCCTGAACTGAAATATTTGACCCCCTATGGCAAATCGAAGGAACCGCCTGTGCTCTGGTGCAATCCGAATATGAAAATAGGAGTTCTTCAAGTCTATTGTCACGAACCAATCTTGCGGCATGATGGCCTGCAACACATCTGTTGTGCGTAACATTCTGAACGGGAGAAACTTGAGAAAACGATTTAAGTTTCTTAAATCCAAGATCTTTCTTTGTAACCAGAAAATAAATGGAAAAAAATCCCCCGGGATGAACTTGGGGATCGATGTGTTCTATGGCACCTTTGCGCAACAACACCTGAACTTCGTGCGCCAGTGCCTGTGCCTGACATGGATCGTGAACTATTGTCTGTCTCACGCCGGTGTGAACAGGAGGTCGACAGCGAAACTGTATACGGTACCCTTTCGAAAGGGTAGTAAAGAGCCACTGATTTGTTGTTATTAATCTCCAATGATTCAATTGACTCTCCGTGAAACAGCCCACTGTCGACATGCGAGCATCAACGCTCCCACAAACGCATTCCTGTAGAGGTGGAGACGTTGGGGACCTGGGGGTCGGATGTGAGACTGATGTCCACGTGGTTGAGTCCCACCACGTCTGGGAGGTGGAGGAGGTGGTGGTGGAGTAGTCTGAGAGTTCCGAAGGTGGAAATGTTGAGAAGATCTATAAATGTCTTACACCAACACTGTGAAAACGAGCACCAGAGGATGCTAGAGGAGGCCTGGGTCCTGGGGCAGTCCCCACATGACGGGAGCGAGTTTCAGATACTGACACACGTCGATCCAAGGCTTCCTGTGCAGCTGGTCCAAAACTTCGACCAGGTACCAATGGCAATCTCCGTAAATTGTTCCTACATACCTCCGACAAAGAGGACTGGGCCAACCAAACTTGCCGTCGAGCTTGTACAAGAGTACCTAAGGCTGTTCCACAGTGATTGGCAATAGCACCCATAGTCTGCAATGTAAGTTCAGTTAAGTCTGTCACTAACGGGTCAGATGAAGTTTCCCTCAGAGAGGAGTGTAGAGCCACAAGCATGTGCGCCAAAGAATTAGAAACACGGCCAAGGCTCACTGTAGCATTGACAGTAACTCATCAGTGCGCCTACACTCAACATTGGGGCAGCGTACATTCTCACGAAGTGCCTCATCGGGAGATACAATAAGCGCTGCCACACTAGATTCTATAGGTGGCATGCTACCAAGTCCTATTGTCTCTGGGTCTTGCATTACAGCCAGTGTGCGGGCTAACTGATCTGGACATGTAGCCTTCGTTGAATTTTGTTATGCAGACAGCAATACAGATGTAAAGTCATTGCACTGAGGCATTGTAAATGATGTTCTCTGTGCCCGACGCAGAAAAATATTCTCAGAACCCACTGCTGGTTGAGGGGGATCTAGATTTATGCGGGCAAGCATAGCTTTTAACGTTCCTTCCAGGGATGCCAGTTTCAAAAAGTGAGTCAGTGGCAGCCACTGACATCACATCCAAATCCTGTCCTGTATGCATCGTTGGTAAGGGTGTCATACATAACTCAGGCTGAACTTTCTCTTGTACATCCGTATTAGGCTGAGCTTTAGCCAGAAGTGGCAATAACAACTCTACTGCAGAAGACAGCTGATCAACTTTGCGTGCTAAATCAGAAGATTTCATTTTCTTACACTTCTTTTCACTTTGAGATGCTTGCTTACACTTACGATCAGCTGTGGTGATATTGGATAAAAGTAGCAAACTATCCGAAGCAGATTCTAGACCGGCCAGACGAGCGTGATGCACGATGAGTGGCATAATGGAGCATTCCGGGCACGGGTCAGTCAGTGCCTTTCTAAGATGATCCCTACTCAGACAAGCAGGACATTGGCGATGTCCATCCATGATATCCATTACATTGGGGCACGTAGAACATTGAAGTGTATCCATGTTAAATCAATACTCACCGTAAAAGTCGATAAATCCGGAACATGTTATTGATTCATGCCACGATCATACGCGTATACGCTCTCAGCCGAGGCAGCCAGGGCTTCCGAGTGTATATCGTCACAGAGGCATTCAAACTTGCCGGCATCCAGCAGACTGAAGCCTCTTGCATGATGCAGTCCGTATCTCACGATGGCTGTGCGCCACGAGATGTGTTTAAGTCCAACAATCGGTATACTAAAGAGATGTAATCAAGACGGAACAGCTCGCGATATATATCCTGAAGATCTCTTCAGCAGCAAGCTGCACAAAATATCGTCACGTTCGATTCAACAAGCGAGAATGAGAAAGAGATCGAGGGTACGTGGTAAGGGGTAATTATAGTTCAAGGCACGTCACAACTTTGTCATTCGATTCTCGGTCAAGCTTGAGCGCGGGGAGTTTTCCACTAGTGCTTTCAGCACTGCATCTGGCCATCTGGAGCGAAAGGAAATAGAACAAATAATATTTAAACATAAACATAAATCAAAAGTAAATTTTCTTAAATGCCTACAAATACAATTTCACCATATTTTAGGAATAAAATGTTGTCATTCAGTGTAAATCAGAGTGAATGATATGAACAAACCCCTCAGTAAAAGTCTTCAGAATATAGAAAGGATTAAAACTCTAATCCTCTATAAAACTCTTTGGTGTAAGAAAGAGAAAAAAAACTCTTTTAAAGATATGGATTTTAATTGAAATCTACAGACACAGATAAAGTGCAATAAAATAAACACTTAAATGTGTAATTTATTTGTTTTTTGTGTGTATGTTCTTGGTTATTTGTGCATGTTTTCTTTCCACTAGTCTGAGCAAAGACTGTTATGGAGCAAAATATCAAATTTGAAAATAGTCACCTTTATTAAAATAGATCAAATGCAAATAGATAAAGTGTAATAAAATTTTATTAAATGAAAAAAAAATACTTTAAATAAATACATAAATGCATACATACATGTTGGATTTTTTTCACTAGTCTGAAAGAAGACATGCTATGGAAACAAAATATACCAAAACCTCAAAATCGAGCAGTGCATGAAAAAACACGGGTTTTGCCCATAGTGTCTTGACTTAAGTAAAATATATTTTCTTAATTTTTATCCTTTCGTTTTGATCTGAAATGTGACATGGGGATGTCTTTCACGAAACCTGTCCACAATACCACACACACTCACCCTTGTGTCAGCTGTGACGGCGTTATGACTGTTGGGTTCAAGCCCGTGACAGCAGTCAGATTAGCACCACCCAGTCCTGTACCTGCCACCAGCAGCTGCCCTGCCCCCTGTGTGGTCGTTGTCGCAGTGGAAACTGGCTGCGCGGCAGCGGCCACTTCCTGCTTTACGGTGGTGGCGGACGGGCTGAGCGAGTGTGACATCATGGCAGGAGCAACCGTGGCCACAGCAGGAGCCATGGAGATGACAGATGGTGGGTTAGATATCACCTGACCCAGAGCTCCACCTACAGCACAGAGAAAGTGTCACATGACTCACAAGTTCACATTAGGAATATTGAGGAAGGAACAGTTGTAATGGCAGGAGGGACGCACCACTGAGTGTGAGGTTTGAGATGCTGCTGTTGTTCAGAGAAACCACAGAATTGACCGTCAGTGTGTTTGTGCCGCTGGACACCTGAACACAACCAATCACTCATCAATAATCAATAAGACAACACTTCACATGCAGAAACACTCGCTGCATCCACAGATTACAGCATCATACACAAAACAGCTGAGTTTGCAGTCGGGCTGTGTGATTTTTCAGACAAAAATTGTGATTCTGATTTAAAACGCGATTTAAAAAACCCCTCCAGGTTTGCCGTGCTTGTCTGAAGGACTGCCCCAAAAAGATGATCAAAATGACATCAAAAGAATAATAATTACTACTACATTTATTATTACTTCACAAGTTCGCCTGCCCATCCAGTCCTGATGGTTAATGATAAACGAATTTGGCTTGCTTTCCTCGACAGAGGCTCGGCTTGAGCTCCAAGTTCAACCCCCCCATTGCATGTCGCTGGGATGGTGCAAAGACTGCTGCTTATATAGGCTTGTAATGATGATTGACAGAACTGAATGACTAGGCTCCACCCGAACCTACGTTTGGGACTAATATTACTACTGCATTGTTTAATAGTTTTATTTCTTATTTTGTTTAATGGTTTTATTTAGTAGTAGTAATAATAGTAATCATAACCATAATAAAAGTAGTAGCAATTATTATTACATTGTCATATTGATATTTTTTTTTACAGTGAAATAGTATAATAGTAATATAAATTTTATTTCACTGTAAAATAAAAGTTACATTATCAATGACTACTACATAATTATTATTACTACCTTTATTATGATGATTTTTATTTATAAAAAATAAAAATATTAACAAAATAGGAAAAGTCATTATTGTATTACTTCCCTGTAAAATATAAAAATGTCACTATATATCAATGAATAAAATATAAAAATGTCACTATATATATATAAAATATTATTTTTTCAATTTTTATTATGATTATTAATACTAAATAGCATTATTAAATAAAATAAGAAATATTATTATTGCATAAAATTTATGATTATTACATTTCCTTATTTCTTTTTCTTTTCCTTTTTTTGTCTTGGTTTTATATCACATTTATGATTTTTTTGGGTGGGAGGGTTTAAATTGAAACAATTTGTAATCTTTTATTTTTCATTTAATGTATCATTATGTATTGTCTTGTTAAATACCAATAAAAAGATTTAAAAAAAAAGTTTAATAACCATGTGATAATCACAATTAGCCATATGGTGATTTCGTGCAGACCTAATTTGACGCTTTCTGACCCAGATGTTCATCACCATTAAATTACTGTGTTAATTACTGTGAAAAGCAGCAGAATAATGTCAGTAATGACCATGAATGAAGACCGTAAACAGTTTCACATGACTGCAGGATCTGGAGTGACTCTGGTTTATGACATACCGCTGTGGTGGCGCTGCTGTAGATGGTTTTGATGGCTGATCCAGGCGATCCACCACCGCTGCTGGGAGGATTGATCCGCTTCTCCTTCTGTCTGCGGTTACAGAACCAAATGCGTACCACCTCCTTCTCCATGTTGAGCTGATCCGCAATCAGCGTGATCTCCTCTGATGACGGCTTTTGACTCTGGTGCAGATGAGACAGAAAAGCTCAATGTAAACACTTCGTCTCATTAGCGTTCAACACAGATATTAGCTAATTACTATAGTTAACTTTAACTAAAACACAAACCATAAAAAATTAATTACTTGAAATAAAATTAAATGTTAACTGAGATAAAATATACAAAACATTTATCTCAACTAGTTGCCAAGGCAACATTTCTTATTTTAATTTAGTTTAAATTTATGTAATACAATCAAAAACTAAAATGAAAATTAACAACTTGAAAAAATGTCAGAATTTCAATATTTTTGCTTTTGACACTTTTTTTGCAGTTTAAATAAAGACTGCCTGAGAAAAACGTGCTGTCCCGATTCAGTTTCTGCGGTCAGATGAGATGTCAGGCTTAATGTCAGTCTCATTATTCTATCATTATTTTTGTAACTTATGAAATAAAAAGTTTCTCACCTCAGAAAAATGAACTATCCTGTCCTGTCAGACGTTATACTATGCTTGTAGCATGCGCAAATGTGGCGGTGCACGCTGTATATCATTTCACTAAAGCGCAAAAGAAACTATGAGCATGCAACGTGTGAAATAAAAGTAAAGTACCAATAAATCACAACTGGTACTTCGTGTGTTAGCTGGGAAGGATTGCATGAAGGTATGAATATTTTTTTAAAACATTTATATCTATATATATATATATATATATATATATATCTATATATATATGTGGGTGTGTGTTGTGTGGGTGTGTTGTATAATATCTATATATCATAAAAGGGGGCCACGGCTTGGATGACCATGGGAAAATGTGGGTCCCATGGCCAAACCAGTTGAGAAGCACTGGTGTAAATAACTGTCACAGTCAATAACATTTCACTGGCAAACACAAATCTGCAGCTCACTGCTATGGGATGTTGTTTCTGGTTAACAACAGTAACTAGGAGGGGCAGAGCTCAATGTGTGTGATACAGTGGTGAATGTTGAGCTCTGCTGCCCTCTAGCGGTCAGGAGACACGCTCACCTCCAGGAAGCTCTTCTCTAAGGCCAGACGGATGCTGGTTTCAATGCTTGTCCGCTTCTTACGCCGCCGGTTCAGACTCTCACAGAGACACGGGGACATTTCATTCGGACTTGACACCACAGAATCAGCAGACATGTTCTCTGAGGAAGAGCAGAGATGCTCATGAAAAACACTGACAGATTATTTCAAATAGATGTAGGGCTGTGCAATACTGTTTTTTCTTTCTTTCTGGGATTTTGCCAATAACGATAAGTAGCCCATGTGTTTTTGTGCTGGTTTAGACCTGTTGGGTTCAGCTGACTCACAAAGTTTTTCATATTAGCAGTGACAGATATTAAGGGTTTCATTAAGCAGTGCTATTTGGCAATTTAATTAGATTTCTACTGTAGTGTCATTTTTAGCTAGTTGCCACGGCAACATTTCTTATTTTAATTTTGTTTAACTTTATGCACTAAAATAACTAAAAACTAAAATGAAAATTAACAACTTAAAATCAAAAACTAAAAAAAATGACAAAATCACACAAAATTGCTAAAATTTTACATAAAATAAAAAACTGAGGACTTAGGACCGGAGGACGAGTTAGGCAAGATATGGAGTAGTCAAGTCAAGTCACCTTTATTTGTATAGCGCTTTATACAATACTGGTTGTGTCAAAGCAGCTTTACAGTGTCAAACAGGAAAATAGATTGTAACAAAAAATGTTAAAAAGACAATGAATCATTTTTCCAGTAAAAGTCAGTTCATTGATGATCCAGTGATGTCATCATCCAGTTTAGCTCTCTTCCAATAGTGTCTGTGCAATCAGTCAAGTAGGACATGTTCGCGAAAGGGTCCTTCAGAATTCCAATATTTTTGGCATTCATGCACATTTCTACTTATCTACAAGTCTGAGTGCCTACAGTTAATTGTATCTATCAGTGATCATTTTTTTCTCATCTTGTGTAACGAAGATCAAAACTAAAGCCAGAAAGAGAGAAGCGTCTCGCTCACATGCAGTGGACATCAAACCCGGCCCACATCCAGATGTGACGTCAGAAGCCATGCTCCCTACTATGTCACACTCAATAACTTTGAAACAGGAAGAACGTCCCTTTGTCCAAATACCCACACTTGCGGTCTTGGTCACTTGAGAGTGCGTGTGCAAGACTGCCACAAGTCTTAAAAATGCCGAAGTGCAGTGCCCTTAATGGATACTACATCCACACTATCTCGAATACCGCTCCAGAGCGCTATTCGAGGCTTAGTGTATCCCATCATGCATCATGTTCTGGAAATAAATCGTGAGACTTTTTGCCGAGATCTCGCGAGAGGTCACGGAAACCTTTCCAATGCAAGTTAAATATTAATATAATAATTAGATATTACATATAATTGGTTAGTAAAACAGTGTGTTTACGTTTATTGGTGTTGCAAAGATGAGTAGTGGTGATATTTATGTTGTACAACATTTGCAACTGCTTTATATCACTTAATTAGAAGCACCACAAAACTAAATTTTGTCATCTGTTATAGGGACTACCGAACAGACATTTAGAAGTTGATTTTAAAATGCTAAGTATTTAAAATTAAAATAAAGCTATGTAAACACTTGCATTTTTACAACACTACAAGTGTGTCCCATCAGGTAATGAAAAGTTCGACACACACTTGTGGTTTCATCCTCACTTGAACACTTGGGCCAAATACAGGAAATACGTCATATAAGTGTTCAAGTGGTCAAGTGCATAGACCGCAAGTGTGGGTATTTGGACAAGGCATATGGCGTTATTTTCTTCTTCCTCTTCTTGGCTTTTAACGGCGGCTGGCAACCAGCGTAATTAGGTGCATTACCACCACCTTCTGCTCCGGAGTGTGGAACGGAGAGATACATTCTATTTATTAATCCCGTCCTTTTAAGAAAATGAAAGAAAGCTTTTCTTATTTCTACTATTTATTTCACTTGCCCATTTTATTAAAGATTTTAAATGTACCACCTGAATTCCATTCTTCTTGATTTCAACTATCATATTACTTCTTTCTTCCTCATATTTCTTACATTCAAGAATTGCATGGGTTACTGTTTCTTCTACTTTGCATTGTTCACATAGTCCATTTGGACGCTTCCCTAATATTTTGAGTGTACTATTAAGATTGGAATGTCCCAACAATATTCTATTATAGACAATCTATTCTTTCCTTGTTTTACCAATATGTCTTATTTTTTACTTACTTTGTTAATTAAATTGAAGAGAACTCTACCCTTTTCGTTGTTGTCCCACTTTATTTGCCATTCTGCAATAACCTTTTTCCAGATTAAAACCTTAATTTCAGACTTGCTTAGAGGAACTTGTAATTCTATTTCTTCTCTCTGCAAAGCTTGTTTTGCTAACTTATCTACGTCCTCATTTCCCTTTACACCTACGTGTGATAGAACCCAAATAAAACTGATTAAAATATAATTCTGAACCAATCTTGAATATATCTGTAAAATACTAAAAAGAATACCTTGATGACTGGATTTAAAAGACCTTAGACTCTTTAAAACTGAGAGTGAATCAGAACAAATTAAAACCTTTCCAGGTTTATAATCCTCTACCCACTGCAAGGACAAGAGTATTGCTATCATTTCAACAGTATATACTGCCAAATGATTGGATGTTCGCTTTATACTACTCATTGCCCAGTCAGGAACTAAAAAAGCAGCTCCAGTTGTCTCTCGCTCTGGATCTTTTGAGCCATCTGTAAATATTTGTAAGTATTGAGGATATTGTGTTCTAAAATGTTCAGAGAATGCTGAAGACATGTCTACTTCTCTTTCTGCTTTTTAATTTCCAACAAATGTAAATCTATATGGGGAGTTGTATAACTCCATGGTTCATTTTCAGGAATCACAACTGTTGGGCTCATCTTAAACCTATTTACCTCCATTTCTTCTACATACACTTCACTACTCCATCCAAAACTTTTTCTACACAATTTATTTTGTTCCTAACAATTCATTAAAACCATTTTTGTAGGATGATCATCTTTATGACCCTTGAGGTTAGCCCAGTAATTGATCATTAATTGTTTCCTTCTCATTTCCAGAGGAATCTCTCCTAACAGGACTTGTAACGAAGGAATGGGTGTCGTTTTTACCGCTCCACAACACTGTCTCAAAGCTTGGGTTTGTATTTTATCCAGTTTTTCCAACAGGGTTTTTGAAGCCGAACCATATACCACACTGCCATAATCAAACACAGATCTGATCAGTGCCACATAAATAGTTTTTAATGATGAAAAACTTGCCCCCCATGCCACTCCATTTACACATCTCATGTTTAATACCTTCTGACATTTTTCAATAACTTTGTTTATGTGATCCACCAATGTAAGTTTTGAATCAAAATAAATACCTAAAAATTTAAAAACTCTAACTCTCTCTAAGGACCTCTCGTACATCTTCAAGTTTATTTCTGGTATAATCCTTTTCCTAGAGAAAATTATAGTCTTAGTCTTTTCTACTGAAAATTTAAATCCCCAATCACATGCCCATTCTTCTACCTTTCTAATTGCTTCTTGCATCCTTCCATTAATATACAAAATATTCCTTCCCCTTTTCCATAGAGCTCCATCATCAGCGAAAAGAGATCGAACTACATCATGCTGTACTTGAATAAAAACATCATTAATCATTATGGAAAAAATAAATGGACTTATAACACTCCCTTGTGGAGTTCCATTTTCTATCTCACATCTGTTTGACAATTCATTTCCAATTCTCACCTGTATACTTCTGTACGCCATAAAATCTTTTATCCAATTGTAAATTCTTCCATCTATATTCATCATTTTCAGTTTGATCAAAAGTCCCTCCCTCCACATTATATCATATGCTTTCTCAACATCAAAAAATACTGCAATTACTGATTCTTTATTTACCTGAGCTTTTCTAATTTCATTTTCCAAACATACAACAGGGTCCATTGTTCCTCTTCCTTTTCTAAAACCACTTTGATATTTAGTTAATATTCCTCTCTTTTCCAATAAATATGTAAAATGGTTTGTAACCATCCTTTCCATTAATTTACATATATATAAAGTAAGAGCTATTGGCCTATAATTAGATGGTTTAGAAGGATCTTTGCCATGCTTTCTTATTGGAATTATTATAGCTTCTTTCCAAGCATTTGGTAATCTTCCTTCCTCCCATACTCTATTATACAAGTCTAAAATTTTTCCCATAGCCCCATCTTTAAGATGTTTCAACATTATATTTGTGATCTGATCTTTTCCTGGAGACAACAGTGTATTATTTAAATTACCAATTGCTCTTTTCAGTTCATCTAGAGTAAACAGGAGGTTAACTGACTGATCTTCTATTCCCCCATTTCTTTCTAGATCTTCTAGATGTTGTCTCTTTGTTATTTCCCTCCTCCTCCTTCCTTCCTCACTCAAGTTCCCTGACCCATGAATCTGTACAAATGTTTTAATCAACATTTCTGCTTTGTCCTTGTCTGTTACTGCAATTTCCCTGTCTGCTTCTAATACTGGATATACCCACTCTCTTTTATTGCCTCCCATTTGATTTTATCATACTCCACACTTCACCCACTGGCATTGCTCTCCCAATCTCACTACAAAAGCTTTGCCAGCTATCTCTTCTAGCTTGCCTTATAGTTCTTCTTAACACTGCTTGAGCTTTCTTGTATAATATTAAATGGTTATAATTACGCGTTCTTTTAAGAAGTTTAAAAGCCTTATTTCTAGCTCTCACAGCTTTACCACACTCATCTGTCCACCATGCTTTCCTTGTAATTTTTCCTTTACTTTTTGGGATTGTTTCCGATGCTGCTTCAAGCAGTATGGCACAAATGTTATCATTTAAGTTGTTAATTTCTTGCTTTGAGTCAATTACTTCTAATCTTTCCTCACAAATTTCTTCAAATTTTGCCCAGTTTGCTTTTTCAAATACCCACCTTCCTCTTCCTTGTGCTGATGTTCTCTCCATCTCTATATCCAAAGTTGTAAATATTGGATAGTGATCACTCCCAATGCTAGATTCCTCCCAAACCTCCCAATCACATTTACTAGCTAAATTATTAGAAGCCAATGTCAAATCCAACACAGACTCCATCCCTGTACGATAATCTATCCTTGTACCCCTGCCATCATTCAAACAAACCAGTTCTCTTTCCTCTATTAAATCCTCTAGCACTTGTCCATTAGCGTTTATACTTTTCCCTCCCCATAATGTATTGTGTGCATTTAAATCCCCACACCATATAACTCTACCGCTATCTTGGCCATGCACTTCCTTCAATTTATCTAAAGCCAGGTTTTTACATGGAGTATAATAGTTTATAATAACTATTTCCTGTCCTCTCCCCCATAACCCCACAGAAATATATTCTTGGTCTTTCCCTTTTCCCAGCACCCTATGTTGTATTCCTTGTTTAATAAATGTTGCACACCCTCCACCATTCCCTTCTTCCCTATCATGACGTACTACTATATATCCCTGTAAAACATAATCCAAACGACATTTCAACCAAGTTTCCTGAACACAAATTACATCCGGTTTTATATACAATTCCTCAATAAAATGCTTGAACTCCTGACCATTTGCTATCAGGGATCTAGCATTCCACTGAAAAACCATCATAGGTATTACCCATTTGTATCCTGACTTGACCTTATCTGAAGTTCATCCCTAACTAACCCAGGTCAAACCCACCAATCCAAGATGACGTATTGCTGCTATTACAACTATCTGTATTTTTTGAGTTTTTGATTCAATCCCTGCTGTACTATTAATAACTCCAGCAATAAATGTCACCAATTTTTTCTTTTTAACTATCATATACTCTTCTGAAACGTCTTTGTTTCCTCTAACTGCATCCCCTGGCTGAACACTTTGCTTTGTATTTTGGTCTGTAACCAGTTTTGCTGCCTCAGCATAAGTTAACTTCTCCACTCTCCTTGTCTGAATCACCATCTCCATCTTTAACACTTCACATCCTCTAAAGGCTGCACTGTGACCCTCTAAAGGCTGCACTGTGACCCTCACCACAATTACAACACTTTGGTTTTTTACTCCCTCCTCACACTTGCCATATTCATGATTTCCTCCGCCTCTAGCACATCTACACTGTTCTCTACATCTTGTAGCAACATGCCCAAATCTTTGGCAATTAAAACATCTCACTGGTCCCGGTATAAACTCTTTTACCATATAACTCATGACCCCCAACATCACTCTTTTTGGAACTTCCTCCCCTTGGAATCCTATCACTACTGTTTCAGTGTCTTTCCTTATCCCTTCAACAACTGACTTTAGCCTATGAGCATTCATAGATTACCTTTAAATTCGTCCATGCCTATGTTAAGAAAAACACCGAAAATAATCCCTTTTTGACCCCTAGCTTTACTTTTAGTTCCAACTCTGTTTGTGCTGACAACTTTAATCCCACCTATTTCCTTTACTTTGAGAGCTTTGTTTGCCTGTTCTTCATTATTACATCCAACTAACAAATTTCCATCAGAGAGTACTTTAGCAAACCAAAATTTCCTATTTCCCTATTTATGATCTTTGTCAGTTTTAATGGATTAATTTTGCTTACCCCTAACTGCTCCCCAAATCTCACAATGAACTTAATGCTATCTCTACTCCTTTCGTCAGATTCATCAACATCACTCCTTTTCTTCCGTTTTTCTCCTTGACTATTTCTAACTTCACTCCACCAGTTCCCTAAATATTCACCATTCTCCTCTTCACTTCCTACATCCATACTTCCTTCACTATCCCCCCACTCACACCTCTCTGATCCATTCGCGGAGCAGTTGTGCCTCGCCGCCGATCCTTTCCGTCCACCCGCTGAGGTTTCCGCCATCTTCCGATTCCGACGGAGAGTATTCTGATGGCAGCACGTGATGAGGGTCTGGCATTATTTTAATGACAAATGTCGAGAGCGCATTATTGTAACAAATATAATGCACGATAGGGATGGGCGTATCGATCCGAAGTATCGATACTGACGCGAGTATCGAAAGAATCGATACTTAAACAAAAATATCCATACTAAGGTGTGTTTTATTTACCAGTGATTGTTTATTTAACAAAAAAATAATAATGCGTATAATATGCATTGAATTGGACGAATAACCTTTGTTAGCGAGTAATTGTGTAGGATAGAACTATTTTCCTGCTCATCTGAACACGCAAATGTTGCAGGACAGAATCAATCCATCAAAGAGAGCGTTCACTCACTTCTGACAGTGCATTCAAACAGGGCTGCGTTTCCCAAAAGTATCATAAGAAAGCATTAACGCTTTTGGGAACGGCAGCCCTGAACAATGCTTATCAGAGGACAGAAGGACAGAGTTATTTCACAATAAACAAACTGAAATTGTAGCCTACATAGTTTGTGCAATTACAGTTATTTAAATTGAACGTTGAAAGATAATATTGATCATGTTCTATTATGTAATGTTAATAGAATAAAAAGGTTGCATTTTATGCATGCAACAGCCTGTCACTGACAGTTATGAAAATGAACCATGGTTTTACTAAAGTGACCATAGTTCAACTGTAGTATTTATTTGAATCATGTGTAAACAAAAAACATATTTGAACCATGTGTAGTATAACCTAATAAGTTACAATTAAGGCGTATTGAATGTTAAAAATGTGTTTTAAACAAAGTTAAGTGCTTATCATTACCCATTTTACTCTTAGTAATTTAATACATTTCATAATTTAAAAGTTTAGTTCAGAAGTATCGAATCGATATCGACGATACTGCCTTGAAAAATATCGGTATCGTATCGAAAACAAAATAAGTGGTATATCCCATCCCTAATGCCCGAGCGCGAATTTCTCCGCTCGCACGCGGATTTGCTTTGCTCTCACACACAACCGGACGCGCGCGCTCAGATACACTAGTCATAATAATCAAACATTATGAATGAATGAATGAATGAATGAGCTTTATAGCGCTTTGTACACCCAAAGCGCTTTTTACAATCATATGGGGGGTCTCTCCTCAACCACCACCAGTGTGCAGCATCCACTTGGCTGATGACAATAATAAGTAATAAGAAATCAATCGGGTGCTTGGATGATTTGGAAATAACCTAGTTTAACAGTTTGGTCAAACACATATATATTATATAGATATATATATATATATATGCCCTAAACCATATTTAAGATTTGGAGAAAATATAACACTATAAGAATTTTATAATTGGTTATACACTATTTTATTCTATGTGTTTAATGCATTTACAGACAATGTAATTACATGTAGCTGTCATATAACTGTATATTCACTGTTTTAGAGGAGAGTGCCATTGAATGTGTAGCTAATATGAAGTGGGTTTTCATGAAAAAAAATCTAACTAAAATCAGAACTGAAAACAAACACAAAAAAAAAACTCCCAATAAATGTCCAAACAACGATGCTATTAGAGCATTTATTGTATAATATCTTGCATCATTTACATCTATTTTTGCAGTTGATGTTGATTTGATAGGAATTGTTACTTATTGTCATCATACCAACTGAGAATTTATTGCAATGATTTTAAATTCAGTTGAGGTATCTGACATATGATGACATAACATTGATCTTTTATATGAAGTCTTTAATGAAGTATTATAGACTATAATGTTGTTTTTATAAGTTATTGATAAATTGCTCAGAGACCAACCAGGACAGAGGTTATATGTACAAATCATCCAAGCACCCAATTCCTAGCCATTTCTAATATAGGCTACATTTCATTAACATTGCTAAATATTATTAAACTGGAAAGAAATTAAAAGATCCATCTTTGATCGTCAAAAGAATTCCGGGTTCACTTGCCAATTAGATTTCACGCATTTTCATCGGTCAGTCGTGGAGGTCTGATTGGTTAAAGCTTTATTTATATAGCACCTTTTAAAACAGTGTTTACAAAGTACTTTACAGAGAGATGCATATGTGCATTCACAGAAAAGAACAAAATACAAACATAAAAGAGATAAAGTGGGGCTAGTAAAACAAAGTACAATAACCAGTTTATATATAGTTTAAATACAACAACAACAACAAAAAAATCAAGGAAAGGCCCTGAACAAATCTGTTTTGAGACTACTTTTTAAAAGTACATAACTTTTGACAACATTTAATTCAGGTGTGAAAATTAATATCTGCATGAGCAAAGAGAGATTTGCGAGTGCACAGGACACCGTTTGAGCGAGCACACTTTGAGCTAGAGGAGAGACACGTTTTAAGTGGCGCACTCTCTCTGGGTGAGAGCAGTGTGTATCTGAGCGCATGCGTCCAGTTTTGTGCAAGAGCAACGTAAATCAGTGTGCGAGCGGAGAGATTTGCGCTCGTGCATTATATTAATGTGCTTTCGCACTACAATAAGCTCTTGACATTTGTCATTAAAATAACGCCATAGAAGACAAGAAGAGAAGTTGAAGTGGACAAAGTTGTTTGTCAACCGCCAAAAAGATTGTTGTTTGACATGTCAGTAAATAAAATCTATGGTTTGTATCTCGGTGTAATTTCAAAAATATTTGTGATATTATATATTTCTGCTTGATAGAAATGCCATCAATAAATTCACAAGGATTGTACTGTGGTACACAATCTTTTGTTGCTAATGTTGTTACGTTATCAACTAATGTTAACACTAATCAAGTTAATGTACCGTTAACTGTTGAGCCAAAGTTTCACCTAAAATGCAATTATCTCCACGATACCTAGGTTAAAATGTTTTGAGCCATCGTGAAGATACCAAGACTTAAAAGACAGAAATGGAGAGAAAAAAAAACCTTGGGAGAAAGAATTATACATTTTCATATGTTCACCTCATTTCTTTACAGAGGATGATTCTATATTATTTTAATGTTCCACTAAATTAAAGCCCCGTTCACACTGCCAGCGACACACAGCGACAAGCTCCCATTAATTTTCAATGGAGAGTTGGCGACTTTCGGCGACACGAGCGACAGTGACTGTTGGCGGTAGAATGTGGGCGTGTCAAGCGATGCGAGTCAAGCGACAAAAGTTAAGAAATGTTTAACTTTATGCAAATGAACAGCGAATTTCGCGAGCAACAACCAATAGGAGTGAAGAATCTGTCAGTGGCGCTCACAGCCATCACCGCCTCGAGTGCAGGCAAGACAGGACAGATTTCCGGAGCGATTTCACTGTTTTATATGATTTTACTGTAACCACATACATGGATATAAAAAAAATGATGCGTAGAAAAGAAACTGTTGGCCGTCTAAGTGAGTTTGATTCATACATTGATGGTTCGAGTTGTTAATTTTATGATGCCATGAGCAGTTAATGATTTAATGCACCGAGCACTGCTGTAGTTTAAATAACAACACTCTCCAACAGCAGAATGGTACTTTTATTTCTTTTAAGTCTAATTCCTAGTCATATTAGAATGATATCTTAGTTTTACCGGCAATATATATAGTTTGTGATTGCATTTTCTAAAGATATGTCAAGACTTACAGTCTGCCAATAACTTTAGAGCGATAGTAGGAACGCCCACAAGTGTTCACGATCCACACCCACAAGCATCTTCACAGCACAGAGACTAGCGACATACCAGTGTGAACGTAAGAAAGACTCATGAGCAGCAACCTTTTTATTTTGGGTATGTCATTTGTGTCTCCATGCTGAAAATGGGGGGTGACAGCTAAGGGGTTAAAATATAAAAATAGCTATTTAATGAGTTTCTATTTTTATAAAATATGCCTATGATATAGCACTTAGCCTATCGCACAAAAAAACAGTCCTGTTTTTCTGAATATCTGCACGATTGTGAATGTACAATAAACAAGTTACTGAGTAACTTTCAGACACAAAATTCAGTTTTGCTACATCAAAAATAGAACAAACAGCAGAACTGCTGCGTCTCCGAGCAACATGGTGTTTTGTTCCCCCCACACATAACACTCATATGTACTCACACACACATGTACATTGTTGACAAATAAAAACGAGACTAAATATGGTTTACAAAATAAAGACTATGCTAAAATGTCTCTTCATTTTCGTTGACCAAAACGAGACGAAACGTTATAACGTTATTTCGTCTCATTTAGTCGCGTTATTATTATTATTTTGCAGTATTCCTGTTTCCTGTGTCTCACTTCAGGGGCTGCATCAGGTCGCACTGCGCAGATGCATGCAATGTCACTTCCTCAAGCCCCACTCGCGGCATTATTTAGAACAGTGTTTCCAAACCGGGGTGTCATGTAAAAAATCCTTTTTTAATATTTTTAAATTGCTAAAATGTTCAAAAAAGCAGCTATTATATAATATCCATTTCTAATGTCGCCAATAATTAGAGATGCACTGAAATTCCGGCTGCCGAAAATTAGTTCACCGCTCAGGATTTACTTTCACGTGGTGTGACGCTCTGCATATTATCCCGCTCTATGCGTGTGTGTGCTCCGCTCAGTCGTCAGCCCATGTGAGTGCTCCACTCGTATACCGTTCATGCGAATCGGAACAGCAAAGTCCACTCAAAGATCAAGCTGACAGGAAACATCTATGTAGTACAGTGTTGTTTCTGTTTGCAATAGCCCTACTGTGTTGTAACAAGGTGTGGTAAATGGGCAACTCTGGTAACGCTGCCCTCTCATTCATTGATCTGCTAACCATTATGCTCACGTGTCCTCTGATAATAATAGCTTTCTAGGATTAAACATTATTTGGATAATTGGTAAAAAAAAAAAAAATAAAAAAATTAAAAATAAAAAGATCTCCTTAAAGTTTTTTCCCTACTGTGTGTTAGACCTACCTGAAAAACTAAAAAGCAATTTTTCATTTGTAGGCCTATCGTGATTTTTTTATTATTTGTGCTATCATTAGTAATTTCATTATTTGTTCTTATTTTATTACTGACAGCTTACTTGTCATTTTTTATTCAATTCAAAGTATCTCGTGCTACTGCAACAAAATTACCCAACTGTAAAATTAAAAATACTCTGAGTGAGCAAAACTTTGTTTAATTCTAGCTATATCACAATGTTTACATATGAATAAAAGCCTACATTAAAATCTGTCATATAAATTGGTCTCTTCATTAGAAATTAGCCTACTGATTGCCACCATTGATAGACACATTTTTTTAAATAATAAAAATATCTGTATGACATTATATTATGCATTTCTTCCCTGTTGTACCGAATATCTAAACTTTTCAAATTATCATATCGAAGTTAGAAATTCAAATTGTGACAATTTTTTTAGGGTGCACAATGTGGTTAAATTTCTAAGGGGGTCATACAGTTTGCATCGACCCCTCCTAAAACAGTATGGATAATTCTGACTAAAAGGCTCAGACCTTTATTTGACTAAAACTGACTAGACAAAAAAAAAAAAAAAAAAAAAAAAAAAAAAAAAAAGAGTATATGCAAACTAATAAAACTAAAATGACAGCTTCACACAAAGACTAGACTAAAATTAAAACAGGACGCCAAAAACAACACTAATATGTACTCCCCTGTCCCCCCACTTCACCCCCAAAACACTCATATCTTTAATAATGCACACTGATCACCTACAACCCTCGCACAGTAACTTGGTTAAGCAACTGCATCATTTCACTACGTCTTACTTGATAACTGAGTATGTGACAAATTATCTTTGTATCCTTCTATATTAATGGAAAGATCATAATGTTTGTCATTGTCAATGTTTGTTTGTCATGTTTTAGAGCATCCTACGCATTTTCAGGTCAAGTCTGGTGCAGAGCAATTTTGCTGCTATGGGGGGTTAGAATGGGAAAATTTCCCCTAGAGAACGCAAAGTGGATGTTGAAAAGGGACATTGGTCCAGCGTGGTGCTGGGTACACAGTCACTGTGAGTTATTCCATGGGGAGATGACAAAGCCTTATTTTCTCCACATGGAGAGTGAAAATCAGCAGAATGCCATCAAAGACTACATGGGTGACACTAAAGTAACATCTGTTTTGTCCCATAAATTAAGCAGGGAAGGGCAGTATCTATGGTAACATTAAACTGTAAAATGATTGTAAAAAGCTTGATTTAGAGTTCAAATACAGGTCTTCACAAAAACGACAATTTTAATGATCATGACCGTCACATCTCAGCCTTTAAACTCTTTTTTTTATAGTAACCAGGGTTACTATAGTTAATCCATGGTAACCACAAATTAACCATGGTTTTGATCACAACCAGGGCTGGAAAGGGGGGGGGGGGGGGGGGGGGGGGGGGGGGGTATAACGACGACATTCCGCTCAGACTGGTTAGATTTGGGAAATGAAAGGGAGTTCTGTTTTATTCATCATTGCTACGCACTAAACGTAGCGCAATATATTAATAATAATTTAAATAAATTTTTTTGATCACACTGCTTTGTCCTGAATGAACAGCCTGTGTGAAACAAATCAACTGAATGTAATGATTCAGTACAAAGACAGTGATTTGCTGCACCTATTTAAATAATTTAATATTTCTATATTCAGAACTTATTCTAAAACTGTTATTTTGAATTTAAATGCTTTCATGACACGTTGAGCCTCATTAAACAGTCTGTTAAAGATACTAAATGCCACTTTTGTTTCTTGTGTGTGCACCTCTGTAGTGCAAAGATTAATTTTTTTAATTAATTATTGGAACTTATGTTCTGACGGTGCCTTATTAGCTAATTGAATGTACTGTCAAAATTAAAAAAAAAAAAAAAAGTTCATAATATTAAATAACGTGTGCCATTGATCTTGATACCTAAAAACATATGGTTTAGAGAAAACATGAAATAAGTTTAATGTTATAGATTATAAAGGTTTTTATAATCAATTAAATCTGAAAGGTCGTCTAACCCCTTAAGTTACCCCAACTTAGAGTTCTCCCAGTGAATTTTGGCCTTTTCCACCACTGACACTAACCATAGTATCTTTTTTAGTAAAACTATGGTTATACAACTGGTAGTCAATATACTAAAAAAAAACATGGTTAATACACTTTTACTAGAGTAAAACCATGGTTCCCTTTCGATAATTCACTCGTACTGCATTGCTAGACACTATGGGGAAAATCTCCTTTTTCTCCGAGTATTGAAGCCTTTACAATCATGCAGTGTAACTGCACGGCCATTGGTTCGTGCAGTAAATAAAAAAGAACCAATGGCTCGGCAGCAGAGCTGCACAAGTCTATGGCGACGAAGCCTGCCAGAATGGGCGGGGCCATCTGGCTATAAGCGGGCATTTCGCCATAGGATCTCAGATTAATTCTCCTTCAGCGACGACAATCTTCTCTTCGCTGAGCTACGAGACTTGAAGCCGCTCGCCGTTGACGTGCCTCGCTGCGGACAGGAAGCTGATTCAGCAACCTGTGCCGCTCTGCTGTTCTCACTCCATGCTTTCAGCGCCCGCGCAGCTTTCAGCTCATCCCCAGCGGCCATCCGGTGAGTTCTAAAATAGCACATTTCTAAAGAACAAATTTCCAGCAACGTTGCTGCAAATGTTGCACAGAGTGTGGCTCATGCAGGGAGTCCAGAACAATGCAGAAGGGCAGTGAGAGCGTCGCCTGTCTGTGTAACACCCACACAGAGACTGCGCACTCACTGAGACGGAATGCTTTCACGGTGAATATGAGTCTCGCTCTTCTCTGCTCGCGGATCGCCTTCAATGAAGGCAGCTCCGCTCTCCCATTTCTCCTCTCTCAGCAAAGCTCGGAGAAAGAAACAACAGAGCCACGGAGGTGAGCAACCGAATTTGAGTGATCCCGCGCTGGTAATGAGCCCACGTGCTCGCTCTCCCCGCAGTGCTCTGATCCGCCGGTGTTTTTACATGTGAGCGTCTTACATGAGTGGCTCTATCCTCTTAGGCGGATCGGGAGTAGAAAGCCATATCGTTGACAGCTTTGCATTGTGTGTACATCGCCGAAGCTGTGCTCACACAGGTAGCCTGCTTTCACCAATAAGCCGGAGTTCCCCGATTCGCTACGGATCCCCTTCTATGAAGGAGCCCGCCTCCCTGCTCTCATGTTTCTCTCCTCCCAGTTACCTCTGAGAAAGAAACGGCGATCTCGCGGGGGTGAGCGATCAGGCTTGAGGGATTTTTCATGCTGGCACACATCCTGAATGCTCACTGTGGTCTGCCAGCATGTGTTAACACGTGAGGATTAGCGCCCCTCATTACATCGAGTGGCTCAATCCTTTTAGGCGGATTGGAGGAGAATGCTGCGCTAAGGAGGCCCGCCTCCCCTGCTCTCATGTTTCTCTTCTCCCAGTCACCTCGGAGAAAGAGACTGTGAAATCGCGGGGCTGAGCGATCAGGTTTGAGTGATTTTTCACGCTGGCACAGCCCCCGCATGTTTCACTCTGCACGCAGCGCTTTGATCTGCCAGTGTGTTTACACTAAGGATTATCGCCTATTGTTTGTCAAGCGGTCAACCTTCAAAGCGGAATCCGGAGCAGATGCTGTCACGTATGATTGGACATTATCACTGACAGCTTCTATTTGAGTGCGCCTCTTGGGCCACACCCACGCTGCGGCTGCGCTCAACCTAGACAGACAGCTTGTTATAGGGAGTTTGTCTCTCATCTGCTTTGCTGTGCTCGCAGTTAGCCTTACAATGAAGGTGGCCGCCCTATCTTCATATGCTAGAGGGATCTGAGCACCGGATAAGCGCAGTACTTTGACATCTGCGGAGTGTGTCTACACATTTAGGCGGATTTAAAGAGAATGCTGTCACTAATGATTATCACTGACAGCTTCAGGGTTGGACGCGTCTGGGCCACACCACACATGAGGGCCGTGCCCGCCTTTCGGTCTGACTGCTCTAGCTGTCGACTCAGTCCACCTGAGGGCGGTAGTCGAGCAGACCGTGCACTGGGCCATGCAAACTCACGGTATCTTTCAAAATCGGAGCTCTCTCCCTCTCAAGACGTTTCAAAAGATGCTGGGCTTTTGAAACGTCATGATCTTTCAGAGACCATGGCCTCTGCATCGCCGGTACTACAGCTGGGCCTGCTCCGCATAAGACCACTTCAGTACTGGCTGAAACCTCAAATTCCGCCCCATGCGTGACGTCATGGACGCATTTGTGTCAGGGTGAGACAGGCCTGTGTAACAGCTCTGGCCCCTTGGAAAGACCCACAGTGGTTCAAGTAGGGCTTGAATCACATAAGGAAGGTTGTCTCGACAGATGCATACAACGCTGGTTGGGGAGCTCTGTGCGAAGGCAGACCGACTTTCGGCTCCTAGTCGGACACAGAAGGTCGGCTACACATCAACTGCCTTGAGATGATGGCAGTACGTCGAGCCCTTCAGACGTTCTTACCGGACCTGAAGGGACATCACGTGTTGTGTTTCCTGAGAGGATCCAGGAGGCTCAATCCGGCCTGGTCCCCCACAGTCCCTGCGTGGGACCTGCCCACGGTCCTGAGAGCCCTCGAGGGGTCCCCCTTTGAGCCACTACAGTCTGCAGACTTGAAAACCCTGTTGCTCTGCTAGTGGCTTTAGCATCGGTTAAACGAGTAGGTGACTTGCAGGCTTTCTCGGTAAGTCCTGCCTGTCTTGAGTTTGGGCCTAACAAAGTCGTCCTAAAACCAAGACATGGGTACATTCCTAAGGTGCTCTACACCCCGTTTAGAGCCCAGGTTATTACTCTCTCTGCGCTTCCTCCTCCTGAGGAGGACCAGGAGTTTAACTTTCTCTGCCCGGTTTTTGTATGCTTTAGTGGCCGCACTAAAGGGTCCCCGGTCACAAAGTAGAGGATTTCTCGATGGCTAGTTGATGCTATCGCGCTAGCATACTCCTCCCTGGGTCTTCAGAGCCCCATAGGAGTCAAAGCCCATTCCACTCGGGGCGTGGCCTCGTCCTGAGCGTGGTCTAGCGGTGTGTCCAAAAAAGATGTTTGTGCGGCGGCCGGCTGGGCCTCGCCGTCCACTTTCACCAGGTTCTATAACTTGAATTTTCCGGTCTTGCAGGCTCGGATTCTATCTGCTTAAATGGATACTGGCCTGACCTAAGCATCAGGGGGGGGGGTCTATTCTCAGGCAGTGCCTGTTTAAGGTACGCTCTTGGTCCTTTCAGTAGTGCTCAGGCTGTACATAACCGTTGGAACGATTATCCAAGGCTGGGCTGACCTCAGTGAATTCAGCAGCTCCGCTGAAGAGCCATTTGTTCGTTTTTTTATTTACTGCACGAAACAAGGCCGTGCAGTTAAAGGTCATCTGAGAAAAAGGAGTTTTTCCCCATAGCGTCTAGAGATGCAGTACTCGTTCCCGTATCTCAGGGAACCGAGGTTACGTAAGTAACAGAGTACGTTAATTTTCGTAAGGAAAAGCTATCAATTATTAATGTAAATGTATTATGTTATGTTATTAATGTATTTTACTGTCTTAATTGTTTACATTTTTATAATGCCACCAGTTCACATTTACAACTCTGCGTGTTTGCAGTGTAAAAACATGGGTTGATTTTCACATTGGTCCGATCAAAAACAGCAGCTCTGCCAGCTGGAGGTGCTTTTGAAGCAGCAGAAATATAACTGTTTCCCAGTAACAGCATAACACAAAGCAGCACAGCACCAGACATTGAAACGTGCAGCGCTCATGTTTATTTAATAAATTCATAGCCTTTTGAAATTTAATCGTCACATTCAGCCATATCGCAATTCTTTTCCCCAAATTTAAGACCTCTTGAAATCATAATTAATACTTTCTTGTTCCATTTTTTTTATGGCCTTAAATTTGATACAACTAAATTTAAGACTTAAGGATCCGCGGAAACCCTGTAGATATATGTGAACGAATAAGGACTATTTCAAAATTGATCACGGTCTCCGTTTATGGTATTAAACATTCTGCTAAACATCTCAATTTTAAGAAAGTCATACGGCATATGAGAATCTGGTTTCATTCTCAAGTGTCTCACCTGCATCATTGAGCCATTTCTCAAGTAGAGGTTTGAGTTTGCTCATGTTCTTGAAGCTCAGGTTCAAGGCCTCAAATCTGGAAATGGTGGTCTGGCTGAAGTCGTTCCCATAGAGTTTCCCCATCGCCAACCCCACGTCACCCTGAGACACAGAATCACACGTCAGTGTTATGCATGACAACTCAATCATGAACACAGATGACACAGCTCACCTGAGTGAAGCCCAGCTTGATGCGTCTCTGTTTGAGGTTCTTTGCGAACTGCTCAAGCTCCTCGAGGTCACTGGCCTCCTCCACACACGGCGCGTCCATGCACTTTGGAGTGGCCGCCGCTGGAGCCGGCATGGCTCCAATCTTGCTCGTCGGTGTGGCCGCCTGCGAAATCAGACCACCTCCATCAATACACACCATGTCCATTAACATGGACCACCTCCATCAATACATGGATCAAATATGTAGAAGAACATCAGTGAAGGGATTGAATTAGTTTTTTTTTTATTTATTTTTTTTACATTTTAATTTTTCCGGATTTCATTTTAATGGGGTTAAATAAAATTAGCAATCAAAAGCATGTCTAATATTGAAATCATGACGCTTTTACAATTTAACACCATTTTTTAACGAAGACCACATTTTTGGGCCGTATGAAACATGTTTTATTTTTTCTCAAATTACGTTTGATATTTTACCAAAGTGTGTGTTTTCCTTTTTCTGGATAATGTCTAATCAATTGAATTCATAAAAACAACTTGATTTATTACTTATAATTTATTATCTATAATATAGATATATTTATATATATTATATATCTCTATTATATATAATATATATATATATATGGCCCTATGTAATGTTTACAGAAAAGTCTGTATTATTTAAAAATTTCTAGTAATAAATGAAGGACATAAAACATTAACAAATTGAAATTTTTTTTAAGCAATGAAAATTAAACAAACCCTTAAATTTTTTGGCAAACAAGGAAGAAAATGTGATTATTCCCTAAAAAATAAAGTTTTAATTACTATGTTGTGAATTCTTTATATTATATAGCTTTAATACTATATACTATTATTACTACTTTTATTTTATATCTGGTAAGAGTTTGGATTATGTAAATATGCACTACGCAACTTGTAGTGTGATACGTGTTTGGCTTAAGTGACGCATTATTGGTTAGGCATACAGAGCGGACAGAATGTGACGCAGTTTCCACCTGTGCAGCATCGCTAAGTGCAGGGCAAAAGTTACTGACGACAAACTACCTTCAATGCATATCAGTGTGTATATGGTGAAACCCTGCACATAAATAAATGGTGGAAAGAAATTTGATGACTCCGACTCCCTGATCGGAGTACTGAAGTGGTTAACACGATTAAAGAACCGGCATTAGTGGGGCAGTCCCCAACAACTATTATATTATACAATATATTATAATCATTCTGTTTATTTTTATTATTGTTGCTGAGAAACATACACAACATGCAGACTTTAGATTTGCAGTCTTTGTCACAGACACTAGTCCATATTAGCATTTGATTAAGCGTACAGCCCTACTTTTGATTTATTCATCCAGAATTGTCCAAATTCTATGACATTCCGCATTACACAGTAAATTCAATTTTTATGACTAGATTTTGTGATTCCCTCCATGTTTTTGCATCGCAGCAATCAAGTCTAGAGTCTCTTTCGTTTAAAAACATTCAGTGACGAACCATACCAACAAGATCTGAGATGAACTACAACATTACAGATAAATCTATGAGGGAATGAACTGATGCACTGAGAATCACAAACGACAGTAAAGTGACAGTATAAATAGCATATGGCTAAGGTTTGATTAGTGTTGTGACCTGTGTGGTGAGGGTGATGCTGGTCTGAGTTGGCAGGAGGTTAGCTTGGCTTTGAGGTAGTTGAGTCAGGAGATTTTGAGCTTGCAGGAGACCTGAGACAGACAAGTTAGAAATGATGATGAGGAGCAGCAGCAGCATCACAACACATCTGAGACACTCTTACCTGTCTGACCCTGAGGTGACGGTGATATGATGAACTGCGGCTGAATCTGAGAACTGATGGAGTGCCCTGGCTGAACCCACACGAACTGCTGCAGGTTCAAACCCTGCGGCTGCAGCAGGATGAAAGACAGACAGAGATTGAGACTGTTCTGTGCCTTGTTTAACAGGATTTAAGTTAATTTACTTACATATTTAAAAGTAGCTTAACATTTTTTCCCCAACATTTCATATTTGTATATTAAAAAATTTAAAACAATGAGCTCATTTATACTGTTGTTATTTTGCAGTGTAAATGCATTCATACTACATTTCAGCTTCATTAAGCTCTCTGTGTAAATGCATCTAAACACTTCAGCTGCTTCCCTTTCTTCTGCAGTGGAAAAATTGGTTGTATTACTACTGATTTCATTAGCTTGGTACCAGACCTAGAGTGTCTTGTTATATGAAGTGAAATTGATAAAATGGAACAATTTAACATGAAAGAATGAATGTGTGGCGGGACAGTAAGGCAGAGAAATAAATCGAGGAAAAGACCTAAAAACCTTGACCTAAAATTTGCAATAATAGCCCACTACGCCACCTAGGGAATTCCACCCCAGGATATAAACCACTCAACCATACAGGTTCGGTCTACCCAGAAATGATTGAGATGTTTCTGCCCGTCAAAACCAATGTTTTATTACATCAAAAATAATTTTTCTGTTTAAAAACAAGGAAGTCACAATTCACAGGGGGACATGTTCGATACAGATACCTTTTAAATACCCATTAAAAAAAAAAAAAAAAAAAAACACACGAACACCCTACACAACTGAAGTCACCACCTGGGTCGCTGAGAGCACTTACAAGGAAAAAATCCTAAACCCCCCGACAGACAACTCACACTCTAGTGCTCTCCACTGCAACCAAACGAATGAAAAACAAATGTGTTCCACACAGCACCCCAAAGAATAAATGGTGTATCTCTCTAGGTCCCCAAAGGGAGAACTCTCAGCACTGACAAAGAAATACAAAAACAAATATACAATTACACAAAAAATGAAAAATAAAAGGATAGAAAACTACAGATATATGCAAAATATTAGGGTACATGACTAATCATCCCCGTAAATCACATCAACCATCTTGATCACGATTACCCAAAAAGTTTGGAAAAGAAAACTAAATAAACCCTTTAATATTCCCAAAACCATCAAACAAACAGCTGACACAAAGAAAGAAAATCTAATAAAGACAACGAGGGCAATAAACAGCAGAAACCACAGAGACAAAACAGCAGCGCAGTCTGGGTCCGTACGTCCTGCCAAATATTGACCAATTCCACGGCTCCACGCTGGACATAAGCTGATAGGCACTTCCCCTCAACCTGCACACAGACACTAACGTCCATGAAACTTAAACATTTACAATAGAAAACCACCCCTCATAAAATCATACTCACTGGGTCAATCCGACTGATATGAAAGAGCTCCCGCTATGACATATCTTGCTACACCCGAACTACAGGATACAGACTTGGGTTACACACCAGTACTACACCTCTCACCTATGGAATTCCATTCATCCACATACCTGGGTTTAAACAGAGAAAGGACTGGAATAGAAAACCCAAACCACATGACTCCACCAGGCAAGGGCGACACAACAGAAAACGTGAGGTGTAGGAAATTAATCAAGTGCTCACTACACCACTGGCATGCTCTACTTTTATTGTGATACAATCATGTTAATCATTCACCAGCCGGTGATGGACACAGCTAAACCTGTAGTGAGTTCCTCCTATTCTCCAGCAGAGGGGGTTGTGGTAGCAATATTCATTCCATCACAATCCATCCCACCTATTTGCATCGCCGTCCCGACGATGAACCAGTAAGCCACGAAATTCAGTCCCATGGTCTAAAAAACAAGGAAGCATTAGGCACAATCATCTGGGAATTCATAGCCCCTCTCTCCCTCCCCCGCACCGCCCTAGGTAAATTATAAAGATTGGAATGTCGTCCCGCGGTGTCCCGAATGGTCCTTCTCAGTCCACCATCCCCTTCCGGAGGGGGGTAAGACGCTGGGGTCACAGCTTACTCTGGCCTGCTGGCACCACCATCAACATCATTTGATTGACTTGGGAACAGGACTGGGGCAAGGGTAGATGTCTCAGGGACAGAGGGCACAGGTGTCGATCCAGCTTGAACAACGAAAGGCCCGAACACCAGGACCCAACCATCCTCCCTCTCTTCCTCTCCACTTTTCTGAAGTGGCCCAGCCTCCTCTTGACTCTTGGCACTTCGTCCTCTCTCTGGGCTCTGAGGGGCAATATAATGCTTCAGCAAAGTGCGATGTACATGCTTAACCCTCTGGGGTCTGAGGGTGTTTTGGGCCCTGGAGAAGTTGACATGTCCTGACATTTGTGCTTTTTTCAGTTGCTAATAAACATTTTAATGACTAAGTTTAGTAGCACCATAATCAGCACAAACTGGGCTACAATAATATGTGAGCAGCATGTATGTATGTGATTGTGTTTTTGAGAAAACAACGTTTATGCGTGCTTAGTGAAAAAATAAAATTCACTGAAATAAGCCCATAAAACACATACAGAACATTTGTCCACAAGACTTTTGAGAACTGGATCTTGAAGTCTAGAGTTTTTGCATCAGAATGATGTGCATCTGTTTCCTCACTCACAGCACACATATATTGATTTAAATTTTCTAGCCTTTTTGTGTAAAAAGGATATCGAGGGGGCGTGACTGGTCTGTGATGAGTGAGTCACACCTGAGAAGACAAAGAGGCCTTCTAATGAGCTGTGAGGTGTGTGACTGAGAGGGAATTGCTACAAGAATTAATGAGGAAAAAGAAATGCATCTATTTTTTTGTTTGTAGTTTATTTAGAATATATATAACTATCACATCTTTTGGGAGTGTGTGCGTCACATGGTCTCAGCAGTGGTCCATGTTCCTGTGCTGACAGGAATCTCAGAGCCTTTGGAACATGTCAACATCAGTCTCTGTTTTCCATGACCGAGTGGGCTGCTTTGCTTTGGCCCTCTTTGCAACAGGTTCTTTTACACTATTATTCTCACATCTGAAATAAAAAAGAAAGCATGCTATTTACACAAACTACATTATTAACATTATTATGATGTTCACTGATACTAGTACTAATTTATCTAAACAAAGAACACAATTACCACATAGCAAACATATTTTACCACGAAGTAACTAAATCAAATGAAAGTAACATCTGTAAAATAGTGGAATGCCACTCTGAAACGGAGTTGAAACTGAACGAGTGCGTGCTCTACCATTTTACACTATTACCACAAATAATATTACCACATATTCTAATAATACAATTACTATACTGTGCACTTACTCAGTGTGATTTTCCAGCGAACTCAAAACTGAACGACGTGCGTGTGCCTTTCTTGTGCAAGATGCCGGTGATGCAGCCACAGTCCTAAACGAACATTAAAACAGTTTCAAACATTTCAGCATCATTACTCCATAACACATGGGTATAACACATTCAAAATATTAACACCAGAGCAGATATTCATGAACAGAACCTTAGTTACATTCATAAACACAAGCACGCTTTGCATGTAGGCCTATACAATCCAAAAAATATAGTTATAAACATATATGGCTATATTAGTGAACAGAGAATATCCTATCACAGTAAAGATTTGACTAATCATTCTTACTGACATTAAGCTAGTGACATTATAACTCCATATTACTTATTATATCAGTTTTCTGTCTGTTATAGAAAATAACAAAAAAACATCCTGGCAGTCGGGTGACCATTTAATTCGGTAATGAACCTTCATAATGTTTCACTTTGCATTATACCATTTAGTCGATTATAGTTGGAGAAAGTCTAACTAGTAAATGGTGTCAAGTTCATGTACACTAATACAGTCGGTTAATAAAAAGACTTACTCATCGTTTTTCCTGATGTAATCCAAAGCTTCTTGAGGTGAATTCTGTCTTATGCCTCTCAGCGCAACGCGAACAGTAAAACTTGAGGTCTTTACTATGATGTGGGCGTTTACACGCCGCGCGCTTCACGTGGACGATTATAATATCAATAGCGCTCAGCGCGTGGGCGTGGTCACATTAGAGATAATGAAGGGAGATGTGAAAAACTGGACATCGTGTTGGTTTCATATGGGATTACTTTATCACAGAATATTTGCTTTCGATAAGACTTGCTTAGTTTAATAGTAGACATGTCAAGCTTTCTATAGATATATTTCTCATGTCTCTTTGTTAAGTATTTGCTGAGTTAGTTCATTTTAATGACGCTTTTCTAAATAAAGATTACGCAGACCAAGGCGGCAGACTGCACACCCTGTTTGTTTTCTTTATTTTATAAATGCACAAAGTTCTGTTGTTATTATGCGTGTATACAAATAAAAGTAGACCCTTTACAGATTTGATTGATGTATTGCTCTTATCTGTAAGATCAAAACTGAAAGTGTAATTTAAGTTATTTTCATTGTGATCAGGAGAAGATGCCTCAAAACGCGTATCCGCGTTAATCGACCTCAGAGGGTTAATCTTACTCCGGTCGTCTACTGGGGCAATTGTGTACACTGATCCTCTTTCGGTAGGAGCTTTTAACACCGGATACCGAATAGAACTCCAGCAGCCTTGTATCTTGTTACATCCATTCATTCTGTGTCTTGCGCTTTCAAATGCCATCTGAAGTCGTACTTGATGGTCTACGACCCAGTCATGCACCACTGGGTCAACCGGCAGCTTCGGATCTTGACCAAAACATGTGATAAGGGGACTCACCCGTGGACTGATGGGGGTTCGTATTGTAACAAAACAACAACCGGGGGAGGCAAGTGGTCCAATCCCTCTTCCTCATTGCAGGCAGTGTTCGCAGAAGGTTGTGCAGAGTACAGTTAAACCGTTCACACTGCCCATTGCCAGCAGGATGTTATGGAGTAGTTTGTGACTTGACCACGCCATATAGGCCACACAATTGCGGAATCAGAGAGCTCTCGTAACTCTGTCCCTGGGCCGAGTGCAGCTGACTTGGTACTCCGAATTTATAGAACCACTCCATAACCAGAACTTGAGCCACTGTAGAGGCACGTTGATCCCGGGTAGGGATGGCCTGGGTGAATTTCGAGAACACATCAGTCATAAGAATTTTCCATACCATTTTGAGCTGGCTCAAGGAGGGTAAAGTCCACAGCTAATATCTCATTTGGCCGTGATGCAAGGAGATTATACATAAAAGGTACGCACCACTGGCTGAGAATTCTTAGACACCTGGCATCCGTCACACTCTTGGCACCAGTGCTCCACCTCAGATGACATGCCGGGCCAGTAACACCGTCTGTGGACCAGCTCTAGTGTTCGCTCCATGCCCTGGTGCACATGCCCCTGATGCAGCCGAGTGAGCACTTCTCTATTCAATGACATGGGGAGAAACAACTGCAGAACCTCCTCGCCCCCATCAGGATGTAGAATGCGACGATAGAGCACTCCCTCCCTCCCACTGTCGCAGTAATGATAGCATTGGCCTTGCAAGCGTCCGCCTCTCCTCAGGGGTCAGATGGCATTGGTTCTTCCAGAAAGCAAACACCTCCTTGATCACAGGATCCTCCGCCTGCAGGGCACACAAACTAGCAGGGGCATAACAGGGCAAGACAGAAATAGCTGCTTGCATTACCTACGAGGCTGGCTCCAAAGAAACTTGGTGCAAGGACAATGGAACTTTTCGGTCATTGCCCATTTCAGGGCCAGAAACTCCAACTTCATCGAGATGTAATTCGTCATATTATGCTCGGCAGGCCGCAAGCTTTGGCTGGCATAGGCAACAGGTCTTACCTTGCCCTCTTGCTCCTGCGAGAGAACAGCCCCCAGCCCTTGATGACTTGCATCCACTTCTAAAATGAAGTGTAGAGAAAAACTTGCATAGGCCAAAACTGGTGCAGTACTAAGCTTCCTTTTGAGACCTTCAAAGCGGTTCTCGCACTCCTCAGTCCATACTGTGGGGAGGCTCTTTCCAGACCCCTTGCTCTTCTTTGAACCCACCAGTTCAGCCACCAGCCGATGCAGCCAGTGCCGCAAAACCCTCCACAAATTGTTGATAGTAACTTGCGAAGCCAAGGAAAAACCTTAACTCAGAGGCATGTGCAGGCCTTCTCCATTCTGCCACAGCCTGGATTTTCTCAGGAACAGTGGAAATGCCTGCCTTTGATATCATATGCCCCAAATAACGTACCTCCGGTTTGAAGAATGAACAATTTTCCAACTTGGCTTTGAGGCCTTCTTGTTTCAGCCATGCCAGCACAATCTCCAGCTGCTCTAGATGTTCTGCAACAGAGGGAGAAAACACGATGACATCGTCCAAGTACAATAACAGAGACTGGCAATGCTGAACCATGAAGATCCTCTCCATTAGCCTTTGAAATGTACTTCGCACGTGGCACAGGCCAAAGGCCATACGATTCCACTCAAAAAAACCAAATGGGGTACAGAATGCCGTTTTTGGTTTATCCTTTTCAGTGATTGGAACCTGATTGTACCCACTTGCCAAGTCCATTGTTGTGAACCATTGGGCACCAGAGAGAGCGTCAAGAGACTCTTCGATTCTTGGCAGGGGGAAAGCATCTTTCCTCGTCTTCCCATTCAACTGATGGTAGTCCACACACAATCTGAGGCTGCCATCCTTCTTTACTAACACAATAGGGGAGACATAGGGGCTACTACTTTCTTGGATAATTTGTGCCTCTAACAACTGATTAATGTGGGCCTTAACATTATCATATTCTGAAGGGGGAATACGGCGATACCTCTGCCTAACTGGAGTCTCATCTACCAAAGGAATATCGTGAGAAATCAATGTAGTACAACCCAAGTCCGTATCGCTGGAGGAAAAAAAACAGAGCTATATTGATTCAAGAGCAATTGTACATCACTCTGATCTTTTTCGGAAAGGGGAGACAAATCCAAGGCCTTGATCTTATCCTGGACAGAGGCTTCAAGAGAAAACATCATTGCAGTAGCAGTCCTTATCTCCTTAACCTCTGCGGGTAGACTAACTACACTTATCGGGGTAAGGGTACTAATTACAATGAGAATATAATACAACGTCTTCCGACCCTACATTAACTACTGGGATGTATACTGTACCGCGGGTTACTGCAATCAGCGATGGAGAGGCCAACAACCCTGCTGGTAGCCCAGTACCTGGGGGCTCAAACAAAACAGGATGTCCGGCATACAGGACAGAACAAGTAGCGGGCACCAACTTCATGGTACCACCAGGAACTCGGCAAACTCTTCGTCCCTACACTCTCACCTGTACTAGAAAATCTACTGCAGGCTCTACCTTAGCCTGATGGCACTGTTGCAGGGCTTGACGAACGGGGGTTGGGGCCCGTGTCACAGAGGGAATATCAAATAACGCAGACCCATACTCCCCAAATAACTCTGCATAACATTCTTTAAGAACATTAATTCCTAACACCCCTGGAACTCTGGTACTACTCCCTGGAGGGTCTCTGACCACTAACACTCCCCGTCCAAGCATTACCTTTCCACAAAGCTCCACATCCACTTCTATATACCCCACATATAGTATAGCTAGACCATTAGCAGCCTGAAGCTGTAACCAATGGCAGGACTGTAACCACGCCGGACCCAAAGCTACAAAGTGCTCGGAGAAGGAAAAAAAAAAAAAAGTTATGGTGGTCCACCAAACATGACACCTGAACACCCCCCACAATTACATCAACGTGGGGACAAGATGACATCAACTGAGGCATAGATTTGACTTCTGCACTACCCACCGAGCATTAGTTTTCCGACTGCTGAGCCAAAGGACTAGGAGCACCTCCTCGAGGAGGCACACCCGAGGATGACTGGGACCGAGGTGTGACCCTCTCCCCATCACACTCTCGGGCATAATGGCCAGATTTCTGACATTGCTTACAGATAACTGAACCCCCACGATCAGAAGAGCCCTGACTACACTGGCACTGTAATGTTGCAAAATTCTGGGTAAGCTTATCCAATTTTCGTTACTGCCGTTTCAAAAGCTACTTTAACTCAGCGAGTTCTGAGCTAGACGCAACACCAGCAGTTGATACATTTCCCTGAACCCCACACTGGAACCCATATGCTAAGGATACTGACTGGCTACGGTCCCGACTACCCACTGACGCTCCCACCTAATAGCCTGGTTTTTCACGAACAAAACGCTCAAGTTCTCTACGGAGAGCACAGTCATAAATGTACTCCACAAATTGGTCACGTAGTAGAATCTCTATGTTAGAGCATATCATGGGGGGCATTCTTTTTAACCCTTTCCATTAAATACAATAATGCATGCGAAAACTCCTGCAATGACTCCCCTTCCTGTTGTTTTCGGGAAAAGAACGCTTCCTGTAAAGCGACATAGGACTGAGAACATCCATAAAGTTCCTGTAAAATGGCAAGAATCTTTACGGGGTCTTCCTTTTCCTCTCGTAACCGATATTTAATCTCCTTCACTTCCCCCTCTAAATGATCATACATAAAGAAGGCTCGGTCAGCAGAAGATAAATGACGGGTATGTACACTCACCTCTACTTCCTCCACCCATTCCTGTAAACTTAAACCACCCCTGCCACTAAATAGGGGGCAACGCCTTTCTCTAGGGATATACACCACCCTTTCAGCGGTGGGGACACTACCAGAAGAAACACTAAGGAGCAAGGCATTACTGCTAGAGGGACCCGCCGCTGCTACTTGGTGAAGCAGTGCGATGTCTGCCTCCAACCGTGCTACCAGCTCCTGCAATTGTTGCAAGTCCTCGGCCATCAACTACTAACCTGCCGACTACGCCAGAATGTGGCGGGACAGTAAGGCAGAGAAATAAATCGAGGAAAAGGCCGCAACCTTGACCTAAAATTTGCAATAATAGCCCACTACGCCACCTAGGGACTTCCACCCAAGGATATAAACCCCTCAACCATACAGGTTCGATCTACCCAGAAATGATTTAGAGGTTTCTGCCAGTTAAAACCAATGTTTTATTACATCAAAAATAATTTTCTGTTTAAAAACAAGGAAGTCACAATTCACAGGGGGACATGTTCGATACAGATACCTTTTAAATACCCATAAACAAACAAAAAAAATACCAATTAAATTATATTATGCTAACTGGGGGCAGAACAAACAAAAAAAACCCTGAAAGCACCACCTTGGTCACTGAGAGCACTTATAAGGAAAACATTCTAAACCCCCCGACAGACAAGCCCTCACACTCTAGTGCTCTCCACTGCAACCACACGAATGAAAAACAAATGTGTTCCACACGGCACCCCAAAGAATAAATGGTGTATCTCTCCAAGTCCCCAAAGGGAGACCTCTCAGCACTTACAAAGAAATACAAAAACAAATATACAATTACACAAAAAATGAAAAATAAAAGGAAAGAAAACTACAGATATATGCAAAACATTAGGGTACGTGACTAATCATCCCCGTAAATCACTGACAGAATATCACATCAGACGTCTTGACCACTATTACCCAAAAAGTTTGGAAAAGAAAACTAAATAAACCCTTTAATATTCCCAAAACCATCAAACAAACAGCTGACACAAAGAAAGAAGAAAGAAAATCTAGTAAAGACAATGAGGGCAATAAACACAGCAGAAACGATAAGCCGATAGGCACTTCCCCTCAACCTGCACACAGACACTAACGTCCATGAATCTTAAACATTTAAAATATAAAACCACCCCCCATAAAAAGATCATACTCACTGGGTCAATCCGACTGATATGAAAGAGCTCCCGCTATGACATATCTCGCTACACCTGAACTGCAAGATACAGACTTGGGTTACACACCAGTACTACACCTCTCACCTATGGAATTCCATTCATCCACATACCTGGGTTTAAACAGAGAAAGGACTGGAATAGAAAACCCAAACCACACGACTCCACCAGGCAAGGGCAACACAACAGAAAATGTGAGGTGTGGGAAATTAATCAAGTGCTCACTACGCCACTGGCATGCTCTACTTTTATTGTGATACAATCATGTTAATCATTCACCAGCCGGTGATGGACACAGCTAAACCTGTAGTGAGTTCCTCCTATTCTCCAGCAGAGGGGGTTGTGGTAGCAATATTCATTCCATCACACATGTATGTATTCGGCCAATAGACAGTTGTGACTCGACACGCCAGAGCAAGTAAGTAAACAGTAAACTTTGGGCAATCCTTTTTACGTGCATGAGCACTAGAGCAGTGCATATGGAAGTGATAGAGTCCATGGTTACATCCAGCTGTATCAATGCATTACGTCGCTTCTTTGCTATAAGGGGAAGAGCCAAACAACTTCGATCTGATTGTGGAACAAATTTCGTCGGAGCATGCAAAGAGCTCGGTTTCTCGACAGACCATACGGTCCAGAAGTATCTAAGTGAGCAGAGCTGTTCTTGGCAATTTAACACCCTCATGCATCACACATGGGTGGTGCGTGGGAAAGAATGATAGGGATCACATGCAGAATCTTTGACAGTATGTTGCTGAAAAACAAATCAATCCAACTTATGCATGAAGTTCTGTGAACTTTGATGGTTGAAGTGTCCGCTATAATCAGTGCCAGACCACTGGCTCTAGTCTCCTCTGATCCAGAGACACCATTGTTACTAACCCCTAACATTCTACTCACCCAAAAGACTGGATTTCCTTTTGGAGTTCCTACATGCGATTTTTCAGAGAAAGACCTTTATGGGAGTCAATGGAAAAAAGTACAGGCCCTTGCAAATCAGTTCTGTGCCTGCTGGAAGCAAGAGTACCTTCCCATCTTGCAAAAAAAGGTGCAAATGAACTAAATCACACACCAGTCTTTAAGTTGGAGATATCGCTCTCTTAAAAGACAGCACCCTTTCTCGGAATGATTGGCCTATGGCCATGACCACCAATAGTTTCCCAAGCACCGATGGACGTGTAAGGAAAGTAGAGGTTAAGACAATAGAAAGATTTTTAATCAATTTTAATCAACTTAATGCATCCTTGATGAATGAAAGTATTTACAGTGACCGGGAGGGAACATGTTCGGTTCACTTATTTTTGTCATGGCCACGACATATCATCACATTCCCACGAGTTAATATGTTGTGTAATTTGTGGGAACGTCATATTAACTCATGGGAACAAGATTATTTGGTTGAGGTAACGACATCCTTAGGCCTCGAGATGCTATTTGAGGGAAACAACCATCCATTTCTCGTGGCCATGACTTCTTATGTTGAGGGAACGACATATTTTTCTCGTGGCCATGAGTTTAATGCATAAACAAACCTGCATGACCATAGCAACCTAGGATCAGAGTTAATATTTTATTAATATTTTATTTAGAATTTAGAAATTATATTAATTATTATAGAAATTATTACATTATTAAATTATTAATTAACCAATGCCTAGCTATAACCGGACTGTATTGCGCAACAATGAGACAGCATTCGCATGAATTTATCATAGTAAATGGTCCATAAAGATCACAATAAAATAAAATACAAGAAACTACAAGAAAAACATTTATCATGCCACAGTCTCCATTAACTATCATCTTTATCCGTACATTTTTGTATATAATACTAATTGATTATTATTATGGTGTATTTTTATATTTTGTTATGTATTTGATTTAATTTTCTCTTCTTTTCGATCGCTTACCTTAACGTTCGGAATATTTTTTGTAAATAATACCTCTGTAATGCTTGACAATGCCATAACTTTGATTATGCATTCATTTTAAGGTGAATTAAATATATTGAGTTTAATTTTATTTTAGCTAATTAATGACTAGAATTTAGTTGAGAATGAATTGGCCAATGAAAACCAACATGCTCATTTAGCGTCACACACTGGCACAATCATAAGTCAAAACTTTAATGGCAGAGCCTGTCAGCAAATATATGATGAAGCATATTTAATAATAATTATAACTTGAATTAGGTCAAGGCGCTACAATTGAAAGGGTAAATGACACAAATATATAAAAATAATAGCCCTAAACCGTTAATATAAATAGTATATTCAGTTTTAATAATAATAACAACACACATAATAATAAAATACAAATATTAAATAAAAAGACACAATCAGTTAACGAATTTACGGGATTGATAAAAATGTTTATCCATCTCTGATAATCGCAGGTTGCGATGGTCACACAGGTTTGTTTACGCATCAAACTCCTGGCATTAAACTCGAGAAATGGATGTTGTTCCCTCAACAGGATCTCGAGGCCACGACTTCACATCGCGTGGCCACGACATAAGGATGACGTACTTCCAAACCAACCACACTCGCCCAAAATAATCTCGTGGCCACGACATTTTATCACGTTCCCACGAGTTAATATGTAGTGACCACGACAAAAATAAGTGAACTGAACATGTCCCCTCCCGGTCACCGTAAGTATTAATTTCTTTGACCTTAAACAAGTTTGAACACTATTCTGTCTTACTAACAGAAGTGGGCACCAGAAAAATAAAGTATTTTATTTTGAAGGACTGAACCAGTTGTGAATGAGCAGCAATTCTCAATCTGAGACAGATGTTTATGCTCTGACAGAAGTAATGCATCCAGTGTTAGAGGGAGTGTCAGTAATCTGGAATCTGATTGGACAGTGAGATGTCACTTACAGACACGATCTGAATGGGCTGAGACAGTGTGATGGGCGTGGCCGCAGAGGCAGAGATATTGGCTCCAGTGGTGCTGGTCTGTTGACTTGCAGACTGTTGCACGGCTGTGGCGAGGAGCTGCGCCTGCGTTTGCTGCAACATCAACTGTGCTGGAGTCAAACTCAACTGCACAGAGAGAGAGAGAGAAAAGAGGATCTGTGATTGACAGCTGCTCAAACACACACAGACACTCCTCATTTGAGTCCAGGAGAGTTTGAAATTTACAAGCGGCTAAACTTCACAACACTAATAAGCACAAAAACACAATGAAATAGGGTAAAACACAGTCCCTCCAAGATTTCATGGGACTTTTTTATGATTTTTGACTGATTATAACACATACAACATTGTTATAGCATCTTAATTACTTTTCTGCCCTAAATAAACATTGGGCTCCGTGATTTATAAAAAGAGAAAACAAAAAAATAAACCTATGATGTACTCACTCTCGAGCCACCCTAGGTGTGTTTTGAAGCAAAATAATGCAATAACCTGCATCCATCCATCCATCATAAAAAGGGGGAGGGGGGTTAATAAAGGCCTTTTGAAGTGAAGCGAAGAGTTTGTGTAAGAAAAATATCCATATTAAACTTTATAAACCGGAATCTCTAGCTTCCACTAACTGTTGTACACACGTTCACAAGAGAGTGATGACGTAGGACGTAGGTATGAACTATCCCTTTAAGTGTTGTCCTCTTAACCCTACTGAATCATATTTAATACATGAAATTCTAAATTATCAACATGATCAAAACTATTTAAAAATCTCTAATACATGAGTAAAATCATTAGCATTAGCAAAACATGTGTTAAAAGGACACTGTAAAAAATTATTGTGATTTTAACAGTAAAAGACTGTCCTAACCCTAACCCTAACTGGTTAACAGTAAGTTTCCATACTATATTCGGTGAATAAATGTAATTACTTTTAATGTAATTATACAGTAAAATACTGTAAAGAGTGAAAAAGAAAAAGTCATTGTAATATTTACAGTGACAAACCGTAAATTGACACTCCCAGAATTCCCTGCATGACACTTCATATTTGATGTTTTTTTTTTTGTTGAAATAACATGTTTTTTCTTAGTTTTTTTCTTATCAGTTGTGTACATTAGGGTTTAATCTATCGAATGTTGTTAAATTAATGTTTATTGCATTATTTCAGTATCATGTGTGTCACCATGATGGGGTTTAGTGTTTGTGTGAATGACACTGTGCACCTTCTATGTATAAGTATTGCCCTCCTCAGCTCGTAGAAAAGCTGTTTGTGATGAGCTTTGGTTCATCATGTGACTTTCTCATTACCACCAGTTTTTGGTGGTTATCAGTGCATTACCATGGTTCAAAACTTAAATTACTGTTAGTACTCAATATGTTGGTTCATTAACATTACATCAGTTAATGAAATAAGTTTTTTTATTTAAAGGGCCTATTAGCTTTCACTTTTAAATTTAGTCAGGGGCTAGTGTGTATGTTTGGGCATAAAAAAATATTTAGAAAGTTACAAATCTCAAAGTCCACTCCAAAGGGAGATATTTCGTTTAAAAAAAAATCCCTTTTCAAGAACTGCAACGAATGGCTCGTTTGGACTACAGCATTTGTTTTTCGGGCTTTTTGATATCACAAAGTGGCTCATTGGAATATCATTAAAAATAATTCCAGCCTACAGAAATTCGAATGGTTGGGGGGTGGGGAGGGGCGAGGTTGTGGTTAGAACGCTTGGTTGAGTGAGTGCATCAAACGAGACGACGAAGAAGAAGTGCTGCAGAAAAGTTAGTGCATCAGAGAAAACGAAGAAAAAGAGCTGCTGTGCTGTAGCCTCAAACTTTTGGCATGTCTAGAACAATTCTTACAAGTATAACACGATGCTGGGCGCGCGAACAGACGCCGAAAGGTGTGTCACACTAAGGAAATAAGGTATTTGAATTTTAAAGAACGCTGCGCTTCTGGTCGTGTGCCGCGACGCCTGAAACGTTATTTTCACCTCCAGCCCCAATACGGTCTTTGTTTGGGCTTCCGAAAGCGGATGATGATAGGAAACAGTGGTTGCAATTTACCTTTTAACTGTGTTTCTGAGCATTATAACCCCAATTTGCTATTGTGTGCTGCGCATTTTACTGAGGACAGCTTCCACAACATGAGGGAGTACAGTGCCTGCCGGATTCGCCCAAAAAGTTTTTGTTGAAAGACGGAGCAAGAGGCGTTGAAGTACTGAAACACCGTCTAAGCTGTTCGCCAATCACAACGCACTGGGACAGCTAACCAATCATAACACATTTAGTTTTTCAGAAGGTGGACCTTCATCAAAGCCGGAAATAATCGAGCCGTTTATGCCAGGCTGGAGAGAAAGGTATTTTAATAATGTAAATTAAGTGAAAAAATGCGTTTTTCGAACCACCAAGCATGAGAGCATGTTCTAGTACACCCCCAAAACAAAATCAAGACTTTGTAAATGAGCATAATAGGACCCCTTTAAGTTAAGTCTGTAAAACCTAAAATGTTGTTACCATATTTTTTACGGTGAAGTTCTGGCAACCACAGCTGCCGGTACTTTACCGTAAATGTCACCGATTTTTTTTTTACAGTGTATGTATTAAATGATACAACAGGCTTTTGAGGAACATTTATTTGTTCATTTCGCAATCATCATTGTAGGCATAGTCTACTGAATTTCATATTGTTGTAAAAAAACAAAAAACAAAAAAAAAACACATTTTGCCATATGAATAACTGCACCAAGTTTGACCTCGGAAATAAGATTGAGCTGTTTTTTTCCACCATCCATATTCTCACCATTTCACTAAATGGGCCATAAAAGCATGGTGCATCAAGTATTTGACAACAAAAAACATATGTTTTTTTTTTGTCTTTCATATTTTGTCTAAAGGTAAAAAAAAAAATCCATAAAACTAATTCTGACTATCATTTAATTATTTCAAGCTTTGCATGGCTAAGAACTTTACACATAACAGTCTTTGATGTTTGATAAAAATCATACTTATGCTGCGTTCGATTTACCTCGGAAGTTGGATGTCGGAACTGGGAATGATGACACACCTAAGTGGACCGTGTTCCAGTAGAGAAGTCAGAAAACCAAGACGGATGCGTCCATTGTTAGCAATACCAGTTGATTAAAAACACATAAAAAAGTGGTATTTTGCACAGATAACACCACAGTATCATGTCCACAAATAGAGGTTGGATTTGTGATGGGTTTTGGTATTGCAGTGTACAAAATAATATATAGAGCATCCACACATCACTTATAGTGGGTGTGGGTATCAGATGGCACCTCCCTCCCTTCATTGGGGAACCAGCCAAGGCCTTTCACCTTGACAATAAAGAATTAGAATTATAAAAATTGGAGGGAGTTTACCATCCGACTAATCTGAAGGGTAAGTGAGATTCTGGCAGGCTTGTAGAGCCTCTAATTATCAATACAAGAATAACACAGTGGCAATAAAAAAAAATATTTATTAACAAAAAGATTAGAATATCACACTCACTAAATACTACTAAGGAAATTTATTAAATTACAAAGGGGAAATGACTAAACTACCAAGAAGATTGGATCAATAATCAAACAGAAGCTACAAGCTACTACACAAATGGGTATTAACTGAATGAATGCCAAGTAAATGAGCAACAGACTGGATGAAGCAATGAATGGGTAGTTAGCAGTTTATGGGGGAGTCAATCGTGGTCACTAAGGATGCTGGTATGGAATAGTAAATAAGCATTTACTGTGAATACAGATAATGTGCCTAATGTACAGTGGGTGCGGAAAGTATTCAGACCCCCTTAAATTTTTCACTCTTTGTTATATTGCAGCCATTTGCTTAAATCATTTAAGTTCATTTTTTTCCCTCATTAATGTACACACAGCACCCCATATTGACAGAAAAACACAGAATTGTTGACATTTTTGCAGATTTATTAAAAAAGAAAAACTGAAATATCACATGGTCCTAAGTATTCAGACCCTTTGCTCAGTATTTAGTAGAAGCACCCTTTTGATCTAATACAGCCATGAGTCTTTTTGGGAAAGATGCAACAAGTTTTTCACACCTGGATTTGGGGATCCTCTGCCATTCCTCCTTGCAGATCCTCTCCAGTTCTGTCAGGTTGGATGGTAAGCTTTGGTGGACAGCCATTTTTAGGTCTCTCCAGAGATGCTCAATTGGGTTTAAGTCAGGGCTCTGGCTGGGCCATTCAAGAACAGTCACAGAGTTGTTGTGAAGCCACTCCTTCGTTATTTTAGCTGTGTGCTTAGGGTCATTGTCTTGTTGGAAGGTAAACCTTCGGCCCAGTCTGAGGTCCTGAGCACTATGGAGAAGGTTTTCGTCCAGGATATCCCTGTACTTGGCGCATTCATCTTTCCCTCGATTGCAACAGTCGTCCTGTCCCTGCAGCTGAAAAACACCCCCACAACATGATGCTGCCACCACCATGCTTCACTTTTGGGACTGTATTGGACAGGTGCTGAGCAGTGCCTGGTTTTCTCCACACAAAAAGCCAAAAAGTTCTATCTTGGTCTCATCAGACCAGAGAATCTATTTCTCACCATCTTGGAGTCCTTCAAACTCCATGCGGGCTTTCATGTGTATTGCACTGAGGAGAGGCTTCCGTCGGGCCAATCTGCCATAAAGCCCCGACTGGTGGAGGGCTGAAGTGATGGTTGACTTTCTACAACTTTCTCCAATCTCCCGACTGCATCTCTGGAGCTCAACCACAGTGATCTTTGGATTCTTCTTTACCTCTCTCACCAAAGCTCTTCTCCCCCGATAGCTCATTTTGGCCAGACGGCCAGCTCTAGGAAGGGTTCTGGGCATCCCAAACGTCTTCCATTTAAGGAATATGGAGGCCACTGTGCTCTTAGGAACCTTAATAAGTGCAGCAGAATTTTTTTGTAGCCTTCCCTAGATCTGTGCCTCGATACAATCCTGTCTTTGAGCTCTGCAGGCAGTTCCTTTGACCTCATGATTCTCATTTGCTCTGACATCCACTGTGAGCTGTAAGGTCTTATATAGACAGGTGTGTGGTTTTCCTAATCAAGTCCAATCAGTATAATCAACACAGCTGGACTCAAATGAAGGTGTAGAACCATCTCAAGGATGATCAGAAGAATGGACAGCACCTGAGTTAAATATATGAGTGCACAGCAAAGGGTCTGAATACTTAGGAACATGTGATATTTCAGTTTTTCTTTGTTAATAAATTGCAAAAATGTCTACAATTCTGTGTTTTTCTGTCAATATTTGGTGCTGTGTGTACATTAATGAGGAAAAAAATTAAACTTAAATGATTTTAGCAAATGGATGAAATATAACAAAGAGTGAAAAATTAAAGGGGTCTGAATACTTTCCGTAACCACTGTATATATATATACACGACCGAATAAACATTATCTACACAAAAGCATCTCAATAGCAACAACCTATGCCAAGGATATTGGGAAAAATGGTTTCCACTGAAAGGGGACTTTGCACAGCTCCAGTGATTTGTTGAAGATCTGTGTAAAGATGGGGGCCAGCTGGTCAGCACAGGATTTCAGACAGGGTGGTGGTGTAACACAATCTGGGCCTGGTGCTTTTTTAGTTTTCTGCTTCGGAAGTAACTGGGCACACGTCTTAGGTGTGGGGGGGGGGGGGGGGGGGTTGCTGGAGGTGTGAATGGTTGTGTGGAGAGGTGTTCAGAGCAGGTGTGGGGTGTTTTTTCAAACCTGCAGTAGAACTCATTCAGATCGTCTGCCAGTTGTTGATTCTACACAGTGCTGGGGGATGGTGCCTTGTAGTTGGTGATCTCTTCCAGACTTTTCCACACTGATGCTGAGTCGCTGGAAGTGAACTGAGTCCTTAGTATTTCAGAATAATTCCTGAAGTATATCTGAAGTATCCCTGTACATTCTTACATATGCATTTCAAATGACAAAGTGCTCACAAAATCTCAATTAAGATTAATGATTTGTATACATTAATTCACCTTGTACATTTACCGTTTATGTAATTATGTTGTTTTATTGTTTTTATTCGTACAGTAGGCTAACTGCAAATGTTTCAACTGATTTCGTTAACAGCATGCATTTTGAAGCAGTTAATGATTTAAATGTTGGTTAAATTAATAATTACTTAAACATACATAACATTTTACTCCTATGCAAACTGAAATGCTTGTAAATCGCCATAGAATTTGCACAATCTTGAAGAGTCTGAAATAGATATTGCTCCATCAGGACATAAAAAAAATACACGCATCATAACAAAGTGCATATTGCAGGTTAGAGACTCAGTGAGTCGATGTAAAGAAAAATTATGTAGGAACTATATTTTGTTTAAAATATTCTTATAAATACGCTGCTTGAGGCTTCAGGAGTCGTTTTTGTGAGAAAATGTTACTTCTGCTTCTGAAAATCGTCAAAACCAGAAGTGACGTAACGGGAGGGAGTGCGGTCAATTTAAACAATAGGAAAACTATGAATCGCAATGACAGTTCGGACACTGAGGGAATTGTAAATGTTTATTCATACTCATATAACGGACCACAGCCATACAATTATGAGCCTGCTATACGGCCAAGAGAGCAGGGACAGGCCAGGAATATTCTAATAATAATTCATGTTTATCCGTGCCATTGATTCTGGTGACCACGAACTCAAATACAAAAAAATTTGCTAAGAGGCCTTTGTGTCTGCGCAAAGAGAGGCTATTCATTCCTTTCACTTCTCAATAATTGAAAAAAAACCATCAACACAGAGAGAGCATACAAACTCCACACAGATGTTTTTTTATTATTCTATCTTACTTATTATTATTATCACCAACAATAAGCTAAAGAATAAATAGAAAATGATCTAATAGGGGACTAATAGAGAATTGCGCTTTGGTTCCTATTTTAGAATGACTTACATTTTAGCCTAGTTACAGCAAAAAATGAATTTAGTTTTTATATATGTATATTTTTAAAATGTTATTATTTAAGTGATTACACCGTTACCTCACTTCACAATAATAAAAAGAAAACAGTGGTGTCATGCACCTCAGAAAATTAAGGTTCTGCCTAAATTTAAGCATAACAATTACTGTGTATAACATTAAATCAATATTTCAGAACTGCCGAATACACACACACAAATATCTGCATTAATCTCGAAAAAAGCTAATTTGTTCCGGATTTGAATACTGTGTGATAGGATATGTTTATTATACTACACTATAATGAACTGCCAGAGATTGCGGTGCATGTGGAAAACAGCAGAATTGACTCCTTGAAATATATCATTTATGTGTCATGTGAAAAACCCAACCCCACATTATACATATATCTTCCAGCCAGTTCTATCAAACCTTTACAATTAATCCAGAATGCGGCAGCAAGATTAATTTTTAATGAGTCAAAAAGAATGCACGTCACACCTATGTTCATCAATCTGCACTGGCTACCAACAGCTGCTCGCATTAAATTCAAGGCATTAATGTTTGCCTACAAAACCACCATTGGCTCTGCACCCCTTTACCTAAATTCATTATTTCAGACTTATGTGCCCTATAGAAGCTTGCGTTCTGCATGTGAATGTTACTTTATTGTGCCATCTCAAAGAGGCACAGTCACTTTCACTAAAAAATATTTTTTTCATTAAATGCATTTGTTAAATGTGAGCCAAAATCATCACAATTAAAAGAACCAAAGACTTCAACTACTTCAGTCTGTGTGCATTGAATTTATTTAACACACGAGTTTCACAATTTGAGTTGAATTACGGAAATAAAGGAACTTTCCACGACATTCTAATTTATTGATGCACCTGTACACAAGTTATAAAAAGGTTAATTTTTTATTTTTGGGTGAACTAACTCTTTAAGAGGATAGGTCCGGGTTTTGTAGTCTATTTGCTTTATTCCAGTCACGTCATTGTCATATGAGGGAAAGTTATGTATATATTAGGTTATGTTTTAACCTTGATCCATCCTGTGCACTTGTACTAAGCTGTATCTACTATGTAGCTATAAAGCTCTATGGTATGGCACACTGGATTAAAGTGTATACTACATTAAGTGAATATGTGATGAAATGTTACATTTTACATTGTTGGTAAAAACTGAGTTGTTGCATAGTTGAAGTAATTTAAATATTTTAAATGTGAAATATTTGTAATTATATATAGTCAGTGAAACATTTTTCAATGTTTATTAAATTTTGTTAAACACCTTTGCATTGTCTGTTTTCTTGCAGTTTTTTTAGTCTTAAAATGTCTTAAATTTTACAATATTAAGCCTTAAAAGTCAACAATGTAATTGATTGGGTCTTAATTACAACAATAAACGTTAGCATGTTATTTCAGCCATACTGATGTCTAGAGAGAAAGCCATTTTCCCTGTCCCACTTTCTGTGGAATAAAGTCCTGGTCAGATGTATTACAGTGGCTGCTTTCGGTCTAAACAAAAGGAAACTTAAACTTAAATGGTTCATGCAATAATGTGTTAAATTACCCACCATATTCCTGCCTAAATTTAACATCTGCACTGGACAAAATATTTAGCACTGCCTTTTATGCTTAACATGAACAAGAAAAAAATATTCATTTAAAATATGAAATAAATGCCATAAAAACCATTAAATTTAACTTCCTCATGCATGTCAACACATTGTTACAACACTAATTTTGTTTTAAAACAAATTATAAATAAACTGTTTGTGTTTCTTGAAAATTATTGCTTCAGTTAATTTTTTGCCAGATAGAACCTTTTAATTCCAAGCGAAAAGTGTTTTTTTTAGAATTAGAAGGTTCTATCTGACCCATTCCAGAAATCCCCATTTACAAATTTGAGAGGATTTTGATATTGTACATTTAGAATACAATTAGGGTCCCTGTCATTTTCATGTTTTAAAGAAACTTGTTCCCCATATAATTTTTGCTATATGGAATGCAAAAACTTTGAAGCTCAATATCTCAAAACTTCTCAGAACGCAGATAGAACCTTATAATTCCAAGGTGACGAATTGTGAATCTTAATATTTTCTTATTATTTTACGCCAGATCAGCATCAAACTCAAGCATTCTCAAACTCAAGAATAATAAGATTTAAAATAATAAACAATAATACTTGAACACAATAATTAAACAATATTATTTTATGAAAAAAAAAAACAAACAAAGAAACAAAAAACAATGATATAATCTCTCAGATAATTATGAAAAAACTTCTAATATTTTTTCCGGTTGAGATAGAAAAACTTTAAAAAAAAAAAAAAGTCCATTTATGTAGTTTCGGTACAAACATTGTGAATTTATAATAATATATATAATAATATATATATATATATATATATAGGTCTGTGTGTGTCTAGACAGGCTGTGTACATTTAAAAATGTTTAAGTAGGGTACATTTCCTGACACTCAGATATCACCGAGCTCATCATAAGGCATTTCTGGGATCGATTTATACCAATTTGGCCCAAAACAAGCGCATTTTTAGGTGTGATTTGGTATCTTAAGCACTAGTTCACCCAAAAATGAAAATTCCTTCATCATTGATTCACCCTCATGTCGTTCTGAATCTGTGTGAGTCTTTCTTCTGCTGAGCATAAGATATTTTGAAAAACGCTGGTAACCAAACAGTATTTGGTCCATAGTATGACACAAAAAATACAATGGAAGTCAATGTGGACCAGCAACTGTTTGCTTACCCACATATCTTCAAAATACTTCAAGTGTGTCAACAGAGGAAAGCAACATGTTTAGAATGTTTGTAAAACGTTGAGGATGAGTAAATTACAGAAGCTTTCATTTTTGTTGAACTGTCCCCTTTAACTGGGGTTTTCAACATGCAGCTGGACTAGAGTTAACAGGTTAAATGTGCTGTTCCATATTCTAGACCAGGGCTGGTCAACTTTGGACCTGGAGGGCCACTGTCCTGCAGAGTTTAGCTGAACCTTAATCAAACACACCTGCCTGTAGGTTTCTAGTGATCTTGAAGACATTAGCTGTGTCCCAAAGTTGAGTGTGCACACTTCGAAGGCCACGGACTTCGAAGACCAGGCCTCCGAAGTGCACGAAGGGCCCTCTGAAGTGCATGAAGGACGCTCTGCCTTCGCAGGATTTCCTAATTGCGACACCAGAGGTTCCCGATTAGCGTTCTGTCGCATAGCAATGGTGCGAGAGGAGAGCTGACGAGAGGACAATCCTATCAGGATGCGTTTTTGTTTTTTTGTCTTACCGTCATAATGGAGGAGACGGTGATGTACCTCAGGCTTAGCCAAGACCGAGGCCAGGTAAGTTACACTGGTTTGCTGCGTCCTTTGTCGGATTACAACTTTAAATGCAGGAATTGGCTTGGAGCTTACTTGAATAATGTAATGATACATATGAAAAACTACAAAATACACACACACACACACACACACACATAGCAGTTCAAATGCTGACTGATAGCTTACAAAGGTGCGATTTTATATAGTTTATTGTCTTGACCACGGTGATCATATGTAGACAGGTTAGCAAAAATAAAACTGTGAATAAAAAAAAAGAGCATTGTACAGCTCATTAATGTGTTTCTGAAACAAACATTGGAATCTCAATATATATTATATAAAAAAAAAACAAAAAAAACAAATTGCATTGTCTGTGTAGTTTAGACAGGGCTGTATTTTAAAATGCAACTATGGTACAATTCCTGACATCATAATGCATTCTGGGATCGAGTTATACCAAATTTGTCCAAAACACGGCATCTTTTAGTTGTGATTATGGTATCTTTAAGCAATAGTTCACCCAAAAAATGAAAATCCTATCACTAATTACTCACCCTCATCTCGTTTGAACCTGTTGGAGTCTTTCTTCTGCTGAGCATAAGATATTTTGAAAAACGCTGGTAACCAAACAGTATTTGGTCCATACTATGACAAAAAAAATACAATGGAAGTCAATGTTGACCAGCAACTGTTTGTCCACATGCTTCAAAATACCTTAATTTGTGTTCAACAGAAGAAAGACAGGTAGATATTTGTAACACAGGCAGTGCTGAAAGTCTTGGTCAATCGGTAGTGCGAGAAGTGAGTATAAAGCTGCATTCACACTAGCAGTGACTTTTGTCGCTGCATGTCGCCAGGGGCTGGCGATGAGGTTGCTAGTGGGCGTTCTCAATACTGGTTGCATTGACAGCGAATCAGGTTTCCGCTAAATACAAACATTTTGGAGGCAAAATACTAAATATAATATAAATATAAATTGAATCCGTACATAAAAACAAAAATGAATGAGAAACAGAGCATACTTTCTTCCATTGTGTATGTATATCTACGGTGCTGGGAGGAGAACGATCACATGAGCTCTACCGTCTTCTTTCCTATTGGCTGTCGCTCCCGAAAGTCGCTCTTCATTTGCATAAAGTTGATGGATTCTGGGCTGCGTTCAGCCCCGACAAAAACGGTACATACCGCTTTGAGCTTGAACTTGCCCCTGAAATTTTTCGCGTCGCTGGACACGCCCCATCCGGTTGCCAACGGCCGCTGTCGCTCGAGTCGCCAGAAATCACCAGCTCTCCATTGAAATGAATGGGATTGTGTCACTCTGCCATTGCGTGTCGCTTGTAGTGTGAACGGGGCTTTAGCCAAGACCGAGGCCAGGTTTTTAACAAAGGGAACACTGGTTTGCTGCGTCCTTTGTCGGATTACAACTTTAAATGCAGTAATTGGCTTGGAGCTTACTTGAATAAAATAATGATACATATGAAAAACTCCAAAATACACACACACACATCTCAGTTCAAATGCTGACTGATATCTTACAAAGGTGCGATTTTATATAGTTTATTGTCTTGACCATGGTGATCATATGTAGACAGGTTTGAAACCTGGATTTTTTTAGGCAGTTAAGCATAAAAATAAAACTGTGAATAAAAAAATAGAGCATTGTACAGCTCAATGTTCAGCGGCAGCTGTCACAGCTGAACAGTGCTCTGTTTGACGGTCCGAGTCCTTCAGATGCAGCCTTTGATATAGTTAGCAAAAATGTGTTAATATTCTGACAAAATGTTGATACTTTCATTTTAAAAATAATCAGAGGTGGACTGTAAGGAAGTACATTCGTTAAGTATTCTCGTACAAATATGAAGTACTAAGTTTTCTTTTTTTTCATCGCAGGACAGTAACACTAAAAATATGGTATTTTACAACTTGATGCATTGTTGTAGATTAAACTACCCAACAGTATATTTAGTAGGCCACTTTAAATGTAATAACCTTGAACATATTCAGAAGTAAAATGCAACATACACAGTAGTGCAGCAGTAATATTAATGCAAAACCATCCTAATGAATTATTTTTCAGAACAATACTGTATACCTTTACTTTTACTCTCAAAACCTTAAGTATATTAGATTATACTTAAGATAATACTTTTACTTTAAGGCTAGTTCACCCAAAAATGAAAATTCGTAATCATGTACTCACCCTGCCAGGTTGGAATTTTCATTTTTGGGTCAACTATCCCTTTAGCTAAGGTTTTAAATATGACTAGTAGTTCCCAATGAGGTATTAGTAGTTACTAAAAGTAGTTTACTAAAGTATCTCAATATTTCTTCTACGTTGTCATAGCTCTAAACAATTTCTCTTTTCCTTCTTTCCTTAAATCAGACCAGACCCCTGTACTGCAGGATGAAGCTGAATGTGCCAGTTGTAGCAGGTGTGTATTAGGAAATGATTTGTGATTTCCACTTGGCCATGACATATTTGGGGTTTACTGCGCCATGCGACTTGGGGGGTGTGGCGGCACTTTGCTGCTTCCCAGTCTGCATGAGACGTCACAGCGGTAGGTCGCACAAGTTTTTGCAGTGATTCAATTAGGGCGTATTTCATGTAACGGATGAATTCACATGATACATATGTATGATTGTGATCTAAAGACCCTATGTGATGCACACTCAGATGTTTCATTGATTATGTTTCTTTATTTAAGTTTCTTTTTAATATCTTCTCTTTCTCAGCGTCGTGCATTGCTGCCGCACGCTGGTTTAAATGCTGCACGAGTCCTCATATATATTCGTTTGTGTTATCCAAACCTGATGGAAAGAATTTTTGCAGTCTGTCTTTCGTTTCGACACAATGCAGAAAACACACCGCTACAACTGGTGCCGCGACCGTTGCTTCACTCTTCTTGGGACCAATGTTGCACGCGAGTGGAGGCGTGACCGGGGGATAGGACCGCTGCAACGTGACTGAGTGGATGAGAGGTTCGCCATCTGTACATATAAACTGTGAACTGGATACCTGATTCGTGAAAACTTCTTTAGTATTTAGTGGACTGAAATATCTTGATCCGTGAATTGAATTCATTCTTCAAAGGACTTTAAATATTATCTTAAGTTATTTTAGTGTTGACCACTGGAATTCTAAATTATATTGTTGATTTAAATTTTATAGATTTTTTTCATTGTAAAAAAAAAAAGTCAATTATAAGAAGTATTGTGACTTCATCTGATATGGAGGGTTCTAATATTCAGAACAGTATGGGAAGAGGGATAGGGGTACTGAGGTTTGCTCATACCAGAGCATGTGAGCAGAGCGGAGTGGTAATATTTCCTTAAGAGCGCAGAGAGCCTTTCTGAAGATTCTGCTCCACTCGCTCAATACGCTCAGTGCCGCTCGCTCAACCCAGAATGCCGTTTGGCGATTTGCTTGTTCAAGATCAAGAATCTGTAGAGATCGAGAATAGTAGAGCTGTATGCAAACATGGTGCAGCAAAAGGTGAGCTAGTTACATACCATAATAAATGAATAAACAGGTAGGCTAAGGTTATATTCGGTTGTACGGAGCCCCGATCATGACATGCAGACAAAATCACAGCCACGAATTTAGAATAGGCTAGTTCTCTTTTATGCTAGGACTACATTATGGCCACGGAGTCACACCGCTCCGCTTCGCTCACAAGCTCTGGCTCATACACATCAGATTGGTGGGGCTGATAAAATAGGTCCACTTTTCTCAACCCCTATTCACACAAGAAGTGTTGATGTGCAGACACCTATTGTGTCTCAGTCTTGTGCTGTTTCTGATGATTCTGTGCAATTATCTGATTTAAATGCTGTGCCAGTGAACCTGATTAATGACATAGTGAAACAAATAGGCAGCAACATTGGCCAGAACATAGTCACCTGTCTTGAATCTGGGTTTTTTGGCCAAAACAAACAAAGTGATTAAACTTTCAATATGAGTGAACTGTCAAAAGTTAACTTGGTTGTTAAGCATGATGTCAATGAGCCTCCATATTTCAGAGGTGATGGGGAGGAGAACATTTCTGTTGATGAGTGGGTGGAGAGTGTAAAAGAGTACTTGAAGAAGCGTGAAGTGCCCTTGAAAGACCAAGCTGACGAAGTACTGACTAAGTTGCAGGGCAGAGCACGTGAAGATTGGACTGAGAAGTAACCCATTGATCGACCTCAGTAAGGGTCAAAAGCCAGTCTTTGACCTGCTCAAACAACATTGAAGTGACTAGTGACACTGTGCATTCGTGCATGCCTTTGGCAGATTTTTACACCACATTGCCATTGCTAAACGAGAAGTCATTCGACTATTGGATTAGGCTGCACAATGCTATTGACATTGCTGGGGAAGGACTGAAGAGACAGGGAAAAACTCTAGATGACCCCTTTCGTGAAGTTACAGTAATGTTTATCAGGAACTGTCCTGATCCAGATCTGTCTCTTATATTCAAGTGTAAGCCACTGCATGAATGGACTGCAGCCGATGTGCAGGTTAGACTGGATGTGTATCAAAGGGAGAATAAGCTTCAACAATGCAAGTCTAATGCACATGTGAGTGGCATTGTGTGCCATGCTCAGTCAACGGACATTTTGTGTGCCCACGGTCGTGGTTTAGAGACCGCTGCTGATGTGGTATCTCCATCCCAGGTGACTGAGCAGTCTACTCAGGATCAGTCTTTGAGTCGAGTGATCAGTCTTTTGGAACGAGTTTTGGATCAGGGATCTTGTCAGCAGACAACAAGAATGTTCAGACCTCAGCATAAAGGAAGGAGTGCTGTACCCAAACAAAATGCAGCATGCAAATTATGTGGTGATGCAAGTCATGATAATTTTTCACACTGTCGAATAAACCGTCTGTGCTTTAACTGTCATGCCTCTGGCCACAGAGCATCAGCTTGCTCTGCGGGGACTGTCAACAAACCACAACTTCAACAGAGTAGTCCTGACTCTGGTCAGTTGGGAAACTAGATGGCCCACATGAGGAGGGGATTAGTGGAGGGCCATGTGTAATGTCCCCTGACAGTGAGGATATTGATTTGGAATCTGTTTATTCTGACTTTTGCAGTAGTGTTGATGACAAGACAAAAGTGATTTTTCAAAATGTGCAGAGACTTAACACAAATGATGACTTGTTCTTTACTGATGTCTTGGTACAGGATGTTGTTTTGCTTCAAGCAATGCTTGATAGTGGGTCTATGGCCTGTGCTATGAGTTCTAATGCCCTGTCAAAACTCATAGGAACAAATGCACTTTCCTCTGATGACGTAGCCCCAACAATGCTCACACTGATTGGCTGTGGTGGTCAAAGAACAAGCCCACTGGGAGTATGTGACGTCCAAATGAAAGTATTTAACTGCTCCTTCTCTGTAGCTGCCTTAATTGTTGATGGGCAAAATGCTGACCTAATTTTGGGAAGTAATGTCATAAAACATCTCATTCATGACATGAAAGTATCCAGCGATTTCTGGGGGAATGTATCTGACTCACGAGGCAAAGATCCTGATACAGGTGCTTTGATGCAACTCTTGTGCAATGTTGAGTCATGGAAAGGAACGGATCCCTCTACAAAAGTAGGAACTGTAAAACTGAAGCATGCTGTCACTTTGGAACCCATAAAAGAACATATAGTGTGGGGAAAGTTGTTCAGTGACAAAACCCTTTCTGCGGGCAGTACAGTCGTTGTGGAGCCTAGCACAGTGCGCGCTGCACCAAGAAATGTGTTGGTGGGCAGGATAGTAGTGTCTTTATGGGGTGATGGCAGTACTCCAGTTAAAGTTATCAACCCATCGAACAAGCCTATCTGTCTAAGACGCAACTGCAAACTGGCTGATGTTTACACCTGCATGGCGCTTGAAGATTTTGATGTTGACTGACTTGATATGTCATTTCAACGGGTGAAAGATCTGCAGTATAATGAAGTGAACACTGAAAGTCAGGCAAACTGCAGCAGTAAACTGTGCAAGATGGAGAGACAACCCTACATGCCGCATGGTCTTACTAGCTCAGCACTGTCTAGCCTGGGGCTCCAAAATATTAACATTGACTCAAATTCTTTGACACCTTACTGGAGAGGGAAGTTAGTTGAACTGTTGGTTAAGAATGAGTCGATATTTTCATGTCATGGATTGGACTGTGGTAAGGCCAAATGCTTTGTTCATAGAATCTGCCTAAGTGATACTAAACCCTTCAGACTTCCCTACAGAAGATTGTCACCATCACACTATGAGAAACTGTGTGAGGCCCTGCATGACATGGAGGAGCGCGACATAATCAGAAAGTCAGCGAGTGATTATGCGTCACCTCTGGTGTTAGTCTGGAAGAGGAATGGTGATCTGAGGCTGTGCACAGACTTCCACTGGCTAAATGCGCGCACCGTTAAAGATGCACATCCTCTTCCACACCAAGCGGATGCGCTTGCAGCTCTGGGTGGTAACGCATTATTTTCCACAATGGACTTAAAATCAGGTTATTATAATGTGGAGGTGCATGAGGATGACAAGAGATTCACAGCTTTTACTACGCCATTTGGTCTCTACGAGTATAACAGGCTTCCTCAGGGGCTATGCAATAGCCCAGCGACGTTCATGAGGATGATGATGAACATATTTGGCGATCAGAACTTTATGAGCATGCTGTGCTATCTCGATGACATCCTCGTTTTCGCCCCTGATGAACAGCTTGCTTTGGAACGACTAGACATGGTTTTCCAGAGACTTCAGGCTCACAATTTGAAACTGTCTCAAAAGAAGTGTCATTTTATGAAACCTTCCGTTAAGTTTCTTGGACACGTTGTGAGTAGTGAAGGCGTAGCGTCAGATCCTGATAAGGTCAGAGTTATTGTTGACATCACAGAACAGGATCTTACGGAAGATGGCTTTGATATTCCATCACAGACAAAAATAAAGTCATTCTTGGGGATGGTGGTTTTCTACCAGCAGTATATTGAAGGCTGTTCTCGCATTGGTAAACCCCTTTTTGCATTAACATCAGGCATGAAGAAACCGAGGCATAGAAAAGGACAAAGATGTGCGATGGCAGGCAGAAAACTTACATCTTCAGACTGGACACAGGAATGTAGAGATGCCTTTAATGCCCTGAAACAAGCTTTGCTGGAAAGGGTTGTTTTGGCTCACCAAGATTTTGGTAAACCCTTCCTGCTGTCTGTTGACGCTTCTAGTAATGGACTTGGTGCAGTGCTTTCTCAGGTAGGGGTGGGTGGAGAAGTTGCTCGCCCCATAGCCTTTGCTAGCAAGTCACTTAATTATGCTCAATCTAAATACCAGCACACCGGCTAGAGTTTTTTGCCCTCAAATGGGCAGTCTGTGACAAATTTAGTCACTGGCTCAGGGGTCAGCAGTTCTCTGTGTGGACAGACAACAACCCACTGACCTACATTCTTACTAAGCTCAAGTTGGATGCGTGCGAACAGAGATGGGTCGCAAAGCTTGCTCCATATAATTTCGACATCAAATACATCCCTGGGCCTAAGAATGTAGTTGCAGATGCCCTTAGCCATGAACCGTTTGTGCGACCCCGTGTGTTCCACTGACTTACCAGAGTGCCCTATGGTGCTCTTTTGGAGGAGTCTCAAGTAGTGAATCCAGAGAATGTCCAAGATGTGTTCGCTGGTCATGTCACCCTTTCGAGAAACAAGCACAAGAAAAGCCCTGTTCAGATATTGAAATGAAACATGTTTTCACTGAGAAATCTTTTGTCTCTCAGGAGGACGTTTCTGCCATTTTGAACAGCAGTAGGCAACAGGAAAATCATGTTCGAACATATGCTTACCTGCTGCCACAGTTGATTGGGTCAATAATTCCATCTCAGCTATTGGATCATCCAGTATTGTCAAGGCAGGAGCTGACAGAATTACAACAAGCTGATCCTGTTCAGTGCAAGCGTAGGCCATCTAGGAGGGAGCGGAGCAAGGAATCACCTAGCGTGCTTCAGTTTCTAAGACACTGGAACAAACTATCAGTCAGAATGGGCTTATTATATCATGTGTCCAAGGATGTCGTCACAAAGAATAAGACTTTTCAGTTTATTGTGCCTGCTGCCCTTCGAGATAAAAGTGCTTAAGGGAGTACATGATGAAGCTGGACACCAGGGTCAACACAGGACACTCTACCTTACCAGACGTCAGTTCTGCTGGCAAGGAATGGAAAAAGATGTGAAACAGTATGTGCGATGCTGCAGAAGAGGTGTTGTCAGTAAGTCACCAGAGCCTGAGGCAAGAGCTCCGCTTGAGAGTATCAGGACATCAAGGCCTCTTGAGCTGGTTTGTGTAGATTTTTGGTCTGCCGAAGACTCATCTAATAAGTCTCTGGATGTCTTGGTCGTGACAGACCATTTTACCAAGCTGTCTCAGGCTTACCTCTGTCCTAACCAATCAGCAAAGGCGGTAGCGAAACAGCTATGGGACAACTTTTTCTGCGTCTACGGCTTTCCTGAGCGAGTACATTCTGACCAGGGAGCCAATTTTGAAAGCAGCCTGATTTCTGAAATGCTTCAGCTTGCAGGTGTTCAAAAATCCCATACGACTCCTTACCACCCAATGGGTAACGGGACTGTCGAGAGATTTAACCGCACGTTAGGCAACATGATTTGTGCCTTACCACCTAAAGCTAAGCACAGATGGCCTCAAATGTTGAAGTCTCTCACCTTCTGTTATAATGCAACAATTCATGAGACAACCAGTTATCCTCCATTCCAATTGATGTTCGGTAGAACTCCCAGGTTGCCTGTTGACATGATGTTTGACTCTGTACTACTTGATGACCAGGTGGTTGACTATGACCAATATGTGCAGTCTTTCAGAGATGATCTTGCACAGGCTATGAAACTGGCCCAATGCTCTGCTTCAAAACAACAGCAGAGGCAAGCAAACCTCTACAATAAGAAGCTCAAAGGTGCTCCAGTGAACATTGGCGACCGAGTACTCGTGGCCAATAAGGGTGAGCGTGGCAAGAGGAAAACTGCTGATAGATGGGGGAGTCATATCTACATTGTGATGGGAATGAACAAAGAGGTTCATACGTTTTGTATCAAAAATTGTGTGACTGGTACTGAGAAAGTTGTTCATAGAAATATCATAATGCCAGTGAACTTCCTGCCTCTGAGAAACGAAGTGTCCGATGATGATACTTGTGAGAATGTAACCTCAAGCAGATCAAGTCTGTCGGTGAATGAAAATGTAGAGCTGAGGTTACCTGTCGATGAACTGGACGAGAGAACTTTATCGTGGGTGTCTGAGCTCCCAGTTTCCCAAGATGCTGGCCCCTCTAAATTTGATTCTGTCCAGTTCAGTATAGATGACCAGCCTACTTCCCTGACTGTACCACATGATACAGACAACAGTAGACAGACAATTGAGACAGACTGCAGGTCTTTAACATATGAAACTGACGATGACAAAAACATTGTTCAGGCTGATGGTGTAAATACTGATACTTTAGCCACTGACCATTTACAGCAATGTTCCAGAGCTCCTTCCAGTCAGGGTGGGTCACTGACAGTCAGAACCAGATGTGGGAGGGTGGTTAAACCAGTCATTAGACTGATTCAGAATATTCATCAGAAGGTTTTGTCTGGGTTGTAGTGTTATTCGTTCATATAGTTATGTGATTCTGTGTATCAAAATGATTAACTTTGAGGATTAAATTTTGTGATTGAATTCTGAGATACATTTTGAATATCTGTCATTATAGTACCTTGAGAGGAGGTATTTGTGAGTGATCCAACAGTGGATAAGATCTTATGAAATACTGTGCAAAAATGACCACTAAATGTATGTAATGTGTAACAGGCATGTTATTCCTGTGAGTGTTTAAAGGCTTTGCAACCGTCTTACATTTCTAATTCTGAAAAGAATAGTCTTACGACTGGAGTACTTAGTGTTTCATGTAACATACAGTATTATTTTTTGGTACTATGGTACAGATTATTTTTTTCCTTTTACTTCTCTTTATTGTTCTTTCAAATTTGGTTACATGTACCTTTTTTTTTTTCTTGGGTGACTTTGTAGCATTTTGATGTTTTATATTGTGCTCTTTTATTTTGTCATGTGCAAGTGGAAGTCAGCAGGGGGGAATGTAGCAGGTGTGTATTTAGGAAATGATTTTGTGATTCCACTTGCCATGACCATATTTGGGGTTTCCTGCCGCCATGCTGACTTGGGGGATTGGCGCACTTTGCTGCTTCCCAGTCTGCATGAGACGTCACAGCGGTAGGTCGCACAAGTTTTTGCAGTGATTCAATTAGGGCGTATTTCATGTAATGGATGAATTCACATGATTTATATGTATGATTGTGATCTAAAGACCCTATGTGATGCACACGCAGATGTTTCATTGATTATTTTTCTTTATTTAAGTTTCTTTTTAATATCTGTAATCTTCTCTTTCTCAGCGTTGTGCATTGCTGCCGCACGCTGGTTTAAATGCTGCACGAGTCCTCATATATATTCGTTTGTGTTATCCAGGTACATGCTTTATGTTCTTAAAATGTGTTTTTGTTAAAGTATATTGCCCCAGTCTGCATGAGACGTCACAGCGCACCGTGCATTGCTGCCGCACGCTGGTTTAAATGCTGCACGAGTCCTCATATATATTCGTTTGTGTTATCCAGAATAAATGAGGACCTGATTGAAAGAAACTTCGCAGTCTGTCTTTCGTTTCGACAACGCAGAAAACACACCGCTACACCAGCGCTGGACAGGTTTTTAACATTTTTCGGCTGAGCAGGGAGGCCCTGACAGTGCTGCGGGATCTTCTGAGAAGTGAACGGCAACATGGATGAGGTGCCACAATCCAGACCCTGGTGTTTCTTTTCTGTCTGGCCAGTGGAACATCATACAGAGTGGTCTCCAGAGTGTTTGACATGCCTCGTTCCACTGTCACCGCATTGTCCTCCGAGTCGCTGAGGAGGTGCTGGCTATTCACCAAGAGATTCACCTCCTGAAGACCCCAGAACACATGGAGGCAGGGCTGAGCTCAAAATTTGTTGTTTTTTCTGATGTTAAACCTAAGCCATGTTGTAAATAATTGTAAAAAGTACTTTCAGTAATGTATAGAACAATTTGTTTGAATGTGTAAACAAAAGTATTTACAGGACAAAAAAAAATACAGAATGTTTTGTGACAAAATTATAAGCTGCATTAAAAAAAAATAACAATGTACATAATTACTTCTCTTTTATTTACACAAGTGAATATGCAAAACAAAAATACAAAATGTACAGAAAGTACTCAGGCTTATTTACAAATAAATTACACTACAAATTAATAATGTATACAACTTTTCATTTTTAACTTGTATCACAAAAATAAACTACAGAAATTAAGTTGTTTCATTGACAATGCGACATTTAAAAAAAAAAGATACTGAAAAATTGTAACGTACCCATTTTTTCCCCACTGTTTTCTCTTGGCTAATAAATAATGTATTTGTTAAGCATTCTCTCAAGAAGAGAAAACAGTCTCTCCATTCTCTCCCTGCTCTCCTGTGCTCTTCTCTCCTCTGTCTCTCTCTGGAGTTTGATGTCTCTCCCTGAGTAACTCCCTAACCTGGCCCAGGAATTGCAATCCTAAGGCAGAGAAATAAAACCATGCCTGTAACAAAAAACAGCAGCAAGAATTTCAGCAAAATCTGTCTATTAACTACTTTGTATTTTTTTTTTTTTAAGTCTTTCCCAGCGAATTTTCGCCAGAATAGTACTAAAACAAGAGAAAATGGAAACACTTATGAAAAATATAAAGACAGGTTTGCATTGCAATCTTAACATTAAAAAATATGACACAGCAGGACATGCATACAAAATACAGAAGTGCTCAACTTTGGTTAAACATTTGTAGACATATCTTGAATGACAGCAATACAAAAACACAACAAAGGGAAAGACAATTGCCTTATATAGTGGTTGTCTTATAGTTTGTGGGCTTTGTGTTAAAAAAAAAACCCTGGCTTTTAACACTTTCGCTAGGCATTTGAGTAAAAGAAAACACAATACTTACATTTCAATGTGAATTCCCCCACATAACTCTCACCCGCTGTTCTTTGAATATAAACACCGTCGTCATCTGCACGCAAGTGATTCTGGGATATGGTAGGGTGCGAAGTGTCCAACAGATGTACACTCCATTTTCCTGGGAAACAGAGGGTGCATTTGACGTCGCTTTCGAAATGTGTCAGCCATCGTCGCGCTGCAGTGACGCAATCGGCCTTGGAATGCGGTCTTCGGAGGGTGCATCCTGAATTGGGACAGCTTACGTCGTGATGCTGTGACGCAATCGCACTTCAAATGCGCACTCCGGAGTCCACACACTTCAGTTTGGGTCACAGGCGGCTATTGATTAGCTTGTTCAGGTGTGTTGATTAAAGGGGTCCTATGATGCTTTTTTAAAAGATCATTATTTTGTGTATTTGGTGTAACAGAATATGTTGACATGCTTTAATGTTCAAAAAACGCGTGACAGACACAGTGATGAAGCTGGTATGTGTTTGTGATGTGACCCCCTCTCTCTCTCTCTCTCTCGCGGTGCATGCTGGGAGTGTTGGGTGTGTGTGAGGGTGCTTACAGGGAGAGGACGAGTAATTTTTTTTTTTTTTCAGCCTATATATCTACGTACAGTATATCTACCTATTTTTACGTTTTTCTAATCATTTGAATGATTATTTTCTTTGAAAAATAACATTTGATTTTTTTTGTGAGTGTTTTGGAACTTTTAAGGCGGCATTGGGATGGCGTCTACCCCTCGCGGGGGTGGCGTCACCTGTGTCGCTCCACCATGGAGTCAGGTGTGTAGCGGCGCAGGGAGTCGCTGTTGAAGATGTGCTGCTAGCAATCGGAGAAAAAGTTGGATATGAAAACATTACTTCGGCATCCAGGATGAATAAAGCAGTAGTGGTGTTTGTCGAGAAAGAAGATATAGTTAACCGGTTGGTAAGCGACGGAATTGTGGTAAGTGGCGATTTTCTTATAATTTCACCACTTGTTACACCAACGACTAGAGTTACGATATCTAATGTGCCTCCTTTTATTCGGAATGATGAAATTGAGAAGGCTTTAATGCGATATGGTAAATTGGCTAGTGAGATTAAGATGATTCCATTGGGGTGTAAAAATGCAGCTCTGAAACATGTTATGTCTTTTCGGCGACAGGTGTTTATGTTCTTAAATAAATCAGAGTTGGATATTTCATTCAGAGTGTTGCATGAAGGGAAAGCGTATGTTATTTACGCAAACATTGGAAGCATGAAGTGTTTTGAGTGCGGGGACATCGGGCACAAAAGGCACGCATGCCCGCATAAGGCCCAGGTTAGTGAAATGGAAGTTAGGCCTAGTACTTCTGCTACTGGTGAGAGTAGTAAGTCAACTTCTGAGCATGTGCAGCCTCAAGCTCCATCACAGAGAAATACGGATATTGATGGATTGATTGACAGTCAGACTGAGGATGTTAATGAAATGGTTGATTCTGGTAGAAATCATGATGATTCTAAAGTGGATGGTAATAGTATAAAGAATGATGATGCAGCTACGGTTAGTGTTGAAAGGCATTCTAATGACAATTCTGAAATGTCTAATTCTGCTGAAATGTGCACTGATGTCGATTTGGAAATGAGAGATGATGATACGTTCTCTGAGATATCTGACATTGGATCACAGTGTGGAAGTGTGGAAGATGTATATACATTGCAAGATATAAATGACTTTCTAGATGTAACCTTCGGTAAAAATATTGAAGTTAAAGATTTTTTTCCAGATGTAGATAAATGAATTCATACAGTGAAATTGTTGCAGAGAAATGTTAGCTATGAGGCCTTAAGTAAACAGAAAAGGTTCAGGCTGAAGAAGATGTTAACAAAACTAAGAAAGGACAAAGCAACTGTCTCACAAAACAAATCAAATGTTTAAATCACATGGGGTAAAGATCTTGTTCTGCCTTTCTTTTCTTTTTCTGTCCTCTTTATATTTTTTCCTTTTTATGGAGCTGTTGAGGGTGGGCTCTTTAAATATAAATGGGGGTAGAGATGGAAATAAATTGGCAATGGTATCAGAGTTATTTAGTATTAAAAAGATAAATGTAGCATTTTTACAAGAAACACACTAATTTAGACAATGAATCTGAATGGAATAGATGGTGGGAGGGAAAAAGTGTTTTAAGTCATGGGACAAATACAAGTGCTGGCATAGCCATTTTGTTTTCTAAAGAAATGAATGTAAATATTTGGTTGTAGAAGAAATTGTAAAAGGAAGGATATTGCTGTTAAAGGTGGAATATGAGGGATCTGTGTTTGTATTGATAAATGTTTATGCACCAAATAATGGACCTGAGCGTGTGAAGTACTTTTTAAAGTTAAGGAATGCTATTCAGAAAATTGATGATAATGTTTGCACAATTATTGGAGGGGATTGGAATTGCACTGTTGATTTTATTATTGATAGAAATGGAGAAGAACCCCATCATGGATCCAGTTGTGTATTGTCAAATATTTTAAAAGAGTTCGAATTAATAGATATTTGGAGAAGAAGAAATATAGGAATTAAACAATATACCTGGCTTAAAGTCTTTAATAGTGTGGTTAGTGGAGCTAGATTAGATAGATTTTATATACGTAAAGAATGGAATAATAAAATTACTGATGTTTCTATTTTACCTGTTGGGTTTTCTGATCATCATTTGCTATTGTTTGGTTTGAATATGAAAAGAACGTCAAAGCCAAATTATTTTTTGGCATTTTAATATCAAACTATTGCAGGATGCTTTATTTTGTGAACATTTTAAATTATTTTGGAATGACTGGAAGTTAAGAAAGATTATTTTGAAAATCTGTGTATGTGGCGGGAGGTTGGTAAAGCAAATATAAGAATCTTTTGTCAAAATTATAGTTCACATTCTACTTCTGTGGTGAAAATAGCTATACAAAAACTTCAAAGAGATATACAAGCTTTGGAGAATATGCTTGTGAATAATAACAATGATGGAAATGTTCAAAATGAATGTCTGGAAAAGAAGAAGGAACTTGGCTCATTATTACAAGAACAAGTGAAAGGAGCGTTAATAAGAGCAAGAATTTGTTCCATTAAAGACACGGATGCTCCTTCATCATATTTCTTTAAGCTTGAAAGGAAAAGTGTTCAGCAAAAGTAAATGTATCATCTTCGCCGGCCTGATGGGGTTATAACGTTTGACCCAGTGGAAATAAGAAAACTGGCAGATAACTTTTATATGGAATTGTATGGTGCTGAGACTTGTATGTGCTTCTGATTTGCTGAATGATCTACCGAAGTTGACAAATGAACAGAAAAATTCTTTAGATAAACGGATTACGTTTCAGGAGATTACTGAAGCAATGAGACAGTTATCAAATGGCCGTTCTCCAGGAATTGATGGACTACCAGCAGAGTTTTATCAGTCATTCTGGAATGTACTAGGAAATGACTTGTATGAAGTATTATTAGAGAGTATAAAGAACAAGTTACTTCCTATAAGTTGTCGAAGGGCAGTCCTTTCTTTGCTCCCTAAAAAGGGGGATTTATGCCTTCTAAAAAACTGGAGACCTGTTTCGTTACTGTGCATGGACTATAAAATACTTTCAAAATGTTTAGCAAATAGGCTGAAACATACTTTGGAATTATTGGTTCATAGAGATCAAACATATTGTATCCCTAATAGGTCAATTGTGGACAATCTTTTTTTGTTAAGAGATGTAATTGATTTTAATCAATTTAATAATGTTGACCTGGGTGTGCTTTCATTAGACCAAGAGAAAGCTTTCGATAGGGTCAATCATACATATCTTTTTGAGGTTTTAAGGAATTTTGTGTTTGGAAAAGATTTTATATCATACATTCAACTGCTGTATTCGGAAGTTTTTGTGATTGTGAAAGCTGGTGGAGGGTTGAGTGCACCAGTACCTGTATTAAAAGGAATTAGACAAGGCTGTCCACTTTCGGGACAATTATATAGCCTTGTTATTGAGCCATTGTTGTGCAGACTAAGAAGGAATCTCAGTGGAATTTATTTTCCTGATGTAAATAATATGTACAGAATATCGATATCAGCTTATGCTGATGATGTTACTGCTTTTATTTCTGATCAAAATGATGTTAATATTTTAATAGAAGCTATTGGACAATATGAGAAAGCATCATCAGCAAGGGTAAACTGGGGAAAAAAAGTGAGGGACTTATTATTGGTCAGTGGAAAAGTGGGCAAAATTACCTCCAAAATTACCAGGTGGATTGTTGTGGGCAAGAGATGGATTAAAAATGCTAGGTGTTTTTTTAGGAAATAAACAATTTCAGAATAAAAATTGGGAGGGAATGCTGGAAAAGGTGTCTGCCAGATTGCTCAAATGGAAATCGCTGTTACCGCTAATGTCATACAGAGGAAGAGTTCTGGTTGTAAATAACTTGGCTGCCTCAACTTTGTGGCATAAACTTATTGTAATGGAGCCACCTGAACAATTGATTTGTAAAATACAGAAGACATTTGTGGATTTTTTTGGAGTGGAGAACACTGGATTCATGCAGCAGCACTCTACCTTCCCGTTTATGAGGGAGGTCAAGGTCTGGTGGATGTGCGGAGTAAGATATGTGCTTTCAGAATACAAGCAGCACAGAGATTCCTGTATCATAAAAACTTAACTTGGGCTCAGACTGCAAAAATGATTCTACAAAAAGCAGGTGGTCTTAAATTAGATAGACATCTGTTTTAAATGGAACTGGAAAAAATTAACCTGTCCGAGGTTACATCTTTTTATTGGTCAATGTTGCACTCTTGGAGGACTGTTTTTAAAGTGGAAAGAGATGTTAACGAACCCGGGAGATGGATACAGGAGGAACCGTTGTTTTTTAACCCAGTGGTCCAGACAAGACTTTTGTCATCTGTAAGTGTGTGTGCATGTTTACAAAGACATGGCATTGTGAAGCTGGGACAACTTTTGAAAAAAGATCAATGGGAATCAGTGGAAACTCTAAAAGAAGTAACAGGCTTAAAGTCCTCGTGCTTGACTGAAAAGCTGGTGGAAGAAATTATAAATGCATTACCAAGTGGCTATAGGAAAAATATTGGACAAGGATTTCTGTCAGACATGAGAAGTGAACTGGACTTTTCAAAAATAAGAGTTGCTGCTGTCGTCTGCGAAAAGCAAGAGGATGAATCAGCAGGTTCAGTTTTATCTTTTGGAACTCCACGGTTGGACTCGTTTGAAATTACATCAAAGAAAGCCATATATAATGCTACAGTCAAGGTTTTGCATCAAGATTCGCTTAAAGGACAAAAGATCTCAAAGTGGCCAGATCTGTTGAAGCCAGAATTTCTAGTGAGAGACAGGTGGAGAACCCTGTATAAACCACCAGTAGAGAAGCGGACAGCGGATCTACAATGGAGGATTCTTCACGGGGCAATAGCAACAGACAAACATGTGGCGCACCTGAACCCAGCAGTAGGGGTGGGATGCAGGTTTTGTGGAAAGGAAGAGAATTTGGAGCATTTGTTTTTAAAATGTAAAAGATTGGAAGGTCTTTTCGACGTTCTTAATAGATTGTTTCAAGCTTTTGGCGAAGATTTCACAGAACAAGTTTTTATAGGTGGTGTGAAATATAATTTTTTAGAAAGAAGGAAGATGTGTCTGTTAAATTATTTACTAGGTACTGCAAAACTGGCAATATGGAAAACCAGGAAAAATCAAGGGTTACAGTTTAATAGTACTAACACTGAAGTGATGTTCATGAAATTAGTAGCTGGTAGACTAAAAATAGAATTTGCAAAACTTGTAAATAATGAGATGGTTTTCAATGACATGTGGTGTGTTAATGATGTTTTGTGTATGGTTAATGATGGACATTTGGGTTAGAATTTTTAAATCTTATATTTATTATGCGAGTTGTTAATGTGAAGATTGTTATGAGATGTTTTTCAAATAAGTCTCTGTAACCTCTCGCCTTTTTTTTTTCTCTCTCTTCGCTCTCTCTCTCTCTCTTATCTCTTGCGGCACACACACACACACGATGCGCAAAACTCCGCAGTTGAACAGTCAATAGCAAATCTTAAAATAATAACAAAACAGTAGCTGATTCAGAAGCGCAGATTGTCATAGCAAAGTCAGAATTACCTCCTCTCCTAGGTTCACGAAACGGTCGTCCATAAAATGCATTGCTGTTCTGTTGTAAGTAATCTTAAAGATTTCTAAATGCATCTACTTTCGGAAGGCCAAATAAAGTGCTTTTGCTTTCGCCTACAAACACACAGCGTCTCCCTGACATGCTGCTTCAACACTAACTGCGTTTACTGAAACCACGCCTTCTTTCTTTGCGTGCACATTTGGGCGGCATTATGCTAATATTTCCACATAGTGAGGTAGATATGTGGGGGCGTGTTAGAACTAGTTGTTTTAGGGGGGCGTGACAGAGTCTTAACTTTGATAAAGAATATCTCTTTGGTTTTGAGACTTTAGTCTTTGCAACTTCAGGGATCTTATCTATGCACAATCAGCTTGTAACACTCCAAAGAGAAAGGAAAACTTGAAATCTTTAAGGATGGAGCTAAACTCTGCAGGACAGTGGCCCATCAGGAACGAAGTTGACCAGCTCTGGTTCTAGGACCCCTGAACAGCGATCCACGATATGGAGCGCAGAGAACTGGAAAACTAGAGTGTCAAGAGGGGAATTCTTCTCTCGTTAAATGAAACCTCATTATGCAGCGCATATAAATTCCGCATACATTTGCATATTTTCCTCCACCTGTTTCCGAGTGACAGAAGCACTGTTTAATTAACGCACTGATCTCTCGAGCGCCTCCAGTGATAACAAACACCAATGCCATGGAAACGATGGCCACTGTGTTTAACAGCCTCATGTAAATGCGTGTAATCTCACCGTATGTCCTGTGTGCTTCACGTACCTGTTGGAGCAGCGCTTGTGCCTGAACATTGCTGATTGCACTTGTTGCTTGTCCATTTGATTTGTGGGCATCCAGACCGTTGGCCTGATATCCTGCTGGACAGATGAGAGTCAATCAATTAGCAACAGTGAGACAAACGTGTAGACGTTAGGAGTCAAAACATCATAGCTCACCTCCTTGTGCTCCGTTCTCCATGCTGCTTTTACTTAGATCTGCTGGGCGGCCGCTGGAATCTGTTCAGAGAGAAAACATGTGAAGAACCAGTGCAGCTCTTTCCAACTAGTCAACATTTACAAAATCTGCTGATATCATCGCCTGAACAATGCTATTGATTAATTTGAATGTAATGTTTTGCCATAATTCAATTTTTTTCATGATTTCATCGGTTTTGAATAAAAATATAAGCAGTGAGAGGTTACAACATATCACTAGTCCTGAGTGGCGATTCACACAGAATGAGTTTGTGCTGAAAACATGAGACGCTGCAGTGAAACAGGAAAAATACAAGGTTGAGATGCCAGTTGAACTTTTTAACTCTAGCACTGCGTTTTTAGAATGCCATTTCATGCGGGAGATTCTGCAAAAGATGCAAGACATGAGTGCAATGGTCAAACATGTCCGCCAAGTGTATGTTTACATAAAAAACAATGGAAAAGCAGAAACCTGTGCAGAACTATTATTGATATTTCATGTTTGCATGATGCAGAATAGACTGGATAAAAGCTGCTGCTATTTTCATTTAATGTCAATAATCACCTACTACTACTACAACAGTCTGAGTTTTTTTTTTAGTTTGAATTGTCTTTTTGACATGACTTGTAAAATCGAATGTCTACATTTTGGCTTATAAATATTCAGCATTTTTCTTACTTTTATATTGTTTTTGAATATAAACATTCAGGCAATGATATTTAAATTTCTGCAAAGATATTTAGGCTAACAAGTGAATTAGTTTTACGTTTACCCCATGTTGAACTTAATGTGTGCTGCATGTGGAACAGAACTTTTCTTCTGACGGTTAAAGGTGAAATTCTGTCATTAATTACTCACCCTCATGTTGTTTCAAACCCGTAAGACCTTCTTTCATGATGCAGCTGACACAGAACAGCATACGTTGTTTATGTCCAGCGGATATTCTCCAAAATGGCACTACAGGGTGGGAGGAGACGAATTGTTGAATAATGTCGTTTTTTTTCTTTTCTTTTGCGCACAAAAAGTATTCTCGTAGCTTCGTATAGTTGTGGATGAACCACTGATGTCACATGGATTATTTTACAGATCTGCTCGTTACGTTTCTGGACTTGGGAACATTTCAGTTGCGTTGCTGTCTATGCAGGGTCAGACAGCTTTCAGATTCCATCAAAAATATCTTAATTTGTGTTCCACAGAAGAAAGTAATTCATACAGGTTTGGAACATCATAAAGGTGAGTAAATTGACATAATTTTAATTTTTGGGTGAACAAACCCTTTAATAAAGAGAATGCTGCAGTTACATTTTTAGTTAAAAAAAATCTTAAATCAGCCAAACATTCTGGGAAAAAAACAGATACAGCTGCAAATATTAGGCACAGAATATCAAAGCCAACAAAAGCAGAACTGTATTAATCAACCATGTACTAGCAGAACTTCACAGCTCTGATTAACTTTCATGGTAGATACATGATCACAATCAACAGAGCGAATGCTGCCTGCTTTAGTTCATTAATATCTGGATCATTGCATGAGAAACTCACCTGCATCCATAAGTGGCCGCTTGACCCAAACGGTACCTGACGCGCTAGGATTCACAGATTACTGTTCACAGATAGAGCCAGAGCATAAACGACTCCGAATGGCTCCCGTGCTGACGCATCTGATGGTGAACACCAGAACGGTTGTTTGTTCCGTGGCAAGTGAAACACAAAGACTACAGCTGGAAGCGCCGTATCCATAATGAAAGTTGGTCAGTATGCAACTGATTAAATCCATATGCAAATCTTACACCCTGTCGCTCATTAGAAGAGTGCCGCTTTGAAGTTCTGCACACAATTCATTTCACAGGGACCTCTGAAAGCTTTCTGCATAATTCAACATTTACATAAATATTTATCAACTCATTAGCATATTAATTGGATATCTTTTAGGACAGAGGTACGGCGAGCACAACTGTGAGGGAGAAGTGAGACAAGGCCAATTACCAGCCGTGTGTGACTGTTTTAATTACTGGGGGGAGGGGGGGGGTTCCCAGCATGCAACACAGCTACGATGAAAGAATGTGTCGCTAATGACCACCGACTCAAAACATCCTGGAGTCAAACTGGTCGAGCTCATTTAAACATCTCAAACAGGAATAACAAACCCTTAACTCAGCCACCGACTGAGATCAGCCACATTCATCACCTGGTTAATGTTGTACCAACAGTTTGAGAAGGGAAGCTCCTGATGATGATTGAATCAAGGGTGACCAAACGTCCTCTTTTTTCAGGACATGTCCTGCCCTTCTAAATTGCCTAAAATGTCCTGGTTTTGGCTTTGTTTTTCTATTGGCAGTCTCTCTACTAGTGGTCAACTGATATGGATTTTTTGATGGTTGATATCTTAGAGAGCAGGTGGCAGATGGCAATATATGATATCACACTATTTAACTAAATGATAGTAAAATCACATGCATAACAATTGCTGAAATTACTGGATATTTATTTTACATAATATTTAACCATAATTATATAATCTAAAGAGATTTTTTTTTTTTTTACTTGATTAAAAAAAACTAAAATAAAGAAATTTATTTAGATGGCAACTTCTTGATTCTATTACGGTATTTTTCACAAATAAAGATAAATAAAATATTATAGTTTCATTATAGCTTCTCGCATGCCACGATTGGTCAATTATTTACATTGACTGCATGATCAACCTACCTTTCAGTCATTACCTAAAGCAAGTATGAAAACAATGCCTGGACATTTCAGCAAATTTAGAAATTAGGTTCACTGTTAGTAATAGTGCTCCTACTGAACTAACCACTAACTAACTGCTATGTCCTGTGTAACTATTCCTGCAGCTCAGTGAAGAGTGTGCTTCACACTGAACAGCCAAACCAAAGCTTCATAAAGCTGAAGAAAGCTCCTCAGCCTGACATGCAGCAGCGTTCAAAGACTCACACACATCTAATGCACAGATCTGCTGCTCTGTTACACAGACACAAACTAAGTCATGTGGCTTTAACTCAAGCTGTTGCCATGACAACAACCCCACTGAGAGACAGACAGACAGACGGAGATAGAAAGACAGATGTATCTTTAACTCAAAATAAAACTGTTGAAAGAAACACAATTTACATGCGGCCGCTGCGAGGGCTTCAGTAAGCTAACTGATTATGCAAATGTTTTAATTAATTTAATTTTAAATAAGCAATTAATTAGCCTTTCAAACTATTGTATGCAGTACTGCATAATTTAAAGCAGATAAGTGGCATGAGGCACAACGTAGCAGGGATGAAGTATTCAGAGAACAGAAACATTTCAACTCAACTGCAGTCCAAACTTTTTTATTAGACCTCAAGAACTAATTAATATTCATCAGCTTCAATTAAGCCATCATCCTGTGCTTGCCAATCATGTGCTCCAATTCTGCAATGCCTTTAATGTAATATTAGCAACTAAACTGAACTCTACTCTCATATATGACCAGAGCAGAGCCAATCTTGAATAACGAGCAGCTCAAACACCTACTACAGACAGGCTGCACTGCTGCTACAGTGACATTATGGTGTAGTGATGGTGCAATGATGTCACAGTGATGCTACAGTGACAGTGCAGTGATGGTTGACTGATACTACAGTGACGGTATCCACTTTATTTTGCAACGCAGAAGTAAATACGATAACGTACTTCCTTATAATGTGTTAAACTTCTGTTTCACTAGCCGGTAGGTCTAGCGATCCGTAAGGAGCGATGTGGTGGGAGGACAACAGAACACTATTAAAGGGGTCATATGATGCGATTTCAATTTTTCCTTTCTCTTTGGAGTGTTACAAGCTCTTGGTGCATAAAGAAGATCTGTAAAGTTGCAAAGACTAAAGTCTCAGATCCAAAGAGATATTATTTATAAAAGTTAAGAGTCAGCCACGACTACCTAAAACGGCTCGTTCTAACACGCCCCACATATCTGAAAGTGAAAGTGAAAGTGAAAAGTGAAAGTGAATTGACATGTGGCCAAGTATGGTGACCCATACTAGGAATTAGTGCTCTGCATTTAACCCATCCAAAGCTCACACACACAGCAGTGAAACACACACAACGTGAACACACACACGGAGAGTGGGCAGCCTTTATGCTGCAGCGCCCCGGGGAGCAGTTGGGGTTCGGTGCTTTGCTCAAGGGCACCTCAGTCGTGGTATTGAAGGTGGTATCTACCTCACTATGTGGGAAGATTTGCAAAACACCGCTAAAAAGTTCATGCAAAGAAAGAAGGCGCAACCTTTTATTCTCGCTGTAGTATTGTTGACGCACACGCTATTGTCGAAATAATTCTGTGTTTCTTTGTGAAAGCGAAAATACTTTGTTTGTCCTTCCAAAAGAGGACGATATCCGCTTTGTTATGCCTGGAGCTGATCTGTGCTGGTCATTGAGGGAATACATCAACTTCGCGCTGTTGATCGGCTTTCACCGTGGACGAAGCGTTGTCCAGCCGGGGTCGTCACATGTGGTTGCAGCAAAACTGCCGGCCGCCGCTCACTCTAGCCCGCCTTGTGTTACGCTATGTTTCGTTGTGAAAGCGAAACTAATTTGTTTGGTCTTCCAAAAGAGGACACAAACAGAAATCAGTGGTTAAGTTGTATTTAAAAAACTGTTCCAGAACACTTCAACCCAAATATTAATTTGTGTGCAGCACATTTTATGGAGTACTGTTTCCTGATCCTGGGATAGTAGACTACAATGCTGGCTGTTCTGATTCACAGACTGTAAGTATGTTTTTTGCCACTGATGATTCAAATGCGAGTTTTGAGCAGTGTAGAGTAGCGCTTGTTTGTCATTTCTCCGATCACAAATGCAGACATGGTTTTATGTTTATGCGGCGCGATGCAACGCAACTCGTAAAAAGACAGTATAAGTCATTATAATTCGTAATTATGTCCTCACTGGATGCAACAAATGCCTCATTTATAATGGGTTTTAATGTTTTTGAATCGTCGCTCCGGCCGGACAGGGCATCACAGTATGGTAAGGGGCATAACATTTCCGTCACACGCTTGAGGTATTCGGCCAATCACAACGCACTGGATAGCTGGCCAATCAGAGCACACCTGGCTTTTCATACCGATGAGCTTTGTAAAAATCGACATGTTTCAGAAAGGCGGGGCATAGAGGAGAAACAATTATGTACAGTATGTGGAAAATAATGTTTTTTTAACTTTAAACCGCATAAACACATTTCATTACACCAAATACACAAAATAATGTTCTTTTTAGCAACATCATATGACCCCTTTAAACACCGTGATGGTAAATATTTACCACACCCACGGTGTATAACACAGTGGGAGCATGAAATGAAGAAGTGGCCTGCCATAACTTATGAGGACATTTTTATTTATTTCGTTTTGTCACTTAGTAGATGGGTCTTCAATGCGGAATTATAAAAGCACTGAGGCATATCAGTACCTGCACAGTGGAAAAGTCGGTCGAGTGTTGGTACATGAAACAGAAAGTGAATTTGTGTTTTTAAAAGCAGACGTGATTGCCAGTACTGTTATGTGATTGCATTGAGCAGGGCTGTACGTTAACTTTTTTTTCACATAGCACTGGTGCTACAGAGCTTGAAAGTTTTGTAGCACAGGCCAAAAAGTTGTAGCACAAGTATAAAACGTCTGTTATCATGTCTGAAAACAAACACAAGTAATGGAGTTCATCACTTAAACAGGTACTGATGTTCCATACAGAGCACAAAAAATACAAATCACAAAAATGGTTTTTAAACAAAGTTTTCTTAATTTGCTAAAAATGGAAGATTGCAGAAACATAACACCTCTTACACCTTAACAAAATATAAAATAAAAATGAATGGCAGACATTTAGGCCAAAGTGAGCAAAGATAAAAATATTTGTCATTATTTTATCTTTGTTATTAGAAAATAAGAACAAAGATATACATTACAAATACACGTAATATACAAATAAAACAAACAGTGCTTTATTTTTCAGGTACAGTATTTAGCTGTAACATTAAAGAAACTGAATGAACAAATATTAAAATAAAACTCTACCCCCCAGTTTCACAGACAAGGCTTAAGGCTAGTCCTAGACTAAAATGCATGTTTGAGCCGTCTCAACTGAAAATATCTTGCTCGGACATATCTTAAAATATGTCAGTGCCATTTATCTGTCTCAAGATGCACACCAGTAACATTTTCTTTGAAGGCATTTTTATAAAACCTGCTTAAATATCTTAATTTAACTAAGGCCTAGTCCTGGCTTAAGGTAAGCCCCGTCGGTGAAACTGGGCCTATATACACTATATATATCAATTATACTTTTTTTAAAAGCAAATGACTGATGATAAGTGTTTTGTCGTTTTATTAACATTAAAAAAAATAATTCACCAAAAATGAAAACAAATGTCATCGGTCTTTCAATTCTGTGATAGTGTTTCATTTTTATACCATCATTTACATCATTTAAGTTGTTTTAAACCTGAATTAATTTATTTCGTCTGTTGAACATAAAAATTATTTTTGAAGAATGTGAGTAACCAAGCAGTTGCTGGTCCACAGTGGCTACGTTTACATGCAACCAAATAATCCGTTTGTAATCGGATTGATGGCTCAATCAGACTGAAAAGGCTTCATTGTAAACACGTTAATCGATCCGATTGAGCTCGATCGGAATGAAATTTCGATCGGATTGAAGGGGGTGGTTTATTCCTTTTCTAATACGTATTAGAATATGTAAACACTCGATCGGATTGAACCCCGAAACTGAAAGGACTGCGCATGTGCAATGATGCAGAAATAGCATAATGACGTATGACGCGCAGAACGAGCGCTTCTTCCTTTTGAATAAAGTGTTGTATAAATGAGTGTACTGTAATTATAAAACTCTCCTTTCACTCTGCAACTGTGAAGTGGAGCAGGACAACCTCCCACCAGTCCTCGTTTTGGATTCTCATCCACAGGCAACCCGTTTTGGGTGCGGGGAGGGGCATTTTTACTGCTTGATAAATATGAGCAGCAAGGTACTGCGGTTTATATGTATGTTTATCCAGAAATTGATAAATATTAATTCTGCTGTTAAAAACAAATAAAGAAACCGTGTAGGAGAGTGGTTATTATGTGCAAACAGTGAGAAACTCTATATTTGTGCAGTGTGCGCATGTAAAAAAAAAAAAAATCAATTCCGATTTGAAGCTTGCGACACATAAACGCGCACATCAACCCGATCACTTTATATAGCGTTCATGTAAACACTACATTCATATTCATCAATCGGAATAAATTCAGTCCGATTTAACCAAAAATTGTCATGTAAACGTAGCCCACAGTGATTTCCATGGTATTTTTTCCTACTGTAAAAGTCAGTGTAGACCAGCTACTGTCTGGTAACTCACATTCTTCAATAACATCTTCTTTTGTGTTCAGCACAAGAAAGAAATTTAATACAGGTTTGGGACAACATGTGAGAGTAAATAATGACAGAAATAAAAAAAAATTGGGTGAACTATCCCTTTAATGACAGTCGGCAGCATGTTTAGTAGCTACTGTCCCTTTAAGAGCTGCACGCGTTTCTCTCTCAACTGTTTACTTTCATTTTAGACATAACCAACTGTGTTTATATGTAAACCTTGTGTGTTTTTGACAGTATTAGACGCAAAATCAATCAGACGCGTAATACAACTTAGTCCAATAATCAGGTGCTTTTTGACAGTCTCTCAGTGTGAGCGCGCTTCATGAGTACGCTCAGAAAAAGCGCTTGCAGAACAGCACATTAATTAAATGTTTAACCGGTATTGCCTTAAAGCAGATGAAAATAATGTAGTTTTGTGATTGCGCATAAGTGCAGTGTCCCGTGAGCTAACACTGATGTGAATGCATGTGGCGTTGTATAGGGATGGGCATATCGATCCGAAGTATCGATATATCGATACTGACGCGAGTATCGAAAGTATCGATACTCAAACAAAAAATATCGATACTAAAGGTACGCTTTATTTACCAGTGGTTTTGTTTAACAAAAATAATATTAATGATAGAAGAGCCTGTTGAATTGGACGAATAACTTTTGTTAGCGAGTAATTGTGTAGGATAAAACTATTTTCCTCCTCATCTGAACACACGCAAATGTTGCAAGAAAGAACCAATCAATCACAGAGAGCATTCACTCACTTCTAAAAGTGCATTCAAACAGGGCTGCGTTTCCCAAAAGTTCATAAGAAGCATAAAGCTGTTGGGAATGGCAGCCCTGAACAATGCTTATCCGAGGACAGAAAAAAAAACATAAATGTTTGAGTTATGATCAACAGTTTTAAAATAGCTGGGATAAGATTATACGAACTTTTTAAGACCTGCGAATATGTTAATTCAGATACACATAACCCACGTACCAATTGTGAATGACCATAACAAATCAAAATTTTTCACACATTTTACAAAAAAAAAAAAATTATTGATTATTTCAAAGGGGTACTAATGACACATCATTTGGATATTTCATGTCTGGGGAAAATTTGGGATTTTTTAATGGGTGAAAATGTGTTGTTTTAAACAAAGTTAAGTGGTTTCATACCCATTTTTACGCTTAGTAAGTTAATACTTTCATATAATTCATGAATTTAAAAGTTTAGTGCAGAGATCGAATCCGGTATCGATATCGAAGTACTGCCTGAAAAAATAGACAGTATCGGTATCGCAAAACAAAAAACACGGGGTATCGCCCCCATCCCTAGTTGTACTTATATAGTGACGGATGGGAGGAGCCAGAAACTGCAGGTGATAGAATGTACGCTTGTAGCACGAACAACGATATTCTCATAAGCAGATCGTGGAGACATTGAATAGTCCCGATCAAAAATGTAATATCGCACACCCTAACCTACCAAAGTATCCTCAATCGCACACACACAAACAAGCACAACGAGATATGTCGCACTGTACAGCCCTGTTGAGGATTTAGGTAACTGGTAAATAACTAATGTCTCCTTTTTCTTTTTCATCTGTGAAAGCACTTGTTGATAGTTTTAAAGTAGTAATGATTTTTTTGGGGTTCTTATCCATAAACTGATAACTATACAGTGCAGAATTAGGCTCGCGATTAATTGCATCCAAAATAACAGTTATAAACTAAAATATATGTGGCCACAATTATACCACATACATATACATATAACACACATAATATTTAGGGGGTGAACGACGTTGATTTTTGAAGTCGACTTTTATGTGATGAAAGTCGAGTCGAGTCGAAGTCGACTAGTCGCTGATGACGTCATTAATGAACAAATAAGTCTGGAGCTGTGACAAATACATTGTGCACAGCTATGGCATATGACACAGCGCTGCCCACATGGCTGTTGCTCCTATAACAGCTCATTTTTAACAGTTCTTTGGTCTTTGAGTAGTTATGTTTCTCACAGATTTCTGCTCATTCTAAATTAGATACAGATAAAGTAGCACAGTAAATATTACATTAATATGAATGCATTAGTGAGCGCGATTGTGTGTGAATTAATTATACCTGGCAGCGTCTCTACTAGTAGTGAAGCTGTGGGATTTAGAAATATATGCTTGAACTTTTCAGTTTCCAAGTGTTGACAATACATTTCCGCGCTGAATGATTCTGTGCGTGTGATGTACGCGCTACTGTCTGTAGTCTGTGTGTGCGTTACAGTGCAGCAGCGCATTAGATTAGAAGGGCGATTAACTTACCTGTACAATAAGCTGTTTAAAACGTGCATTCTCCTGTTTAATTTTGAGCATCCAGTAATATAATCCCACATGTCTTGTGGATCGCTTTCAGAGTATGCATTTATTTGTCATTTTAACTGTTTGGAAATGGAGAGTAAATGTGGATTTCAAAGATTTTTTATCCTGTTGTGCCCTCTATAGGACAAGTGACTAGTCGACGTCAAGCTTAAAGAGTCATGGCAGAGCATTGAAGTCGGATGTCGGGCAAACTACTAATAGATAAAATATATACCAATACAATACACACATACCTATATATAGATTAATATAGATATATCATAATAACCATATTATACACACAGACTCCATATAAGGATATAGATTATTACACCACAAATCCAATACATGAATATATATATCTCAGTGGGTACGGAAAGTATTCAGAACCCCTTACATTTTTCACTCTTTTGTTATATTGCAGCCATTTGCTAAAATCATTTACGTTAAATTTTTTTTCCTCATAATGTAACAGCACCCCATATTGACAGAAAAAACAGAATTGTTGACATTTTTGCAGATTTATAAAAAAAAGAAAAACTGAAATATCACAATGGTCCTAAGTATTCAGACCCTTTGCTCAGTATTTAGTAGAAGAACCCTTTTGATCTAATACACCCATGAGTCTTTTTGGGAAAGATGCAAAAAGATTTTCACACCTGGATTTGGGGATACTCTGCCATTCCTCCTTGCAGATCCTTCCAGTTCTGTTAGGTTGGATGGTAAACATTGGTGGACAACCATTTTTAGGTCTCTCCAGAAATGCTCAATTGGTTTAAGTCAGGGCTCTGGCTGGGCAATTCAAGAACAGTCACAGAGTTATTGTGAAGCAACTCCTTCGTTATTTTAGCTGTGTGCTTAGGGGTCATTGTCTTGTTGGAAGGTAAAAATTCGGCCCAGTCTGAGGTCCTGAGCACTCTTGGAGAAGGTTTGCGTCCAGGATATCCCTGTACTTGGCCGCATTCATCTTTCCCTTGATTGCAACCAGTCGTCCTGTCCCTGCAGCTGAAAAACACCCCCACAGCATGATGCTGCCACCACCATGCTTCACTGTTGGGACTATATTGGACAGGTGATGAGCAGTGCCTGGTTTTCTCCACAACATACCGCTTAGAATTAAGGCCAAAAAAATCTATCTTGGCCTCATCCGACCAGAGAATCTTATTTCTCACCAGCTTGGAGTCCTTCAGGTGTTTTTTAGCAAACTACATGCGGGCTTTCATGTGCTTTGCACTGAGGAGAGGCTTCTGTCGGGGCACTCTGCCATAAAGCCCCAACTGGTGGAGGGCTGCAGTGATGGTTGACTTTCTACAACTTTCTCCCATCTCCCGACTGCATCTCTGGAGCTCAGCCACAGTGATCTTTGGATTCTTCTTTACCTCTCTCACCAAAGCTCTTCTCCCCCGATAGCTCAGTTTCGCCGGACGGCCAGCTCTAGGAAGGGTTATGGTTGTCCCAAACATCTTCCATTTAAGGAATATGGAGGCCACTGTGCTCTTAGGAACCTTATGTGCAGCAGAATTTTTTTTGTAACCTTGGCTATATCTGTGCCTTGCCACAATTCTGTCTTGAGCTCTTCAGGCAGTTCCTTTGACCTAATGATTCTCATTTGCTCTGACATGCACTGTGAGCTGTAAGGTCTTATATAGACAGGTGTGTGGCTTTCCTAATCAAGTCCAATTAGTATAATCAAACACAGCTGGACTCAAATGAAGGTGTAGAACCATCTCAAGGATGATCAGAAGAACTGGACAGCACCTGAGTTAAATATATGAGTGCACAGCAAAGGGTCGTAATACTTAGGACCATGTGATATTTCAGTTTTTTCTTTTTAATAAATCTGCAAAATGTCAACAATTCTGTGTTTTTCTGTCAATATGGGGTTGCTGTGTGTACATTAATGAGGAAAAAAATTTACTTAAAATGATTTTAGCAAATGGCTACAATATAACAAATAGTGAAAAATTTAAAGGGGTCTGAATACTTTCCGTACCCAATGGTAGATTAGATATAGATGATATATACAGAAACATATATACACATACATAAATTCTATAGATTATATATACACACACACACACTACATATATATATATATATGAATATATATATTACAGGGCATCCCAATAAATTAGAATGTCGTGGAAAAGTTAATTTATTTCAGTAAATCAACTCAAATTGTGAAAACTCGTGTATTAAATAAATTCATGCACACAGACTGAAGTAGTTTAAGACTTAGGTTATTTTAATTGTGATGATTTTGGCTCAAATTTAACAAAAAAAAACCACAAATTCACTATCTCAACAAATTAGAATATGGAGATGTGGTAATCAACTCAAAACACCTGCAAAGGTTTCCTGAGCTTTCAAAATGGAGTCTTAGTTTGGTTCACTAGGCTACACGATCATTGGGAAGACTGCTGATCTGACAGTTGTTTTGAAGACAATCATTGACACCCTTCACAGGGAGGGTAAGCCACAAACATTCATTGCCAAAGAAGCTGGCTGTTCACAGAGTGCTGTATCCAAGCATGTTAACAGAAAGTTGAGTGGAGGGAAAAAGTGTGGAAGATAAAGATGCACAACCAACCGAGAGAAACCGCAGCCTTATGAGGATTGTCAAGCAAAATCAATTCAAGAATTTGAGAGAACTTAACAAGGAATGGACTGAGGCTGGGGTCAAGACATCAAGAGCCACCACACAAACGTGTCAAGGAATTTGGCTACAGCTGTCATATTCCTCTTGTTAAGCCACTACTGAACCACAGACAACATCAGAGGCAACTTACCTGGGCAAAGGAGAAGAAGAACTGCACTGTTGCCCAGCGGTCCAAAGTCCTATTTTCAGATGAGAGCAAGTTTCGTATTTCATTTGGAAACCAAGGTCCTAGAGTCTGGAGAAGGGTGGAGAAGCTCATAGCCCAAATAGTTTGAAGTCCAGTGTTAAGTTTCCAAACGTCTGTGATGATTTGGGGTGCAATGTCATCTGCTGGTGTTGGTCCATTGTGTTTTTTGAAAACCAAAATCACTGCACCCGTTTACCAAGAAATTTTGGAGCACTTCATGCTTCCTTCTGCTGACCAGCTTTTTGAAGATGCTGATTTCATTTTCCAGCAGGATTGGCACCTGCCCACACTGCCAAAAGCACAAAAAGTTGGTTAAATGACCATGGTGTTGGTGTGCTTGAGTGGCCAGCAAACTCACCAGACCTGAACCCCATAGAGAATCTATGGGGTATTGTCAAGAGGAAAATGAGAAACAAGAGACCAAAAAATGCAGATGAGCTGAAGGCCACTGTCAAAGAAACCTGGGCTTCCATACCCACCTCAGCAGTGCCACAAACTGATCACCTCCATGCCACGCCGAATTGAGGCAGTACTTAAAGCAAAAGGAGCCCCTACCAAGTATTGAGTACATGTACAGTAAATGAACATACTTTCCAGAAGGCCAACAATTCACTAAAAATGTTTTTTTTGTTATTGGTCTTATGAAGTATTCTAATTTGTTGAGATAGTGAATTGGTGGGTTTTTGTGAAATGTGAGCCAAAATCATCTCAAATAAAAGAACCAAAGACTTAAACTACTTCAGTCGTGTGCATAGAATTTATTTAATACACGAGTTTCACAATTTGAGTTGAATTACTGAAATAAATGAACTTTTCCACGACATTCTAATTTATTGAGATGCACCTGTATGTATTGGGCTTAAAGCTACTTGTCTATTTTTCTGTCTGTATGTATTAATATTGGGATGATATGGGGTAATTACGTTTGCTCTTGAAAGATATTTAAACTCTGTAACTTAATAAACAGTAATGTGATGACCAGTCAGGTACAGGCAAGGACAATTGCATTGTTTTATGGTAATGCATCCTTTGAACCAGAAAAAGACATGGCATTGTCATGGTAGACTTCACTCTGGTCACATGCTCTAGTCACAGTATCCGTCTAGTATCCACCACCTTTAGCAACAAAAGTACAATTTTGACTTTGTGTCTTATCTGTCTTCTACCTGTCTGTTATATTCATCTCATTACCTGTTTGTCTGACCAAACTCTTGATTCTTTTTTGTCTCCACCAATAGAGCCGTGATGAAACAGGTGCACGCTGAGCTTGGCAGTTGCCCACTGAAAATTGACATGTGCCATCAACCCGACACGACTGGGATTATCATAGAAGGACAGCCCGTGGTCAGAGGTGTGCCAAACCTGTCGAAAGCATGCTGCCTCCTGTTTGGACTTACCTATGCCCTCGGCCTCAATTATCCCTCAAAACTGGTGTATACTTTTGAAATATATCAGAAGCACTTTGTGGGATTGGACCCCATGTGTCCTAAACCATCATCCAAGTATGCAAATCTCAAAAGTTGTCTTAGATGATTTCTCAATGGCATCTGGCATTGTTTGCCATCATTTGAAAAAATGCAATCACTTTGGTAGGTGAGTTTACCAAATACCAACTTAAACGTACTGTAACATAATCAGATAATTTGATAATCTTCAGGGTGATATAAATATTAGTCTCTGAATTTTACCAGTATTTTGATTTAAAATAATTAGTCTTACAGATTTTCTTTTTTTTGTTTGTTTTTGACCTTAAGACTCATTTGACAGGTACAAGTTGCTCAGGTAATATAATTTCCATGGTTATTTTCCTTTTGTGTTCATTGTTCAGTGCCTTAATTAATGTGGACTTTGGACTGTGTTCTGTGCCGATCATTACCTCATGAGGTATATACTCAACAGTGTTGTGTGCACAATTTGGGAGTTCTTAAAAATAATAGTTGTTCAAAATATAGAAATACTGTAATCATTTTTGACATTGCAGTTCCAGTGTGATACAATGTGATGTTATGGCTCACATTTACCTTTATCCAAACATTGCAGATTGGGCAGTTTGGATATTTCACGTTACTGTTCAGAACAGGTTGAAAATACACTTATACAGTGTTTGTTTTATATTATTGTGTACATGTGTGGCCACATTTATTGGCTGTTTTGTAGTCACTGTTAAAAGTGACACTGGTTGACATTGAATAAATGTTATTGTCTTCAATCTATCTTCTCATCTTTTTCTTCTTCAATTCAATTTGTAATTGTTATTGACAAAGTCTGTTTATGTAAAGTTAATCACTGTAGTGCTTAGAATATAGACATTTAGATTTCTTTTCTGAGGTTATAGCCAGGACTCAATTAAAATGTTTATTCACATATGATTAGGTTAATTTTTACTAAGAACATAAAGTTCATAAAACCTAATTAAAATGAGTACAGGTTACTTGTAGCAAGCCATAAATACGTTACCTGTACCAAGAAAAGTAGGTTTATCTAACTGAGTAATACTAGTACTATTAGTTAACTCAACTTGACTTTGTTGCGTTTGTATTAAGTAATGTTACACTGTTTATTATACTTAAAAAAGGCTGCAAGTTGACTCAACTTAAAACATCCAATGCAGCCACTTGCCTCACTTTTTATAAGTTAGATCTAGATATTACTTTTTACAGTGTACACGTGTTCTTTATCCTTTCTATTGGTTAATTTTATGGTGTGTTTAGCCTACTGTTTACTATATTTCTTTCAACTTTGTTTCATTATATAATCTAGCATAGAGAATATTTTTCTAGACTATAAAAATACAACACATCCTCAAACGCCTGCATAACCTGCAAGGTGATCTTACTCCACTCTAACCAGTGAGCCAAATGTCTGCATCAGCCTAACCCGCTCACGGCTGATATAGTGAGCCCAGAGCTGATAAACCTCACGCTTATTATCTGCTGAAACCACACATTCTGCTTGATCTATGACCAAGATGGCGGCGCGTACACATCGCGAGGCTCAGCGTCTCTCCAGTTTTTGCAATTTTGTAGTATTTTTCCTGCTCATCTCGGGCCTGTTCGTACTGAACAGCTTTGCCTTAACATCTTACTCCCGACAGGAGCTTTTGGATATTGGTGTGCACTTTTCCAACAGTTTTATCACCAATCCTCGACTCATCCCTGAAATCTCCAGAACACCCGAGGCTACGCACTCTACCCGGCCGGGCGGAAGTGCTCGCAGGCGGCGTCGTGACCGTAAACAAAGGCGGGGTAAGCGCGGAGGGCTAAGAACTAAGCTAAAGCTAACACCGCTCCGGCTCTCTTTACCCAGCATTTTCCTCGCTAATGTGCGGTCACTGGTGAACAAAACGGACGAGATACGACTTCGCATCACCCACAGTAAGAGACTTTTGGATTGCAACGTCATGGTTTTCACAGAAACATGGCTACACAGCGACGTACCCAATAATGCTATTGAGCTAGCCGGACGCTACACGCTCCGGGCAGATAGGACGGCAGATGACTCCGGCAAGACCAGAGGCGGAGGATTGTGCATTTATGTTAACAAAGCTTGGTGTATGAACTCTGTCATTGTTGGGAAACACTGCTCAGCTAACCTAGAGTTTCTCACGGTTAAGTGTAGACCTTTTTATCTGCCACGGGAGTTCACTTCCACCATTATAACGGCAGCCTATATTCCACCGGATGCTAATGCCAAGCTTGCTATGAACGAACTGCATGCGGCCATTAGTAAACAACAGACTGCTCACCCGGAGGCTGCATTTATTGTCGCGGGTGATTTTAATCACTCCAACTTAAAGACAGTGCTCCCTAAATTTCATCAGCATGTTTCCTGCCACACTAGAGGAGACAAAACTTTGGATCATGTTTACACCAACATTGATGGAGCTTACATCGCGACCCCCCTCCCCCACCTGGGACAGTCTGATCACCTTTCTTTGTTTCTCACCCCTAAGTATTCACCCCTCATCAACCGTGTGAAGCCATCAGTGAGGACCATCAAAGTGTGGTCAACGGGAGCAGACTCTTTACTTCAGGACAGGTTTCAATACACGGACTGGAGTATGTTTGATTCTCAGGCTGCCTGTGGCTCTCACACGGACATTGACATCTATACCTCCTCTGTAATGGATTACATCAACACCACCATTGACAGTGTTACAACAGAGAAACAGATCACAACATACCCTAATCAGAAGCCATGGATGAACAAGGAGGTGCGACTCCTGCTGAAAGCCCGCAACATTGCCTTCAGATCAGATGACGCTCAGGCCTACAGCAAATCCAGGACTAACCTGAGAAGGGACATCAAAAAGCCCAAGTACTGCTACAAGCTAAAGGTAGAGGAACACTTTTACAACTCTGACCCCCGATGCATGTGGCAGGGCATCCAGGTCATCAGTGACTACAAGCCAAACAACTCCACTCCAACGGTCACAGACGTCTCTTTCCTTAACGAGCTGAATGACTTTTATGCTCGCTTCGACAGTGACAGCAAGGAGACGGCCACCAATATCACACTCTCAGCAGACCACCAAACCCTCAAACTCACCTCCACAGATGTCTACACCGCATTGAGCCAGATCAACGCACGCAAGGCTGCTGGCCCCGACGGCATTCCTGGACGTGTGCTTAGGGCATGTGCAGAGCAGCTCGCAGGGGTCTTCACAGACATCTTCAACCTGTCCCTCACCCAAGCAACTGTGCCAACATGCTTTAAGTCCACATCCATTTTGCCAGTGCCGAAACACTCCTCCCCGACATGCCTGAATGACTACCGCCCCGTAGCACTCACACCTAATGTTATGAAGTGCTTTGAGCGATTGGTCCTAGCTCACCTTAAGAACTGCATCCCACCCACACCAATTTGCCTACCGTAGCAACAGGAGCACAGAGGATGCAGTATGCACAGTGCTATGCACTCGGTACTCACACACTTGGACAATAACAACACACATGTACGGATGTTGTTTGTTGACTTCAGCTCAGCATTTAACACTGTCATTCCCTCCAAGCTGACCACTAAACTTGGAGACCTGGGCATTAACACCTCACTCTGCAACTGGATTATGGAATTTCTGACCAACAGGCCTCAGCATGTTAGGTCAGGTCACACCTACTCCACCACCATCACACTCAACACCGGCGTACCACAGGGCTGTGTGCTGAGCCCAATACTCTACTACCTTTTCACCCACGACTGCATACCTGAGCATGGCTCTAACTCCATAATCAAGTTTGCAGATGACACCACGGTGATTGGCCTCATCAGAGACAACGATGAGACTGCTTACAGGGAGGAGGTACAGCACCTGGCCGCATGGTGCACTGACAACAACCTGCTCCTTAACACCAGTAAGACAAAGGAACTTATTGTGGACTTCAGGAAGAAGAAAGGAAACACGCATGACCCCATCCACATTAGCGGGACAGTTGTTGAACGTGTCTCCAGCTTCAAGTTCCTGGGAACCCACATCTCGGAGGACCTGTCCTGGACCACAAACACCTCCAGCCTGGTCAAGAAGGCTCACCAGCGCCTCTTCTTCCTTAGAACACTGAAGAAGAACCAGTTGTGTTCAGCCATCCTGGTGAACTTCTACCAGTGTGCAATCGAGAACATCCTTTCCAGTTGTATCACAGTCTGGTATGGGAACTGCTCAGTTGCTGACCGCAAGGCACTGCAGAGGGTGGTGAAAACCGCCCAACGCATCACAGGGACACCACTTCCTGCTATTGAGGACATCCAGAGGAAACGCTGTCTACGTCGAGCTCGCAGCATTCTTAAGGACTCCTTTCACCCTGACCATAGACTGTTTAACCTCCTGCCCTCCGGGAGGCGCTTCAGGAGCCTCCGGACAAGGACCAGCAGACTTAGGAACAGCTTTTTCCCTACAGCTGTCTCCTTACTGAATTCTGCCCACTGACTCCCCCCCACACACCACACTCACACTCCTCACCCCCTACTCATTACTACATCTGGTTTAACCAAAAAAAAATAAATCAATTAAAAAAGTAAAAAAAAAAAAAAAAAAAACCTGTTACACTTTTTATTACTTGCACTACTGTCTGTACATCCAGAATACTGAATCATCCATTTGCACACTGGAATATTTTCTATGCACTTTTTTAAATGTCCATTGCACGTGTGTTTTGTACAGCTTAATGTATCGCTTACATATTCATTTGTAAATGATGTTCATACTTTTCTGCTTATAGTGTACATAAACTTATTACATAATCCATCTGTATAGTATGTTCATAGTACACCTATCTGTATATCATGCTGATAGTATTTAAAAATCTGTAAATTATGTCCATAGTACTGCCTTATCTGTATATTTTTTGTACATTTGTAACATATTGGAGACACTGTATATCCTGTACTTACTGCTTATTGCACTTCTGGTTAGATGCTAACTGCATTTCATAGGCTCTGTACTTGTACTCTGCACAGTGACAATAAAGTTGAATCTAATCTAAAAATCTAATAATTAAATGTCGAATTCTCTGAGCTCTACATGAATGCAAATAAATTAATTAACTAATTATTTGATGCAGTCTGAAATTAACTGATCTCCTGATTTCTTTGAACTTCCAACATTTCACATGGTTCAATGTGTGTGAAATGCCACAAACACAATGTCTGAACATCATTTTGAGTTTTTGTCCACATATTGTTCACTGTGTGTGTAAACCACAAAAACACCACACGCACACGTTTCAGCTCATCTTTATTTGACCATATGGGAATGTGATTTTCCCACAGATGATAAAATACAAGAGAAACAAAAGCTTATAGAAAGCACACAAAAATAATCTAATGTACTGTACAAAAAGAAATTCTGTGACAGCAGACATATTACTCTATTAATCTTTATTTAAATGTATCTGAACCTTTCTAATATGTTTCTATAGTTGATCTGCAGGTATAACAGTGAAGTGTTGATAACATTTATAACAACAGGAAAAACCTACATGAGTAAGGTACAAACACAACACACACACACCACAGAGAAACAGCCAATGACAAATAATCCATCAGAGGAAAATCAAGAGGAAATGTTTCTGAAACATGAACTGACACTTAAATGAGTCTGAGAAAGTGTTGAACAAAAAACAGTGCTTCAGCCTCTCCAATGCACACATATAAAACCATGTGCACACACAAGCTCACACTCACATTTACACTCTTGTGCACACATGCTTAACTCAAACACTTGCACACACACATTTACACACACGCATGGACACACAGATATAGTTACAGTACCATTCTCTCTCTCTATATATATATATTATATATATATATATACAGTGGGGAAAAAAAGATTTAGGCAGCCACCAATTGTGCAAGTTCTCCCATTAAAAAGATGAGAGAGGCCTGTAATTTCATCATAGGTATACTCAATATGAGAGACAAAATGAGGAAAAAAACCCCAGAGAATCACATTGTAGGATTTTTAAAGAATTTATTTTGCAAATTATGGTGGAAATAAGTATTTGGTCAATAACAAAAATTTCATCTCAATACTTTGTTATAATCCCCCTTGTTGGCAATGACAGAGGTCAAACGTTTTCTGTAAGTCTTCACAAGGTTTTGACACACTGTTTCTGGTATTTTGGCCCATTCCTCCATGAAGATCTCCTCTAGAGCAGTAATGTTTAGGGGCTGTCGCTGGGCAACACAGATTCTCAACTCCCTCCAAAGATTTTCTATGGGGGTTGAGATCTGGAGACTGGCTAGGCCAATCCAGGACCTTGAAATGCTTCTTACGAAGCCACTCCTTCGTTTGCCCGGGCGGTGTGTTTGGGATCATTGTCATGCTGAAAGACCCAGCCACATTTCATCTTCAAAGCCCTTGCTGATGGAAGGAGGTTTTCAATCAAAATCTCACGATACATGACCCCATTCATTCTTTCGTTTACACAGATCAGTCGGCCTGGTCCCTTTGCAGAAAAACAACCCCAAAGCATGATGTTTCCACCCCCATGCTTCACAGTAGGTATGGTGTTCTTGGATGCAACTCAGCATTCTTTCTCATCCAAACACGACAAGTTGAGTTTTTAAATAAGTTCTATTTTGGTTTCATCTGACCATATGCCATTCTCCCAATCCTCTTCTGGATCATCCAAATGCTCTCTAGCAAACTTCAGACGGGCATGGACATGTACTGGCTTACGCAGGGGGACACGTCTGGCACTGCAGGATTTGAGCCCCTGGCGGCACAGCGTGTTACTGATGGTAGCCTTTGTTACATTGGTCCCAGCTCTCTGCAGGTCATTAACTAGGTCCCCCCGTGTGGTTCTGGGCTTTTTGCTCACAGTTCTTGTGATAATTTTGACCCCAAAGGGTGAGATCTTGCGTGGAGCCCCATAACGAGGGAGATTATCAGTGGTCTTGTATGTCATCCATTTTCTAATAATTGCTCCCACAGTTGATTTCTTCACACCAAGCTGCTTACCTATTGAAGATTCAGTCTTCCCAGCCTGGTGCAAGTCTACCATTTTGTTTCTGGTGTCCTTTGACAGCTCTTGGGTCTTGGCCATGGTGGAGTTTGGAGTGTGAATGTTTGAGGTTGTGGACAGATGTCTTTTACACTGATAACAAGTTCAAACAGATGCCATCAATACAGGTAACGAGTGGAGGAAAGAGGAGCCTCTTAAAGAAGTTGTTACAGGTCTGTGAGAGTCAGAAATCTTGCTGGTTTGTAGGTGACCAAATACTTATTTACAGAGGAATTTACCAATTAATTATTAAAAAATCCTACAATGTGATTTTCAATGTGATTTTGTCTCTCATAGTTGAGGTATACTATGATGAAAATTACAGGCCTCTCTCATCTTTTTAAGTGGGAGAACTTGCACAATTGGTGGCTGACTAAATACTTTTTTGCCCCACTGTATATGACACTATTTTATAAAGAGCTCATATGAAACTGCTTCATACCCAAGAACAAACATATAAAAAATAAAACATCCATTTTGTTCAACATAAAGGTTTTTCTAATCTTCAGCAGAGTTTTATATACGGCACTCTTCATGAATACAGTACAAAACTGAGTCATGTATAGCGTGGCCATGCTGGCCTTTTGCGCGCACAATGGGCTAGGGCCAGCCCACACCAAACCTAAACAGGTCCAGTGCAGGCTTGCCCAGGCGAGGCCCACAGCTTTGGGCTCACCGCAGGCTCTCTGTGAGCAGGCCACACTAGCAGACTGTCCACATTAATCCCATGATGGCCCAGTGTGGGCCAGCCCGTTCAGGCCCAGAGCAACTTTTAAATCCTTTGGGCCCATGCAGGTTTTGTGTAGGCAGCCCTGTAATGCAACTAGGAGAATACAAACAACACTAGCCAGGTTTCCATCCAGAATTGCGAATTTAACTTATGCGCAAAACTGGAATATCGCATAAAACATTTGTGAACAAGCATCGTTTCCATCTCACAAGTCAAAGAGAACAAAATTGTCACTTCCTGATAAACTGGCATTAAATCCTGGAAAAAGTAGAGACCTATATACTTTTCATATATAAAAATTACTTGTGCTCAGAGCGAGCAGACGAAAAACAATGAATGCGTCATGCTTTCGGAGGTGGATGCTGCGGATGGGGACAGACAGCGTAGTGTAAGACAGTGTCTGGAGGCCATTATACAGACAACCCTACGCTCGACAGACTTTGCTCGTGCATTTCCGAATGACCATAACAGCATTTCAGATGCTGTGGAATGAGATCGGTCCGCTGGTTAGTCAGGTTTTGCCTTCCCATAATGCAAAGTCACAATGACTTTTGTAAGCATTGGAGGAAATTTATTCGCAAAATGGCGTTTGCCATCTCCCCATTATTCACATTCAACCCTTTTTCACACCAATCAAAAATCACCTCAAGCGAGAGTAAAACTTTTTTGCGATGAAGGGATGATGTTTATTTGAAATGTGGAGTTGCCATTAACTAGTTTCCTCATTGCAACACTTCAAAATCGCCTAAAAACAGGGTGAGGAAAATAGACGGGCCATTCTTGAGCAAGTCACCTTTTCAAACCTGCGTTCATATAGGCCAGGGTCCTCAAATTGGCTCAAAGAGATCCACGTTCTGCAGAGTTAACCTTATCATCTTAATCAAACACACTGAGCATGTCTTCAGATCATTAGAAACACACAGGTGAGTGAGTTTGCTCCCCGTTGGCGCTACACTCTGCAGACAGTGGCTCTCACAAAGCATCTTTGAGGGTTTTTGTCACAGAAATATTCGCCGTTAATAAGAATTGTCGGGGCAGTTTTCTTCCTTCCCCCTAGCGGTGACGGCTGTTTTACGTTTCTTAAGGTAAAGCCATGTGGTTGAGCGCGGTTAGCAATAGCCCAAAGCACCAGTAGCCAGCATGGATCACATGCACTGACACTTGTTGCTGGCCCTGTTTGGGAAATTTGCCATTTTCCAAACCCAGTTGTTTTTTTCTATTTAAAAGTGTACATTGCTGATGTTTTTTTTTTGCAGAGATGGAACATGTATGTATGGCCTATGTTTGGATTGATGTTAAGAGTTTACAGACAGTGTATTTGTATGCATTTTAGAAGGACTCTTTATTGGTGAGGTTACCACATCATGGTCCTGTTTGAATATGGATTTAAAGTTCTTTTTGATGTGAGACCATAGTCTGGACTATTTTTTATTGTTCCTGGTTAGGAAGAGTCTGGTGTATAAGAGGTGTGGTGTGTTTTCATTACAAGAGGTTGGATTATTAATTTGCTATCAATCAACATAAGCTATGAACAGTGTTTGGACGATGCACTACAGATAAGACTTTCACACACATCAACTTGCACATGATGAAATCCTACAATCTTACATTGCTTTGTTTTCTTTCTGTTATTTTTTTGTACTTTTGTGTATATGCATTTTTGGCTATATGTAGCTGCGTTAACATGAATAGATTTCTATTCGATTTTGTATTTAATAAATCCATTGATTGGAAATCCCTTTGACTACTGTACGTTTTTGACAATATAGACATTAGCTATGTAGTGTTTTCCCAAAGACTTAAGTTATAGTATCTGACAAGTATTTAAAGTGAAATCAATGTATTGTTGTAGATCAGGGGTGCCCAACCCTGTTCCTGGAGATCTGCCTTCTTGCAGAGTTCAGCTCCAACCCTGATCAAACACAGCTGAACCAACTAATTAGGATGTGAAGGAGCACTTGATAAGGTGATACAGACAGGTGTGTTGGATCAGGATGGAACTGAACTCTGCAGGAAGGTAGATCTCCAGAAACAGGATTGGGCACCACTGTTGTAAATTAATAGTGTGGGCCTAGTGCGGGTTTCCTGGGGGCTAAGTGAGGGCTGCCCATGCAGAGCCAGCACTAAGGGGCCAACGTTTTGCCAATGAGCAAAATCTCAGAGGCCCTGCACTGGCAGCCCGCTGGGGGCGCTTAGGCTAGCCCTAAGTGGGCCCGTAAAGGGCCAGTGCAGGCTTGTTTGCAGGGATGTTACACAATTAAAACTTTGATTCATTTCTAGCAATGAACATTAAACAAATGTAAAAATTTAAACTGATCAAATAACAAGCACATTTACAAACTACTCCAGAGATTTCAATTAACATTTTCGCATACAATAAATCGCTCAAACATTTCACGTAGTTCAAACGAGCTACTTTTCATGCTGGCTTAATTTTGTGTAAGATAATAGTTAATAGTTCAACCTACTAAAACAGGTTGGGGTTTGTGTCTAATATTTTAACTCCAGTGTTCACTGTATTCATGGAAAGTGCCATAGTCAAATAAAATAAAGCCTCAACATCCAAGACATGAGGCCATTATGAACTATTCAGTTCAGCCCGTTGGTGATGCTACTTATGAAAACTTTTTGCTTTATTCACTGTCTATGTTTGAGGATCAGTATATAAACTACGATGCATCAGTGAAACACTCAAATGGGATTGTGTCATGTGGCTCATCATCACAGCCATGCATTCATTACATCATCACTTGCTCAACGTGCAAATCATAAACCCGTGTTACAACAACTTTAGAGTTTCTTTAGAACTCATATTTATCTTGATGGGACTCAGAAACACATGTCTGCTTCATGCAGATCACTGCCATTGACAGTGTTTGACATTCAGCACACTCGTCTCGTGATGTGCTCATAGTATTGTCTTTGGTGTGCATATTTTTGTATTCATGGCTTGTAAATGCTTCTTGTTCACAAAATAAAATAAGAATTACATCTACACATCCAACATCAGACACTGGATGAGAATCACAGTGAAGTGGGTGGATGGCAGAATCATTTTCAGTTCTCTCACCTGTCCATTATTTAAAAAATATTCCTGCATTATCTGATTTTTAAGGTCTGAGTGTGTGTTTTAGTTCCAGCCTGAACCTTGTTTCCTGACACCATCTCCAGAAACTCGTCAAGCGAGAGGCTGTCACACAGCAAGCGGGTCTGGCATGAACAACCCTGTGATCACTTATGATAAACCTTGAGTTCAGCTATTTGTGTGTGTGTTACAGTGTAGTCCATGAGTGATGACACAGTCTGTGTGGTTTCATTTGAAATGACAATGACATGAAGACTGTGATGGTCTGAATCTAAGTGCTGACATACATGTTTTTCGTATTCTTCATATTCCTCAGCATTTGAACTGAGTGACACATTCTTTGCTCTCATGTCATTAGACCATAAAGCAGATCTGGATGAGATTCAGGCTCTAGAAACTGAACAAAACCTGAATCATATGACTGCAAGAGGACACTGATGGACAACGGCCCTTGTCCATGACATCTTTATTCAAATAAAGCTCTGTATTTCTCCACTATACATTGAGAGCTGTGTGTGTTTAGCTGGTCATGGTTGAGATGTGACCGGATTCCTGTTGAGATCTCAAGCAGTGATAATTTCCCTCTCTATTCTTCCTTCTGGCCATTAAATAAACATGATTTCCTCATTTCAGTTGTTTCTAGTTCGACCCGAGATTATGCTCTGTCCATGGAGTCTGTTCAAGCTTCGAGCTCCATTTATATGGTGATTTACTGATGCTTCTCTCTCCTGACATGAACCACAGTCATGAAAGACACCATATTTAATGCTTTGATGTTCATCAGCTGAAGGATCTTCATGAGAAACAACAGTCTGTCTCTCTCAGCCTCACTTTCATTTATTAAACACTACAACTGTCCTGACTGAAACACTTCACTGCAAACACCCACAATGACCCGCAGATTATCTGTGCGCTCTCTGTATGGAATAAAACACGACTGTGGCTCTTGCCTGTTTCACATCGCAAGCGTGAGCGAAAATACAGCAGCAAATTCAAATGTGAATTCACACTGAGAGAGTTTCTGCCTTCTATGCAGAGATTTTAGTTAACTACAGTGACTATTTCATTTAGTAACTAGCATTATGACATTAAATGGTGATCAGAAGAGGGTTGTTAATAAATATTACAACCTTAATCACCTGTAAAATCTTATTTACATAAATATGGAAATATGCATCTGAATGGTAACTAAATAATTTACATGACTTTCTCTAATTCATATCAAAACTACACATTTTTTTTTCATTTTCTCAGATTAAAATATTATTCATTTAGTCCATCAACTATGGAGATAGAATTGTTGCTTAATTCCAAATAAATAGATTATGATCCACAAATAAATGTAAAGAGATTAACAAAAATTAAACATATTGACAAATAAATAGTGAGATCCACTAATAAATCTTAAAGTTTCACAAACATGAATTAAATTCACAAATAAATAAAATGAGATTTGCAAATAAAAAACATTCACAAACTCCTTAGGATTATTATCACAAACCGACACTTTTATGGAACGATATTCCGGACAATTTTCAAATAGAATAGCAAATTGTATTTTCAATTGCGTTTTCAATATGTGGACGCATAAATTGTGACATAATCCAAATGCAATTGCAAATCCTGCATTAGCGTTTGCATTTTCGCTTTCGCGAACGCACAGTGACTGCCAAATTTCAAATGAAAAAGCAAAGTCCTTTTGCAACTGTATTTCCCATGTCTTAAGAGTTATGAACCTGTCATATTTAAATAGCAATATTAAATACCACGTCTGCTTTTTCACTCTCGCTGCGTCGCGCATGTTACCTGCCAAAACTCAAATGGAATCGCAATTCATTTTGCATTTGAATTTCCGATGTCTGCCTAAAGCTGCCAATCAATGTGAGGGGGCGGAGCTATACTAGGGGGCGTGTTTGTGTTGGGAGGTGACGTCACTCACAGACGACCGTGCCGAATGCTCTGATCAATGGAGGTAATCGGTAAAGGCTCCGCTAAAGGCAGCTACCAATCAGTTTCGCACCTGTGTGAATGAACAGACAGTGCAACCTTCTTGGCATAATACGTAATTCTGTCTTTTTTACCCCAAATGCAGTGATTATCCCCTGCTAACAGTGGGAGCCACAACGGTACGCACAATAGCTCAATATTCACTATTAACCAAACGCTTTCCCCTGTCTCAGCATCTCTCACTGTTTACACTCACTTACACACTTTTAATCCATAATAGAGAGTGTGTCACACCTGCCTCAAGACCTTTTATCGTTTGCAATGCACTTGATGCACTTAAACAAACAGACAGTGCTAATCTATACTTATTTTCCACCTTACTTTGTTTTATTCAACAGTTTTAATCCGTTATGGTGTTTGCGTCCAATACGTGGCACCAAAGCGTATTGGATCCTGCCTCAAGATCTCTCGCTATTTACAGCCGCTGGACACCGCGATTGATGCATGTGATTTTTAATGTTATCTTGCCTTGACTGTGGCTTGTTCTGTGACAGCTGCACCTAGATCTGACTGGTGAGGTGTAATCTGGGGCAGGCAGAGTATGAGTAGCAGCATTTTCTGTTTTGTCATATGCATCTATCGGATCGTAAACAGACTGATAGATCTTGAGGCAGGTGCACATAGGCTATTAGATAGGAATAAGATATAGGTTGCAAATAGGTAAATACATGTAGATTTGCTCTGTTTGTTTGCTTAAGTGCATCAAGTGGAGTGCAAACGGTAAAAGGTCTTGAGGCAGGTGTGACACTCTCTATTATGGATTAAAAGTGTGTAAGTGAGTGTAAACAGTGAGAGATTCTTAGACAGGTGAAAAGCGTTTGGTTAATTGATGAATACTGACATGCTGTTAGCATGTGATAATCGCTACATTTGGGGTAAAAATGACATAATTATGTATTGTGCCAAGAATGTTGCACTGTCTGTTCGTTCACACAGGTGTGAAACTGATTGGTAGCTGCCTTTAGCGGAGCCTTTACCGATTACCTCCATTGATCAGAGCATTCGGCACGGTCGTCTGTGAGTGACGTCACCTCCCAACACAAACACGCCCCCTAGTATAGCCCCGCCCCCTCACATTGATTGACAGCTTTCCGTGCAGACATCGGAAATTCAAATGCAAAAGGAATTGCGATTCCCTTTGAGTTTTGGCAGGTTACATGCGCAACACAGCGAGAGTGAAAAAGCAGACGTAGTAATTAATATTGCTATTTAAATATGACAGGCTCGCAACTCCTAAGACATGGGAAATACAGTTGCAAATGGCCTTTGCTTTTTCATTTGAAATTTGGCAGTCACTGTGCGTTCGCGAAAGAGAAATGCAAACGGTAATGCAGGATTTGCAGTTGCATTTGGATTATGTCACAATTTATTCGTCCACATATTGAAAACGCAATTGATAATACAATTTACTATTCTATTTGAAAATTGTCCGGAAAATCATTCCATACTTTGCTGCATTTATTTGTGAATCTGTTCCTGTGCATTTTGTCGGCTGAATTGTGAAACATTTCTTCCGTCAAGACGTGCTGACAATCCACAAATACGTGGACTCCACCCACCGTCTACTCAAGCCAATCAGATAACAGCCACATTTCGCTGACCAATCGTAGCACAGTCTCGCTATAGCCAATCACGTTTTGCTTTACAATCAGGGCGGTCTTGTCCTGAGATAACCTCATTCATCTGCATTGACTCAAATAGGTAATATAAGGGCCATAAAATGGGTACAGTAAAATATGTTTAAAACTGGATTTCGTTAGACTATTAGACTGTGTATCATGCCAAGCCAGATTATTATATTTTACATGCCTTTGAAAATTCCAGAGAAATACAAAACAACGCTATACTGGATTCAAATGCGATATGGAAGCGTCATGTTATTCAATATGGAAAAAAAGCGTCAATAAGTAACTGACTAATAAATAACTGAACTCAACCTCATAATAAACATTTGTTTGTGTAATAGGTTAAATTGCCGTCACACAACAGCCAACAGCATTTCCCAGTTTTTCAGTCAAGTTGATGTATATGAGCTGCTATGTGGATCTAACGATGTATAAAGTTTTTGATATTCTGTGGTGGTCAGTTCACAGCAGTGATCGTAATGTTTGTCACGGTACCAACATATCAGATATTCGTACCAATGCCAGTGAAAATCCACGTTTCGGTACCAAAGCAAAATAAAAACACATGCTAATTAAAAAATTTGACTATACTTTCATTTAATCCAAACTGTGTAGCCTACATATTTAATTTTAAAGGGCTTGTGAAAACCTTCTAGAGTTATTCAGCCAATAATAACAACTAACTAAGTGAACTAAAAGAAAAAAAAACTGATCTGACTGATATGACACAATGTTAACCATTTGTGCATTCTTTAACACGCATATTTTAGATTCACAATTCATTTAAAAGCCTCTGGTGTGTAAAATAGTAAATATCATCATGTCCTCCTGTTTTTTTTACCCTAATAAAAGTTATAGAAACATTAAATAATTAATAAAGAAACTTAATTCTAATGCTCATTATATTAGCGTTATTATAGATTATATTAGCATTATGCTAACGATTAACTACTCTAACGTTCATTTCAATCCGACATTCAAATTAAAATATTGAATAATCATAACAGAAGCGGTGTTTCCCACAGACTTGTCTTGCACTCTACTTGTGGCGGCATATATATGCAAATTGATTCTCTGCCAGCAGGAGGTGCTGTTGGAGCGGAGATATAGCGGTTTCCCGGTAATGGCTGTAATCAAATAAGCGCTGCTCTCACAAAGGCTGCTCAGGCATTACAGGCAAGATGCAATGAAATGACATCCAGCATTTTCTGAAGAAGTCGGTTCCCCTTTCAAACAAATACAGTGATATAAAACCACCTGCACCGGGTTTGGGCGGGGCTGTTGAACCACATTCAGTTGCTCATGTTTATTCAACGAAGTCCAAGCCTTTTTGAAACCTATATTGGGCGGTCAATTATTGATATTGGGTGGTCGCCGGCCCCAAATAAATCCATGGATGGAAACACTTGAAGATCTAATTACAAATTTAAATGAACGTACTGCTGGAACTCTGTTGCATTTGATGTGGGTGTCTTGAAAGGTGCTTTGTAGTGTTGGTGGTTTCCATCCTCTTTTGATGTCCCACGGATCCTCCAGTGCTTTTAATGAGAGAGTGCATCTGCGCACCTTTCTATCGCATCAAGAACCGGGTTGGCCGGGTACTCTGTACCACCGGTACTTAAAAAAACCTGGTTCCGTAACGTTTTCATTTTTTTAGTACCGACTTGGTACCGAAGTACCGGGTCTTTTGGCAATACTAAGTGATAGAAATGAATCTACCAATAAGCTTAAATATGTATATATATATTTTACATTTTAAAAGCCTTTTTACATTTATAAAGCCATTTTTTCTTAAAGTGTGCATCATCTTTTTGAGTCAAATTCTTACATTTAAATAGGGGAATTAGAATAATAAGACATTTGGGCTGTTACCAAACAAATGGTATAATTATCAACTAAATTAATCTTTGGAATGCAGAGGAAACACAGAAGCGCATCTGACGTGGCATTTGAATGTCACCCTGTTCAGAGACGTAAAACAGTGCTGTGGCTTTGTTTGGAGTTATTTTTGTTGTCGAAATAGAGCAAAAACAGGCAATATGGTGTCTAAAACTTAAGTCTCTTAATTAACTTTTTGTTTATTGAACTGTATCACATAATTTTAATATCACATTTGAAATCATGTTGATTTTTGAAGAAAATAAATTACATTGATATATAAATGAGATTTATATAAACTATATTAACTGATATAAATGTATATATTTTCTGCTCCCATATCTTGAATTTTGTAATCATTCGAAATGTATTTTAATAAACTGAATCATACAGTGAAAGAAAGCACTTTAGTCTAACCTACTACACTTCATCACGTACAGTCTAATGGTCTAACGAAATCCAATTTTAAACATCTTTTACGGTACCCATTTTATGGCCCTTATATTACCTATTTGAGTCAATGCAGATGAATGAAGTTATCTCAGGACGAGACCGCCCTGATTGTAAAGCAAAACATGATTGGCTATAGCGAGATCGTGCTACTATTGGTTAGAGCGACATGTGGCTGTTTCTTATTGTACTTGGGCGGTGGGGGCGGGTGGTGGGTGGAGTCCACGTATTTGTGGATTGTCAGCACGTCTTGACTGAAGAAATGTTTCACAATTCGCAAATGCACAGGACGCGATTTACAAATGTGTGCAGCTATCTACAAATGCACAGGATGCGATTCACACATAAATGTTGTGGTTGTGACATAAATATATATTTGTGAATTTTTTTTATTTGCAAATCTAATTTAATTAATGTTTGTGAAACTGAAAGATTTTTTTGTGGATCTCATTCTATTTATTTGTGGATCATAATCTATTTATTTGGAATTAAGCAACAATTCTATCTCCATAATAAACGGTGTGTTGTCAATTTAATTGTGCATGAGCATCGTTGCAAAAGTAGACTCACGCTTCAATGTAAACAACCTAGTTTCTTAACATAAGCAGTGAAAAAATATGCGCTGCTGACGCTTGTGCTGTGAATCAGGCATTCTGCATGCGAAAGCGCTCATTCTGAACTGAAACACCAGTCATATTTCCTATCAAAACAAACTGTGTTAATGTATGTGTATGAGGCATGTGATTGTACATCGCATGTGCATTACCGGACACTGGAGCATTTGCTGATTTGTGCTCAGTTCTTGTCTGATGAATGAGGTAGCAAAGGCACAGCAGCTTCGCTTGGGTCTGATTCACTCGTGCTCAACAGCGTGCTCTTGTCCATGCCATCATCTGCTCCCTCTTTAATCTGCAGGTAGGGCGTGTTTTTCAGCATGTCAGGCAGGCAGGGCACCAGATGCAGCGCTCCGCCAGGCGTCACGCCATTCACACATGTGTAGAAGTCCTGAGTCATCGGTGGTGCAGGGGCCGAGTTTAGAATCATGCTGTAGTCCATGCCTGGGATGGACACAAGCTCAGGGCGGGCGTGGCCAGCATTTGGAGGGGGCGTGGCTCCCTCGCAATAGGAAGCGGGGGCACAACAGTAAGGCGCAGGACTGCAGCTCGTCTGAACAGACTGTTGTCCATCAGGCCAGGTGACGTGCTGTGCGATCGGTGCATCCTCGTGTTTATATTGAGACGGGAAGCTGTTGGGCATCGCAGACGGACACATGTCCACGCTCACCTGGTACCACATCTCCATGCAGTACTGTGGCGACTTATAGCCGTGAAAACTGGAGAAATGACGATTGATCTCGTCAATCTGCCCCTTCTGGAGGGACAAGAAAGGACAAAGAGAAAAGAAGGTAAAGCAGATGCTTCTTTAAGTTCCTCATGTGGTTTCTAATAAATCATTCAACAGTGTTGTGCTGGTTGTCATGATGTTGCTAGTTGCTAAGGTATTTTCACAAACATACACACTTACTGTTAGAGGTTTGATCAGTAATAGTACTAGTGATAGTTGATCTAAACACTAGTAATAACTCAAACAATGTAACTCTGAGCAGGTGTGTATTATGTGACGGGACAATGAGACCTTCAGCAGAACAGGTTCAAGCCCTCGAATGCGCGGTTTGGGAATCGGTGGCAGGAGGAATGATTTAATTCTGCAGAATGAACACAAGCAGAGTAAAATGTCAATGAGACAATAACAGAAAACACACAGACACACATTGTTATCTTAATGACAACATTCCATTCTGTTGTTTTTATAAACAGCTACTTATAAGTACTGTAACCTAACCCTAACCCACACACTAACCACTGCAGAAAACCTTCTTCATTTTTTAATTTTTTCAAATTCATTTACTTTATTTTTTTACCATTTTACAAATAAGGACATCCCCAAAAACAGGCTTTTGTCAGATTTAAATCACTTCATAATATTTAAGTAATTAAATACTAAATATATAAAGTAATTACACACACATTTATTTTGGTATCTTCGTGGGGATTTGCCATAGACTTGTATTGTTTTTATACTGAGCTAACAGTATTGTCTAAACTCTTACCCTCACAGAAAACTTTTAGCATTTTTACATTTTCAGATAAACATACTTTTGTATGTTTATTAATCCATTTCCCCACAAAGTAGGTGATCTTAGGCAAAGACTATAGATATACAGAGAAGGTTCACTCCTATTACTTATGAATAAGAGAAATTGCAACATGCAATATGCCAGAATATGCCCCGCCTTCTAAATGAAAGAGCCAATCACTGATTGGAAAAGTCATTGCATCACTGCAGCTACCTTTAGAAGCTCCAGTTCCCATAGAAACTGGAGACTGGCTTATGACTGCACATGTGCATTGACTGGTCTAGCCTGAAAAATAAGCTTTTTAACACTATTTGAGTATAAAGAACTACAATCATGAGGCAGTTCATTTAAGATTTTGATGCTGATTTAAAATATGTAATTTAATTGTGAAATCAGCAGGCAGTTTTTAAGATTTCAGAATTCCCCATTCATTTAAGAATTTTATGCTGATTTAAAATATGTAATTTAATTGTGAAATCAGCAGGCAGTTTTCAAGATTTCAGAATTCCCCATTCATTTAGATTGGACTTGGTCTTGGATGCCCAAAATAGCTGCCCGGAGGCGTTGCAAATATGGCCACCAAGTGAACAGTCTTTCCTTGAAAGGGACTTTGTCTTAGGTTTTGGGTAAGATAGAACCATCTGTGAAAGGTGGAAACATGGATCATATTAGGAAGACTGTGGATTTTTAAAAAAATCTAAAACATTTTTTTCTTCTTTAGTGAAGATTAAAGAGTTTTTTTACTTATGTTTTCTTAATACTTTTCTTTCTTACATGTTGTGTTTTTACTCATTTATTGGGATTTTTATGTTTTATATCTGTTCCTCAAAGCTAAGCATGGTACAATAATTCAACATATTTTCACTCAAAATAAGAGAAAATGTGAAAGATGTCTGCAGGTTTGTGATTCTTTGTGACCAAACTAAACATCTAATCAAGCCTTTGGATCATGTGACCCTATCATGCAGATCTACAGATCCATCCGTGTTGACAGTCATGTCATGTCGACAGTCCATCGATACTGATACCAGAGCTACAAGGTTCATGACTTCACTGACCTCTTGCCTCGTGGGACGATCCTAAAACCAATTATGAGGAAGGCCATAATGGCAATGCTGGTCACAAGGATGAAGGCCAACTTCCGATCTGAGAGACAGACAGACAGACAGAGACATTTAGAGCTGCAACTATCAGTCGTGACAGACGAGTTGATATGTTATTGTGTGTCTGTGAGTGTGTGTGTGTGTGTTTGTATGTGTGTGTGTGTGTGTGTGTGTGTGTATATGTTTTTCTATCCCGGTGGGGCCTTAAACCTGAATACACACCAACTCGTGTCAACATAGGGAACCTAAATTGAGGTCCACAAGGAGAAACAACCTTATAAATCATACAGAATTCGTTTTTTTTGATAATGTAAAAATGCAGAAAGTTTTCTGTGAGGGGTAGCTTTAGGTATAGGGCGATAGAAAATACAGTTTGTACAGTATAAAAACCATTACACTTATGGAGAGTCCCCCCCCCCCCCCCCCCCCCACACGGAAGTAAACCAGACTGTGTGGTGTGACGCTCTGTGTGTGTGTGTGTGTGTTGTGTGTGTGTGTGTGTGTGTGTGTGTGTGTGCATTTTTGTGACAAATGAGGACATACATTTGTATAATGACAAAGGTATGACATAAGTACTACAAGGAGAAGGTGACTTTTCAGAACAGTACCCCATGTCCCCACTTTTCAAAACGCTTATAAATCACACAAGGAAATGAGTGTATTGAAATCTGACTAGCACAAAGTTTCCTGTGGGGTAGGTTTAAGGTAGGTTGGTGTAGGGCAATAGAATATACGTCTGTACAGTATAAAAACCATTACGACTATGGAGAGTCCCCACTTTTCACAAAAACAAACCTGTGTGTGTGTGTCTGTGTGTATACCGGACAGAGGTCTGCCGCTTATGGTGATGTTGATGGACTCGCTCCATGTGCTCCAGTGTTTGCTGTTGGTGGAGCGACAGCGGACCATGAACTCATACGTTCCCACTGGCAGATCCAACAATTCCACATGAGGCTCACGCAAACGCTCTTTCACCTACAAACACCAAACCACACATACAACAAACTTCAGCTACGAGTCCTCCTCCTTCCTTTAAGAGTAAAATATTTGTTTTCCCTTCTGTCTGTTCTATAACACAATAAACAGACTCTCTGTGTCTGTACCCACCAGTTGTCTGGCTGAGCGAGATGTCTATAGCGTAGCTCGTAGATGAGCGTAATCCATCCTTCACGCACTTGAGATGCAACTGGATACAACCATGACAACAAAATACTGCGCCCGGATTCACTGACGCTCTCGTTCAGCATGATGTATGTCAAGTTAAAGGGTGGGTCGATCTTCACTGGGGATGGAAGCACATGAGACTCATTAACAAACATGACAAAATATCAGAGCTGATGATGATCTCTAGCAAACCTCATGAGAAACCTAGAACAGGAAAGTTCATGAAGACAAACTAAGCTGTGAAAGCCTGAAAGTTTACAACTGTGTGGAGGCCATTTAGGCTGTATATGTATATTCAATACTTGGACAGTCTGAAGAGAGATCAGTAGTTTAATGACTTGCTTAGTGGTTAAGGAGGTTGGCTCCAGTTGCTTTCACTCTTAAAACTAAAGGTTGCAAAAGGAGCATTCGCAGCAATGCAACAGAAGAACCATTTCTGGTTGCCAAAATTACATTTCAGTGATCAGTTCTTAAAGGGGTCATATGATGCGATTTCAAGTTTTCCTTTCTCTTTGGAGTGTTACAAGCTGATTGTGCAGAGATAAGATCCCTGAAGTTGCAAAGACTAAAGTCTCAAAACCAAAAAGATATTCTTTATCAAAGTTAAGACTCTGCGATTCCCCCACATATCTACCTCACTATGTGGAAATATTTGCATAATGCTGCCCAAATGTGCACGCAAAGAAAGAAGGCGTGGTTTCAGTAACCGTAGTGTTGAAGCAGCCATGTCAGGGAGACGCTGTGTGTTTCTAGGTGAAAGCAAAAGCACTTTATTTGGCCTTCCGGAAGTAGATGCATTTAGGAATCTTTAAGATTACTTACAACAGAACAGCAATGCATTTTATGGACGACCGTTTCGTGAACCTAGGAGAGGAGGTAATTCTGACTTTGCTATGACAATCTGGCGCTTCTGAATCAGCTACTGTTTTGTTATTAGTTTAAGTATTTGCTATTGACTGTTCAAATGCGAAGTTTTGCACATTGTGTGTGTGTGTGTGTTGTGTGTGAGAGCGAGAGAGAGAGAGAGAGAGAGAGACAGTCACATCACAGTGGAGTCAGCTGTCTTAACCATGGCTTGTGTACTGCAAACACATACCAGCTTCATCACTGTGTCTGTCACGAGACTCTGTTCCCCTTTCGGGCTCTGTCTTTACATTTATTTTGAAAGATGAAGCTCGCGATTATGGTAAGGGGCGTTACATTTCCGACGAGTGCTTGCGGTGTTAGTCCAATCACAATGCACTGGTCAGCTGGCCAATCAGGCAGACTGCGCTTGTCGGAAGGAGAGGAGCTTTGTAGAAAACTAAGCGTTTGAGAAAGGCGGGGCATAGAGGCACTACAATAATGTACAGTATTTTAAAAATAATGTGTTTTTGAACATAACATGTTTTTGTCAACATAGTCTGTTACATATTCTGTTACATCTTTAAAAAAGCATCATATGACCCCTTAAAAAACCATTCTTTGGCCTTCATGGGAAGAACATTTTAATAATCTAAAGAACCCTTTTTCCACTATTTATTTATTTTCCTTTTTTAGTTGTTTTGGGAACTGTTCACTGAAAGGTTCTTTGGGGAATCAAAAACGGTTCTTCTGTTGCATCACTGCTATCTCCTTTAGAAATCTTTATTTTTACGATGTAAGCACTTTTACCATGGAAGTTCGACACTTCCCTTAAATAAAGGTTATTTATTGGCATCTATGATTCCTTTAAAGGGATCCCCGGGTATTAAGACATGTATAGCTTAATATAACGTAAATTATGTCTCTTATTTAAATATATAGTAGAAACCCAATGAAAGATGTATGTTATTTAAAAAAATATGGTTTTTGGACTATGGGGGGGCGCCGTTATTTTATGTGCACAGTACATACTGCGTCGATGACGTCAAATGGTTGCACTCGGTGAGCTACTTATTTCTATAGTCTTTGGCTTTTTACCGCAACACAACTCAGAAAATAAAATACTGATACGATATCACATTGTGTGACTTTTGGTTGTATTTTTCAGTCGAAGGGCAACAAGAGAAGCAATGCAAGATTTCACAAGAAGAGGAGAAAAGAATGGGAAGATGCCTGTGGACGAATAAAACTTCCTAAAGACCCGCTTCTTTTTTCACTCCACTTTAGTCCTGATGCCTTTGAGTCTTTTAGTAGACCAGAGCTACTGACAGAGCTTACAAACGGCTGAGAAACGCTGTCATCCTGTAAACATGCCGACGCTAATCATGACGCGCGGCCGCTAGAGGAGTTTCTCAGCGCAGACGTTCCTCGAGATCTGGGACGTTTAGACTCCATGTGGGGAAAAATCGATGGTACAGCATTTGGTTTAAGCCTACACTTATATCCATCGCCACCTGTAAGCTCTTTCAGTAGCTGCGGTCATCATAACAGTATTGTATTTTCTGAGTTGTCTATTCCGAGTTGGGTTGTGATAAAATTAGCAACAGGTAGCAGCAGTAGCTCACCGAGTGCAACCATTTGACGTCATCGAAATAATGGCGCCCCCCCCCCCCCCCCCGTATTCCAAATATTTATAAAACGTTTTTAAAAAATATCAATCTTTATGGGTCTTCTACTACAATATTTCAGAAGAGACATCATTTATACGTTATTTAACATACAAGTCTTAATCCCCAGGTATCCCTTTAAGACTTGTTACCACTTTACAATAAGGTGTCAATGTTTAATATTAGTTAATGTATTAATTAACATGAACTAACCATGAGCAATACTTTTGTTACTGTATTTACTAATCTTCACTAACGTTAGTTAATAAAAATACAGATGGTCATTGTTAGTTCATGTTAGTTCACAGTGCATTAACTATGTTAACAAGATTTTAATAGTGTGTAGTAAATGTTGAAATTAACATTAACAAAGATTAATAAACGCTGTATAAGTGCAGTTCATTATTAGTTCATGTTAACTAACGTAGTTAACTAATGAACCTTATTGTAAAGTGTTACCAGAACTATTAATATCCATAGGACCTTTCCATTGCACAAAAGTTTCTTTACATTGGAAGAAGGTTTTTCAGATTATTCAAATGTTCCTCATGCTAAGAAAAAAAAGGGTTCTTTTAAGAAATATTCACTGAAATGTTCTTTGGGGAACCAACTTGAGGGCCGATGGCCAAAAGCAAATTTTCATAATCCAAATATATTATTTTTTGTAGCCTAAATCAAATTTACATCCAGTAAATTCTCTACATTTCAATGCAAATATAGAACAAAACTGTTAAAACACAAAGAAAAATGATAAATTAAGTGCAATGGCATTTTTTTTTCTTCCCTCTATTTTATGGCATGATATGGCATGCCGGGTAATCAGGCCAACTTTGGCCCACGGGCCCTGGTTTGGGCATCTTTGTTCTATGGCATCAACGCGAAAACTTAAAATGACCCCTTTAAAATTTTTAAAGAGGTCATATGACGTTGCTAAAAAAACATTATTTGTTATTTTGGTGTAATGAAATGTTTATGCGGTTTAAGGGTTAAAAAAACACATTATTTTCCACATACTGTACATTGTATTGTTTCTCCTCTATGCCCCGCCTTTCTGAAACACGTCGATTTTTACAAAGCTCATCGGACTGAAAAGCGAGGTGTGCTCTGATCCAGTACGTTGTGATTGGCCGAATACCTCAAGAGTGTGACGGAAATGTTATGCCCCCTTACCATATGATGCCGTGTCCCGGCGCGATGAGACAAAACCAATAAAACCCATTATAAAAGAGGCATTTGTTGCATCAAGTGAAAACATAATTATGGATTATAATGACTTAAACTGTCCTTTTATGCATTGTGTTGCATCGCGCCACGTAAACATAAAACATGTCTGCATTTGTGATGACAAATCACAAACTACAAGCGCTACTCTATACTGCTCAAAACTCATGTTTGAATCATCAGTGGCAAATCCTTTAAATATGAAAGCATTCTTACAGGCTGTGAGTCAGCATTATTTGTCAGAACAACGGCATTGTAGGCTACTCTCCCAGGAAACAGTCCTCGTCCTCTGTAAAATGCACTGCACACATCTGAATATTTGGGTTGAACTGTTCATGAACAGTGTTGTAAATACAACTTAACTACTGATTTCTAGTCGTGTCCTCTTTTTTTGAAGGCCAAACAAAGTAGTTTGCTTTCATAACGAATCCAACAGCGTCTCCACGACATGGCGGCGGCGGTAACAATACTACAGCGAGATTAAAAGTTATGCCTTCTTTCTTTGCGGGAACATTTGGGAGTTGTTATGCAAATCTTCCCACACAGTGACGTAGTCATGTGGGGGCGTGTTTAAACGAGGCGGTTTAGGAGGGCGTGGACGAGTCTTAAAGGGGTCCTATTATGTCGATTTTAATTTTTCCTTTCTCTTTGGAGTTTTTACAAGCTCTTGGTGCATAAAGAAATCTGTAAATTTGGCAAAGACTAAGTCTCAAATCCAAAGAGAGATTCTTTATAAAAGTTAAGAGTCAGCCACACCCCCTAAAATGGCTCGTTCTAACACGCCTCCACATGTCTACGTCACTATGTGGGAGATTTGCATAACGCCGCCTAAATGTTCACGCAAAGAAAGAAGGCTAACTTTTATTCTCGCTGTAGTATTGTTGCCACTGCTGCCATGTCCTGCAGACGCTGTGTGTTTCATTGGGAAAGGGAAACTACTTTGGTTGGTCTTCCAAAAGAGGAAGACATCTGCTTCGTCATGCCTGGAGCTGAACCATACTGGTCGCTGAGGAAATACATCAAATTAGTCCTGTGGATCGCCGGATCGGCTTTCACCGCTCCTTCGCCGGGACCGCCGTTCTCGACCCCGCTGCCTCAGCTCACTCTTGCCTGGCTTCAGCTCATGCTAAGCCGGGGCTTTCGCTCACGCTAGGCCGCTGTTTTTTTCGTTGTGAAAGCGAAACTACTTTGTGTGGTCTTTCAAAAGAGGATGATATCTGCTTCATCATGCCAAGAGCTGATCCGTGCTGGTCACTGAGGGAATACTTCAACTTAGTGCTCTGGGATCGCCGGCACATTTTTTGGAGGACTGTTTCCTGATCCTGGAAGTGTAGACTAAATGCCGGCAGTTCTGACTCACGAAGTACGTTTTCTTTAATCATTTGCCACTGATGATTCAAACGGCGAGTTTTGGCAGTGTGGAGTAGCACTTTGTTGTTGTCATTTCTCTGATCACAAATGCAAACAGGGTTTTATGTTTACGCGGCGCGATGCAAAGCGTAAAAAGGCAGTATATGTCATTATAATCAGTAATTTTGTCCCCACTGTATGCAACAAATGCCTTTTTTGTAATGGGTTTTAATGTTTTTTTCTCGTTGCTCCGGCCGGACACGGCATTACATTATGGTGAGGGGCGTAACATTTCCGTCTCACTCTTGAGGTATTCGGCCAATCACAACGCACTGGATAGCTGGCCAATCTGAGCACACCTCGCTTTTTCAGACCGAGAGCTTTGTAAAATCGACGGAGTTTCAAAAAGGCTGCATAGAGGAGAAACAATAATGTAAAGTATGTGGAAGATAATGTGTTTTTTTGAACCTTAAACCGCATAAACACATTTCATTGAACCAAATACACAAAATAATGTTCTATTTAGCCGCATCATATGACCCCTTTAACTTTTATAAAGAATAGCTCTTTGGGTTTGAGACTTAGTCTTTGCAACTTTCAGGGATCGTATCTAGTCACAAACAGCTTGTAACACTCCAAAAAAAAGGAAAAATTTAAATTGCATCATAAGACCCCTTTAAAGAGTGTATGGATGTAAAGAGGCAGGTCATATGGGTTTTTGACAAATATCTCTTTTGCAGTTTATAACGTAGCTATCCTTAAATGAATACAATCTGCAAAGTTGTTAATCAAAAATGTGCACGATAAATAAATATATTGTTTCTCAAAAGAGAGAGTCGATTCTGAATCGCCTTAACGGGTCGTCATATTTTCGAATCTTTTGCCTGTTGCTGGTATAGTTACTGGGTAACACATTTGCATAATCCCACCTGCCCACCGCAGTCTTTTAATCTTCTTAATTTAAAAAAGTTACGATTGATACGTTATTGTACATGTTTCAATTGAGTGCTCAAAATATCAAGTTTTTTTTTTTTGCTAATATGTGATGTAAACCTTGTGCAGCTTTAGGTTTCCATGTAAAGCACGATATTAGTCTTACTGAAATAGTTCTGATAATTCGCTCTGAACCCACTATTTCCTAAGAATGTGTCGATTAATGTAGACTGGCGTTGTTCTAATAATTACTTCGTTTAATAATAAAGAATTTAGTGTGTAGCGCACAGACTTTATAATCATTGTTAAATTGCTGTTTATTTTGCTGCACCGGCAGTTATAGGGTTAATGCGGGAGCGCTAGCGAGTTAGGTTAAGTGTTTACAGTTTATCAGCTAAACTTTAGCTGTGGGCACGATTCGCTTGCATAAGTGTTTTGTATTTTATGACATTATTATAAGAAAGTATTGGAGCACTATATTATTGTTTTATGTAAAGGTTCTTTGTCAATGGTAGAGCTCGCTAACTTGCTCAAGGACTCCTCTCTGTGCCAATCACAGCAGGCTTGGCCAGCTGACCAATCAGAGCAGAGTAGGCTTATGGTAGGGAGGGGTTTGCTCCGAACTTGCTTGGAACGAATCGTTTAGAAATCATTGGCAAATGACTCTAATTTTCTGAGAATATACATTTAATAGTAATGTTTTCTAACCTTAGATGCATTTTAAACCTGTTGTAGGGGTCTCTAACACAATATTAGGACACTTTAAAATACCATATGACTTGCTCTTTAAAGATTCTTCATGGAAACATTGATGCCAATAAAAAAACTTTATTTTTAAGAGCGTAGGGCAAGATAAACACACAGACTCATCAATGTATGATATATGATGTATGATACATGTACTAAACTGCATGTAAGATGGGCTGAAAAAGATAATTAAAGGTCTGTGCTGAGCTCAGTGGATGATACTGGAAAACTTCAGGAGAAATTACACTGACCTATATCGGCCACATCCAGGCAGTGTTTCTGGGAGGTGATGGGCCCAGTGCGCATGTGTGCCGTCACGTTCATGCAGTACATCTCCCAGATCTGAGTGTGTTTGGCATCAAAGAAGCAGCTGTTGATGCCACCGCTCACATAATCAGGACACTCCTGAGGAGCGTGTTCACTGCGGGACGACATGACGTTCAGGATCATTGCATCATATAATTACCAGCAGTATTTGCACTCTACATAAACAACACTAATCTGGTGAAAAATGACAATAAATACAAGTGACTGAATATTAAACAGATATATCAAGGAGTTTGACATGCTGTAAAGTGTGTTTTATTCATGCCTCACCCCGTGGTGTACAGGAGCGTGTACGTGACATTGTCCTGATTAGCAATCGGCCACCACCAGCAGGTGAAGATCTCCATGTTGGGCGACCGACAGTAGTAAATATATGGCCTTGTTCCATCTGCAATGTAAGAAACTATGACTTAAGATTTCAATGAAGAGGTTTATTTCTTTGTAGCAGTGACAAGTACATCCTAAACTCAAACCTTTTTTGAAGTCAAGGCACAATAAACTATAATGATGACTGTATTAGCATCCACAGCAATGCATTATACCATTCTGTTTATTGCGAGTGAATGCTACAGTTTTGTTGTCTACTGTTTTAAATCAGAATCAGAATCAGAATGAGCTTTATTGCCAGGTATGTTTACACATACAAGGAATTTGTTTTCGTGACAGAGCTTCCCACAGTGAAACAGCCTACGTGCAGAAGCACAAAAAAAAAAAAAAACCCACCCCAAAAAAATTAAAAAAAAGAAAAAATTGACAAGTATAGAATAAAAAATATAATTGACAATTGTATGTGCAGTAGTTACCTAGACCTGTTTTTTTACAGGTACTGTATATTATGTGCAAATGTGAGGTGTAGACTGAGTATGTGTGTTAGATAAATAAGTGTATGAGTGAATAAATAGTGTGTGTTTCACAGTTATTGTTAAGTGTTCATGAGATGGATTGCCTGAGGGAAGAAACTGTTCCTGTGTCTGGTTGTTCTGGTGCTCAGTGCTCTGTAGCGTCGACCAGATGGCAACAGTTCAAAGAGGGAGTGTGCTGGATGTGAGGGGTCCAGAGTGATTTGCCAGCCCTTTTGCTCACTCTGGAAAAGTACAGTTCTTGGAGAGAAGGGAGAGTTTTACCAGTGATTCGCTCAGCAGTCCGGACTACCCTCTGAAGTCTTCTGAGTTCAGATTTGGTAGCTGAGCTGAACCAGACAGTTATATAAGTGCAGAGGACGGATTCAATGATGGCGGAGTAGAACTGTTTCAGCAGCTCCTGTGGCAGGTTGAACTTCCTCAGCTGGCGAAGGAAATACAACCTCTGCTGGGCCTTTTTCACAATGGACTCAATGTGAGTGTCCCACTTCAGCCCCTGAGAGATTGTGGTGCCCAGGAACATGAATGACTCCACTGCAGTCACAGTGATGTCCATGATGGTGAGTGGGGGGAGTGCAGAGAGGTTTCTCCTGAAGTCCACGATCATCTCAACTGTTTTGAGCGTGTTGAGCTCCAGTTTGTTGAGACTGCACCAGACAGCCAGCAGCTCGACCTCCTGTCTGTAAGCAGACTCATCACCGTCCTAAATGAGGCCGATGAGTGTGGTGTCATATGCAAACTTCAGGAGCTTGACAGAGGGGTCTTTAGAAGTGCAGTCATTGGTGTAGAGGGAGAAGAGCAGTGGGGAGAGAACACAACCCTGGGGTGCGCCATGTGCTGATCGTACGGGTGCTGGATGATAATTTTCCTAGCTTTACTAGCTGCTGCCTTTCTGTCAGGAAGCTGTTGATCCACTGACAGACGGAGGTGGGCGCGGAGAGCTGAGTTAGTTTGGGCAGGGGGAGGTTTGGGATGATAGTGTTAAAAGGCCGAGCCTGAAGTCCACAAACAGATCCTCACATAAGTCCCTGGTCTGTCTAGATTTTGCAGAACATAATGCAGTCCCATGTTTACTGCATCGTCCACAGACCTGTGTGCTCTGTAATGCTAACTGAAGAAGATCCAGCAAGGGTCCAGTGATGTCCTTCCGGTGGGCCAGCACCAGTTTTTCAAAAGACTTCAACCACAGACGTTGGAGCCACAGGTCTGTAGTCATTAAGTCATGTAATTTTGGGTTTCTTTGGGACGGGATGATGGTGGAGCATTTGAAGCACGCAGGGACTTCGCACAACTCCAGTGATCTGTTGAAGATCAGTGAGAAGATGGGGGCCAGCTGGTCAGCACAAAATTTCAGACAGGCTGGTGTAACACAAACTGGGCCTGGTGCTTTTTTCCTTTTCTGCTTCCGAAAGACCTGGCACACCTCGTCTTCGCTAATCTGAATTGCAGGTATGGGGGAGAGGGGGGTAGCTGGAGGTGTGAATGGTTGTGTGGAGAGTTGTGGGGTGTTTTTTCAAACCTGCAGTAGAGCTCGTTCAGATCATCTGCCAGGTGTTTATTCCCCACAGTGCTGGGGGATGGTGTCTTGTAGTTGGTGATTTCTTTTATACTTTTCCACACTGATGCCGAGTCGCTGGAAGTGAACTGAGTCCTTAGCTTTTCAGAATAATTCCTCTTTGCACTCTGATCTCCTTTTCCAGTGTGTATTTAGCCTGTTTATACAAGAAATTATTCCCCTTCCTGTGAGCATCTTCTTTTGCCTGACGGAGCTGTCTTGAGTTTTGCAATGAACCATGGTTTGTCATTGTTGTAAGTTAAATGAGTCCTGGTAGGGATGCACATATCTTCACAGAAACTGATTAAATATGTTACAGTCTCTGTGAGCTTGTCCAGATTGGTGGCTGCAGCTTCAAAGACGCTCCAGTCAGTGAGGTCAAAACAAGCTTGTAATCCTGCTCTGCTTCATTAGTCCATCTTTTTACAGTCCTTAATACAGTTTAGCTGATTTCAGTTTCTGCCTGTAGGTCAGTATAAGTTGAACCAAACAGTGATCAGAGAGCCCTTAAGCTGCTCGTGGGACAGAGTGATATTCATTCTTTATTGTGGTGTAACAGTGATCCAATATATTACTGTCTCTGGTGGGACATGTTATGTGCTGCTTGTATTTTGGCAGTTCACTGGAGAGATTGGCTTTATTAAAGTCCCCGAAAATTATTAAAACAGAGTCCGGGTGTTCTTGTTCTGTGTCTGGGATCTGATCAGCAAGTTTCTGTAAAGCCATGCTCACGTGCGCTTGCGGAGGAATGTAAACAATCACGAGAATGAACGAGCAAAACTCCAGCGGCAAATAGAACGGCTTGCAATTAATGAAGTGCACTTCTAGATCTGAACAGCGCATCTTCTTTAACACAGTTACATCTGTACACCCCCTCTCCTGGATTAAAAGCCGTCCCGCCGCCGCGGGATTTCCCCTTTGAATTCTGCGTCGCGTCCCGCTCTGAAAGCCCAGCAACTCAACGCGCTGACGCTGTCGCGGAATGGCGTCTTTCATCCAGGTTTCCGTGAAACACAGAGCAGTAGAGTTAGAAAAATCCTTATTTGTCCAGGAGAGCAGAAGGAGTTCATCTGTTTTGTTGGGTAGAGAACGGAGATTTGCCAGATGGATGCTAGGGAACGGCGTTCTGAATCCGTGCTGTCTGAGCTTCACGAGAGCGCCGGCTCGCTTCCCCTGTCTGCGCGTCCTGAAGCGAGTGATCAGCACCGCAGCTCCCCCGACAACAATGTCCAGCAGAACATCAGAATAATCAAAAACCGGTCAAATATCGGGTGGTGTGTACTTCCTAATGTCCAGCAATTCATCTCTGGTGAAACCCATTGCAACTAAAGACAGGACAAAACATAAACATAAAAACAACTGCGGAGCACGCCACGGAGGCAGCCATCAGCGTCGGCGCCATCTTACTTTTTTTTTTTTTTTGCTCAAGTTATTTAATGTTGAGTGGATTTTGATTGGCTGTCAATGTTTTTATCAATCCTGAGCTGGAAAATTTTTGAAAAGTGATTTGAAAGTGATTCCAATTATTATAGTTGTGACTGTATAGTTGGACTTCTAAATTCTGTTAGAGTTAAGGAGATTGTTAAAACTATACACTTGTCCAAGGCAAGCTCTTGTCATCTCAAGACTGGACTGCTGCACTGCTCTACTGGTGGGCCATCCAGTCAGCACAACTAAACCTCTGCAGATGATCCAGAACATGGCAGCACATCTGGTCTTCAATCAGCCAAAGTGAACCCATGTCACACCCCTCCTGATTTCACTCCACTGGCTCCCAGTTGCAGCCAGAATCAGGACTACCACTTGAACATCACCTCCATACCTCAATTCAAGTCTATGCTTCCCATCAGCTCAGGTCTCTGAATGAGCGACACCTTTTTGTTGCTTCACAATGAGGCACAAAGTCTATTTCCAGACCCTTCACCCTCTCTGACTCTGGTGGAATGAACTGCCAACCTACACCCAAACTGCTTAGACCATCCCATTTTAAGAAGCAGCTCTACCACAAGCACTTTAGCACACCTTTAAACCAACACACATACACACACACACACAATCTTCTCTGCATTTTCTTCTCCAGTTTGCTTCATAATCTAGTTGTCCAGTAAACCTGGCATTATATATTGTATATTCTGAATATTGCTGGCTCCTTGACAAATTTCTTTAGTTCCTCTTTTGTAAGTCACTTGGGATAAAAGCGTCAGCTAAATGTCTAAACGTAAAATGTTTTAATTATCCCTCAGAGTTATCGTATCGTATCGATAAGAATTGGGACACCACTACTATGCAGTCACACGTCATCATACGTCGTCTAGCTCATACAATACACACACCTAAACTGGTGTGCATTAAAGCCTTTAATTACCATTCTATATTAATGCGCTGCTTACTGACACACACACACACACACGACGGAGAAAAGGGGGGGGGGGGAGACTGTCACATCCAGGAGCAAAGAAACTTGTCAACGCTGCCCCACGACTTTTATTAATAACAGTTTAAATATTGAATCGCTACTTTATATTTTCCAGCAATGATAGGATAAAATCGCTATTTTTGAAGTAAACTCACTCGTTGTTAAAAGAGAGATGCACAGATGTGCATACACGCAACTTTAATCTCTCTCTCTCTCTCTCTCTCTCTCTCTCTCGAATTGGCAATATTTCAGAAAAAGGTTTAGCGATTTCTAAATATTGGGGGACTAGCCCCCATCAATGTCTATGGTGGTTATCGTCCTGATCAGACATGAAAATATGTTGTGGCACTATTGTGCAGTCAGTAATGATATAACGTAAGCAAACTTTAGCGATTTTTTGCGAACATTTCTTTGAATAACATGACTAGATGCACGAAATGAAATTCTTGGCCGAAGCCGAACAAAATGTGAAACACTGGGGCTGAGGGAATTGCCGAATCCAAAACCAGTTTTACGAGTTTTTTCTCATGGATTTTGCAACTTTTTTTTTTCACCTTGCATAAATAAATAGCTCAAATGTGCTTTGTACTGGTTTGTCTTGCTTTCAAAGAAAAAAAAATAAATTTTACAAAAATTAATAGTGTTGGGAAGTTTGGATCAGGTTTATCGAGAATGTGATAATGCAGCACGTGTAAAAGTCTTCAATAAAAAAAAAAAACACTTTTCACGGTATTTGAAACTATGTTCAGGTGTAGTGATTAGCATAATGCAAACATACATACAGATGTACACAACTGGCTAAATGCACCTTGTATTTATGCATATGGAATATATAAGGTCATATTAATCATACATCTAGTGCAATGCCATGAAATATTAATAAAAACCTCCATGTATATTTATATTGACATGCACAGATTCCTAACTATCATGCTGGGTAAGCATATCACGGGTTTGAAAAAAATATTGTTTTATTATAAGAAACAAAACTGCTGACGTGAATATTTTCATGTAATTGTAGTGTAATTGAGGGATTACCTTTTATGATAATAATTCTGACTATAAGCTCATAATGTCATAACTAGGGTTTGGAATCGAAAATCGATTCCGATTCCAGAATCGGATATTTAATGTCAGGAATACTATGGAAGCCCGTTTCCGCACTGAATAGAAATATAAAAAGGTAATTGCGACTTATCTCACAATTGAGTGATACAAACTCACAATTTCTGGCGTTTTATCAGAAACGGCGTGATGTAAACTCGCAATTGCGAGTTAAAAAGCCATAATTGTGAGATATAAACTCAGAAATATGAGGTCTATCAGTCTTTGTACCTCCCCTCAACAATTGGACTTTAAAGGGGTCATATGATTTTGCTAAAAATAACATTATTTGGTGTATGAAATGTGTTTATGCGGTTTAAGTAAAAAAAAAACCCATTATTTCCACATACTGTACATTATTGTTGCTCCTCTATGCCCCGCTTTTCTGAAACGCGTTGATTTTTACAAAGATCATCGTTCTGAAAAAGCGAGGTGTGCTCTGATTGGCCAGCTGTGATTGGCCGAATACCTCAAGCGTGAGACGGAAATGTTACGACCCTCACATACTGTTGAGCCGTGATCAGGCCGGAGAGATGATTAAAAAACATTTAAAACCATCTCAACGCGGCATTCGGCAACCAGTGGGGGACATAATTATGGGATTATAATGACTATACGGTCTTTTTAGGACTTGCGTTGCACTCGAGAACGTAAACATAAACATGTCTGAATTTGTGACGGGAGAAGAAAGAAGAGAAAATTGACAAACAACAAGCACTACTCTACACTGCCAAAAAAACTCATGTTAAATTATAAAATATAAAAACTCTTTAAATTTAAAAGACGTACTTACAGTCTTTGAGTCAGAACAGCCGGCATTGTAGTCTACTCTACCAGGAAACAGTCCTCCATAAAAAGTGCTGCACACATCTGAATATTTAGGTTGAAGTGTTCTGGAACAGTGCTGTAAATACAATTTAACCACTGATTTCTAGTCGTGTCATTTTTGGAAGGCCAAACAAAGTAATTTAGCTTTCACAACGAAAAACACAGCGTCACACACCGTGGCCTTGAGTGAGCAGAGGCCGGGGGAATAAAGTGAGAGGAATGGCCGGCGGGCTGAGTGAGCAGAGGCCGGGGGCTAGCACGAGGAACGGCCGGAGGGCTAGAGTGAACAGAGGCGGCCCCCCTCCCCGGCAAAAGTGGGACTACGGCCGGCGGCCTGATGTGAGCAGGGCCGGGGGATAATAGTGAGGAATGGCCGGCGGCTGATGAGCAGAGGCAGGGGGATATAGTGAGGAACGCCGGCTGGTGAGTGAGCAGAGGCAGGGGGCTAGAGTGACCGGTGGCCGGGGGCTAGAGTGAGCAGAGGCTGCGGGCTTGAGAACGGCGCGGCTGGCGTATTCGACGAAGGAGGCTTGCGGCAAACACATGTGACGACCAACTACCAGATAAAAAGTCTGTCTGTGTGGGGTTTTGCACTGTAAGACAAACCGCCAAGGCGTTATAGGTGGTTCCTTGAGGTTTTGTGGCTTATATAAAATATTACATTTTTATTTACATTATAAGCTAATTAAATGTGTGTGCGTGTTTACTCCCCTCCCATGTTTTCGGCAGAAAAAAAGCATAGATTAAACTGAAATTCAAACTGCATCAAACTTTATTGAATAAAACACCCTAAATCTTAAAATAGGAATGAATAACACATTTAAATATCAAAAAGAGTACAGATGGACAAAATACTTTTTGTATATCTATAAAACAATCCTTAAATATTTTTCATTTTGAATGAGCTTTTAAGGTTTAAAACAGAAAAATACAGAATGGCTTCATTTTATATAAAAAGCCCCTTTTCAAAAGGTATTAAACCTCTAAAGGCACTGCAATGCAAAATAACTTTATGAATACATTCATTTAGAGACATTGTCTGATGAAACATCAGAGAATATAATTTGCAGATAAGACAACAGCCCAACAGAGACATTTTGGCATACCAGGAAACAACACACTTAAATAAATAATGTAAAAACAGCAAACTTTGGTGCAAGTCTCTTTGTCTGTTCGATATACCTTAAAGACAGTCAAATCGTCTCAATCTTAAACATTACATTTCCCCCCCAAAAAAACATTACAAACATTACAAAGAAGAGAAAACCCTGCTTGCCTGCTCAGATTGTAAGAAATTGAGCAATGTTTTATTTGCTTCAGGAAAAAAAATCCTGACTAAGGTTGTGGGACAGAAGTCTCAATAAATATTGGATTTCTTGCAACCTACAAATGTGTGCAGAATTTCCCCCCTTTCTTCTTCTTATTTCTTGTATTCAGTTCAACTGTCTGCAACCATTCAGGTGTGTGAAGGCTGTTTGTTTATTGTCCAATAAAACAATAAAGACCTTCTTTCAGATTTTAAGATTTAAAGTAATATTGCTTAAAATACTAAACTCTCGACCAGTGAAACCTGGGAAAACCTTCAAAACATTGTGCAAACTTCCAATGAATAATTTGTCTGATCTAGACTGGACATGATTTATATCCCACTGAGATGTCGCTGAGATCTTTAAGATGTTGTGAGAAAGGGCTTCACGTTTAAGCCAAATGTCTTTGAAAGTTAAAACAAGGCACACTAATGTCCAGGTGTAGTCCAAATCATTTAGGATCGTCTCTGGTGCAGTGAGCCACAGCTTTCATGAGAATTCAAGTTTCTTTATTGAAGAACACACTTTTCCTTATTGCTGTATTTTCTACGCCTTGCCTCCAGACCTCTCTCCAGTCTCTCATCCTCCTCCAAAGCCCTGCACATACAAAATACATTCAGTGCATGAGTACGTAAAGTCTAATTTCCAGTGCAACAAAACACATTGTGACTAGACTCACCCTCTCTCTTTTGCATCCATGTCTCTGACCAGCTCGTCCCGCTTGTTGACCAGTGACACCAGTTCCTGTAGCAGTAGCTGTTCTCTGTGCTGTTGGGCCTGAGTTTTCTGCCAGTCTGATGGATGAAATATGGATATTAGTGATACGATGTACAGTGATGAAATACTGCTTCAGCCATAGAGGAAATAGGTAGGTAAAAGTTAAAAGCATTAATAGACCAATATATGGGCCAAGCTGATGTTCTTTCTTCCACTTTGGCAAAATCCAATTGGTATTAATTACATTTGGAACCTGCAAACTTTTCACTTTTTTGTTGGTTTTAGGAGTACAATCTGAATTTACATGACAAATGAAAATATGGAATGTGTGGAATACAGATGCACAATATATCGGTAGCATACAGGCTGATATTAGATAACTGAATAATTAACTATGTTCATTATTTTTACATTTATATTACCTTGGCTGCTCAAGTTATGCTTTAAAAACACTACTTTAATAGTTAACAGATAACACAGCTTACCTTCAGTAGCCATCATCGTTCTGAGCTCTCGAGTTAGCAGCTCAAATCTTCTTTCTAAATCCTGCTCTTCTTGCCTGCAAGGATAACATCATGAATATTTATTGATGCGGCTAACATTGTGTCTTACATATCAATACATACAGCAGCTCCAGATGGTCTTGTCTCCTGATCAGAGCATTCTTCTTGTTGACCAGAGTGAACCATTCCTCAATCAGCTTCTCTTCTTCATCTTTATCACTTCCTGTTAAAGAAATAATATGGCATATCATGCTGTATTTCAAGAGTTCATTTGAAATCGGCTTCATTCTCTCCTTCCCTCTATATGAGTGTTTTTCTTACCCGTCTCCATGAGCTTTCGGAGTCTTTTCTCCACGACTGCAGCTCTGCTGTCTATGTGCTTCTGTTCGGTTTCCAGGGCCTGAAGTTCACTCAACACATACTGATTGGTGTCCTGCAGACACTGGCCAGGAAGTACCACAGGGAGACATACATAAAACCAGACAAGAGCAATACAGACAGAGAGAGGAAAAGACAGCGAAAAGGAATGAAGATTGAGCGAAAGAGAGATGGATAGAGCCAGATACAGGGAATAAAAGACCAACATTGATAAGACAGAAGCAGACAATGACGTACCAAGATAATGGAGAGGAGAGGAAAGGACAGGCTTGATTTAACTAAAAGATTTATGAAAACAAGGAAATTAAACATGGGATGGTAAGAGCTTGCGAGTCAGGGGCCGGATTCTGTAGTTCATAAGAATGTTTTTGCAATTCTGGAAATTCTGGATTCTGAATTCCTTTTTTTTCTTAAGCAGAAAATTACAGGCTTTGGTGTTATTTGACGGGTATAGGCAAAGTTTCATTGATGACATTGATGACAACATGAAATGTTTAGATATGTTTTTGGGAATACAAAATATTCATAACCTTAATCTTAAGTTAGAAAACAGGGAAAAAATAGCAGTTTTATTCTTAAGAACGTTTCACAAATCTGGCCCCAGAATGAGAGAATTATGATGATTATTGTAAACTCAGAAAGATATTTTCAAATATTTGACGTGCAAATTGGCACATTTAGTTTTAATTTGTTTTCTTTGAGGTTTATCCAAAAATTACACTTGATGAAAGACAAAACACTCCAATTGTCTCAAATACTGAGGGCATACTGACCATTGTCTCATTATCTGCTGATTTAACATCTTCGTTTGCTTCCTGAGGTTCTGCAAACACATTCAATGGCAAAAAAGTGTAAATCAGAGTGTAAAATACCAAATCTTTCCAAACTCAATTTTTTGGGGATATTAGGAAGCTGTTGATGAAGGTTACCAGTTTCAGCACTTTCTCTGGCAGCTGTTGAGCCATTAGTTCCTTCAGCTGTCAGTTCACCTTTATCTGACTGTTGGAGGTTAGTAGAGAAAAGACAATTAGATCAAATATTAACACACATAAATGCAAGGGAAGGGTAAAGTTGATGTCTTTTACCTCCTTTGGCTGCTCCTTCGAATCGGTCTCATCCATGGATTCGCTCTTCAGTCGCGACCGCCGTTTCTTCACCAGATCCGCATCTCGTATGTGGCCAAATCCTGATCTGGAAGCCGCTGAGTTTGATCGTGGCGGGGCCACAGGAGTCTGCGCTCCTCCCTCTGTCTCCTTACTGCCCATCTCTTCCACCTTTCCTGCACGTTTAGTCCGAGGTGGAGGAACAAGAGCTCCGTTTGGCTTAGCCACACTGTCACTTCCCTCCTCTCCCAGTGAGTCCTTGCTGCTGCTGTCTCCTGACAGAGCTCCAGCTTGGAGCCTCTCTGCACAGAATTTGGCTGCTGCTTGTACATCCGGCCCTTGGCTTGGCCTGGCTACTGCATAGCTGGACTGACTGTTGTTCTGCTCTATCTGTAACACACTCAGCTCCTGCCCAGTGAAGTGTGCACGGATTTGGCACAAGTACGTCATGACAATCAAACGATCTGGCACAGAGAGAAGCACCATATCTGAGGGCTCCAGCAGACGAGAGATTCCCAGTGTTGCAAACCCATCAAAAGCCTAAAAGAGAAGCAAAAATGGGTAGCACAAATGATAAGGTTTGAGTTTATAGTTAAAAAATATCTTTATGTGGAACATCTGCTTAAACCAAACTTACAGTTTTGTTATTTTGCTTTATGTTGTGAGGCTCCAATGCATCAAAGTCACTGAAAAACAACAACTAAGTCAATACACAATAACAAATATTTATTTTAAGATTAATTCCAATTATTTCAGTAATAATTCTCATATTATGAACAATAATAGGCTATACATGTACAATACTGAAATTCTAAATGATGTTTAAATAAATGTATATGAATAAAATTATTCTATTTAATTTATTTTTTTGCAGTTATTGTAAGTTTATTTAGGTACCACAACATTGTATTGTAAAGTATGAACAATCATATTCTTTTTTTTAATACAATTTTGCTAAATATTACATTTAACAGTATAAAAAGATTTTAGGAGAGTGATGGCAAAGGTAAATTAAATAGAAAAAGGAGCAATTGAACATCCACAATTAAATATCTAATATCAACCAATTTTTGTAAATGAAAATATTATTAATTAAATGATATGGTACAGATACAATGTGTATCACTGATTTGTTTGTACTTGAAGCAAATCATATTTTTTAGGCTTGTGCACATAAATTGAATCATACTAAGAAATAATGAGTTTGCTTTGAGCTAGGAATGAATGACATAAATCAGAAACTCACATTATCTCAGGGTGGAAGTGATGTAAGATGGCACAGAATGCCAGGCCGTTACGCCAAGAGGTGCTGAAGTTTGTGATTTTTACTCCCTTATAGTTTTTAGTGATCTCTTGACACCACTCCAGCAAGGACTGACTGGAGGTCACCAAACCAGGACTGGGCAGTGGACTGGCAAACTGGCAAGTGACAAATGGAAACACAAACAAAACAGTGTTAGACAGCATTTAGAAAAAGTGATAAACAGTCTACATTTTTACAGGTACTTTACATATAAGACAGATTCCACATACATACCATCAGGCACGGCCTGAAACCTCTTAATGGATCATCCATTGTTTTTATATTGCAAGGCATTGGTGGTGGAATTATTTCTTTTACTGGGCATTGGAGGCCACAATCACATGGGAGAGTTGCATGTCTGGCCGTTAACTGGCATGCGGCCGGCGCTCATAGATGGCATCCGCTACCGTTAACATCTGGGGTTAATAGAGGATCCTTTTCATGAGGATGACCAGACTGTCAAGACAGAAACTGTAGACATACTGAATGACTTACAAATTTTGCCCCTGTATTATAAATACAACAATTTTCGATCATTAATTTAGTTTAACATGGTTTTGAATTTAAATGTCACATTCAGTGTTAAAGTGCAAATGAAATGTTATGCTCCCGGCACCTTCCACGTCTGCAATGTGAGGATTTTGGTTGATTTGAGGTAAATGAACAGACATGCAAACTATTATTACCCAATACTGTCAGAAAGTTAGTAAGGCGTTACATATAATCTAGATATGTAAGGTTTTAAAGAAACATAGGAAATTAATACTTTTATTCAGCATTAGGATCCATTAAATTTATCAAAATTGACAGTAAACATTCATAATCGTATTCATTAAAAATAAATCATAAACAAATAATTTTCTATTCGAAACTTTTTTATTCGTCAAAGAATCTTGAAAGAAAAAACACAGTTTCCAGCAGCACAAATGTTTTTAGCATTGATAATAATAAGCAGTGTTGGGGGTAACGCATTACAATAACGCAAGTTACGTAATCAGTTTACTTTTTTCAAGTAACTATTAAAGTAACGCATTACTTTTTAATTTAAGAAAATATCTGAGTACTTTTTCAAATAAGTAACGCAGTTACTTTGTTTTCCCATTTATTGATTGACAGCTCTCCTGTCCACATGTTGAGAGAAATCAGAAGATGTTAATGTAGTATTAAAATAAATATGAATATGCATTAATTGATCTCACTCACTCACAAAAAAAACAAAACAGATTCAATATTCCTCAAAATGAATAAAAATAATGCAACTCAGAATATGACGCAAACCTGCAATAATTAAATGTAACCCAATACAAATATGCTTTATTTTATTAATCAATTTATTAACCAAGTCTTTGGCTTTCTGACCTGCGTGATCCAGTTCAACGTAATAATAAGCAAAAAAATTGAATTCTAGACAAAAATTTGTGTGTCCGTTATTGCTGAAGTGTGTTGAGATTTCTTCTTCTGCATTCTACTTTACGGACGTAATTTACTTTCCCTTCAGCCTGAGGCTTATTCATTTCACTTTTGGTGTGAAAAGGCTTTTATATTTGCCAAAAATATAACTTTTTTATTTTAAAAACAAACAAGCAAGCCCTGTCCAGATTTAAAAAGTAACGCAAAAGTAACGTAACGCATTACTTTCCATAAAAAGTAACTAAGTAACATAATTAGGTACTTTTGTATGGAGTAACGCAATATTGTAATGCATTACTTTTAAAAAGTTACTTTCCCCCACACGATAATAAGCATTGTTTCTGGCCCAAATCGCATCTTAGAAAGATTGGAGTATGGATGACTAAAAATTCCGCTTGCATCACAGGAATAAATTACATTTTAAATCACAACAAAATTCAATCGTGATTTGACTTCTTTCAAAAACATTAAAAAAATCTTACCAACCCCAAACTTTTGAACGGTAGTGTAAATTGTGTACAGAGTTGTCAAATTTTAGGCATCAAACTTTAAAGCTGTAGATGACGTCCAGATGTTAAAGGAACACTCCACTATTTTTGGCTCATTTTCCAACTCCCCTAGAGTGAAACAGTTGAGTTTTACCGTTTTTGAATCCATTCAGCCGATCCCTGGGTCTGGCGGTAGCCCTTTTAGCTTAGCTTAGCATAGATAATTGAATCTGATTAGACCGTTAGCATCTCGCTACAAAAGAGTCAAGTTTTAAATAGGAAAAAAAAAAAATTATAGAAACTCTTTGGTAATTTTTGAGCAAGATGCTAACGGTCTAATCAGATTCAATGATGCTAAGTTAAGCTAAAAGTGCTACCGCCAGACCTGGAGATCGGCTGAATGGATTCGAAAACGGTAAAACTCAACTGTTTAACTGTTAGGGGAATTGGAAAATGAGCCTATTTTCAAAAATAGTGGAGTGTTTCTTTAAGTTTTAATAATAATATGGAAAATACAATTGAATGTTAACTTTACAATCATCAGACTTCAATTATCAGGCACTGGAGATGGTGCTCTCCGGCTCTATTTGAGCATCTTCCTTCTATCAAACATTAATTCTGGTTCTTCTTGTTCTCAGTTTCAGCTTCTGTTTCTGTGTTCTCTGTCTGGTTTGTGGGCTTAACAGCTGGTGTATCTTGGCACTCCCTTTCAGCTCCCATACATTCCAGCTGAATATTTTGTTCTTGTTTGTTTAACTGGACATTATCATCTAAAACAGCATTTCTAGCATTGGCTTCTCTGTGGCTATCATCTATCTTAATGCTCTCCAGTGGCACAGAGGGAGTCTGAGACTGACTGATGTCAAGCTTCTCATCTATCTGCTCTGGAGAAATCACTGACGGTGGAGGTCCGAGTGTTTTTGTAATTTCAGTATGATCTAAATATGGCCTCATCTCATCCACAGATGGTTTCATGCTAGACTTTAGTTGCATGGGAGGAGATGGAGGAAGTTCAAAATCAGACTCGCAGGGGATCAAACGTTTTTTAGTGCGTGGAGCAGGAGTTGACGGCTGTGTTGCCTCTTCTTCAGTCATCTGACGAATCTTTGCTAACAGAATGCTCTCCTCCGAGAGGTAATCATCCTTTAGACTGGAACTTTCAGTACTTTTTGAGGGCTCACTGTGTCTTTCGAGTTTAGGAGAAGGAAATGGCCACGGGACCACTGAGCTCCTTGGAGAAATGTCCTTCCCAGAAACAACATTCTCATCAACGTTTATATATTTCGGTCTTTCTGTGGCTGCTACAATAATAATTTCTGATGCCTTGGTGATAACTGGGCTGCTCTCTTTTTCCATCACAACTTTTAAAGTGTTGTTTATACACATGGTTATGGTATTGTCTCCCTCTAGTGGTGACAAGTTATTCTCACTTGTCTCTTTTGCACCATCTTTGCATATCTCAACAGTCTTTACAGCTGCTGTCTCTATAGTTACATGTGAAGGAGTGGTTCCTTGTTCATTGCATTGAGGAACCACATGCCTTTTAGCAGCTGCAGAGCTACTATTTTGATTGATGGCATCAGGGCCGACTTCCTGTAAAGGCACTGGGGGTGGTGACTGCATACACTTGTCTTGACATGGAGGGAGAACTTTGCTAGCAGGTTGGGAAATAGTTTCCGTTGGTGTAGTGTCTTTTAATATAGACCCAGATTCTGGTGGAAAGGCAGTCTGAGGCGATTGCGGTTTTTGTTTGGCTGTGAAATATCTTGGTGATATTGGCGGTATTGAAGATTCCTCTGGTCTATGAGAAATGGGACACCAGAACATGAGATCAAAATGTTGCACCTTACCAACTGGGTTATTATAGCGTGCAAAGGTTTTTCAGTAAAAATGCAATCAAGTGAAAATGGCACAATCAGATCCAGCACGGGGATACAAACAGCAGCATTAGCCCACAGTCACCGTGTTTTCTGCTAACAATTTTTGCAAGCTTGCAGCAGCATTTGCAAAATAGACAAACAAGCTGCGAAGCTGCTGTTTAGTCCTTTTTGAAAAACCACAGAGAGCCCAGAATTAATACAATAGGAACCAACACAATTTCTTTCATGCTCACAGTATATACACTCACTACCTCTCAAATATTTGGGTTTGGTAAGATTTTTCGTAATTTTTTTAAAAAGACGTCACTTATGGTCACAAGGTTGCATTTATTTGATCAAAAAAATTACAGTTAAACATTTAAAAAACTCTTAAATATCTTAAATGCAATCTCATTCTGTGATGGGAAAGCTGAATTTTCAGCATCATTTCACTCCAGTCTTCAGTGCCACTGACCCTTCCCCAAAAACCAATCACATATGCTGATTTGGCGATCGAGAGACATTTAGTTTTTAACATCATAACTACCTTGACCCTTTCTTTTGACCAATTTAATGCATCCTTGAATAAAAGTACTAATTTCTTTAAAAAAATCTTACTGACCTCAAACTTTTGAATGGTAGTGTGTCCCATCACTTAGAAGTCTAGTTGCCCTGTTGAAAAACCCAATATGCTGGTTGTTTTTCGACAGGGTGGCCATAGGAAACAGGACACATTAAATGCACTGCTTGATGTAAAATGGAGCCCTTGTCACAGACATATACAAATAACGTAATGCATCGGCTAGAATGTTCGAATGTCAGCCAGACAAAACATTGCCAAAATCGTGCCATTCGTGTAAAGAGGGTCATAAAAATGAGAGGCAGTGCAGGCAGAGGTAATGTCCCATGCACTTACCCTCCATCCATATATAGCTCAGCAGACCACACTGTTCCTAAGTCTTCCTGACCCAGTTCAAATTCCAGCTCCTCCTGTGAACCCTCCGACTCCGCCATCGGCCTTAAATCTGCTGCTGTTATCTTGCCAGGCAGAAGTTCTTCATGTCCATTTCTTTTTGGGCTTTCGTGCATTTTTATTTCCTCAAAGTTTACCTTGGTCACCAGACCATCTGTTCCCACAGATCTGGTTTGCACCTCTTTCTTAGCAGTTATGTCTTCTTCTTCCTCCAGAGGTAAGCACGGCTCTTCATTCTTCTCTTCATTTGATAGCACACTCTCAGACTTCAATTCCACCATCATGCATTTGTCATTTGTTATTGGTGTCAGTATTTGGGTTTGCTCATTTGCTGCTTTCTGTTTAGAAGGGCTTCCTTTATCTTGGGTCTTGAAATTCATAGATCCGCTTTGAGTTTCTCTGGCTGCCAGTTTCAAACACTCTACCAGGCTCATGGCTACAGGCTCAGAGGTCTGAATATCTATCTGTAACTCGCCAGAAGGTAACAAATCCTGGATTACCGATTCCTGAGGCTCATCGTCAGTTGGATGCTCAATTTTAGTGTCAGAGAAGGCCTCGGGAGGGAGAATTTCAACCACAGATCCATCGTGATCATCCAAAATTGTGTCCTCTTGAACATCTGTTTCTGTTGTGCTTGGCTGCTGTAGTATTGATGTCATGGTCTCATAACTAAAGGATGAGGACATTTATATGATTACATTACATCATGATAAAACAAATTCTTTCCATTCTCAAAAGGGCTCTTTTTGATATGACCTCCATTCGTAAAATGGCTCTTTTTGAATCATCAGCCAGTATTCAATCCAACTGGCAAGCTCCTCCTTAAGGTAAGCTTCTCATCACTACAGAACACCATAAGTGTGGATGCAAAAGCTTCCTTGCAAATGCACAATCACACCTAATAACAACCTTTCAGTTTTTCAGGAAAACAAAATTATAGCCATGCAGATGCTGTGGTAAGAGAAGCTCTGTGCAAGCCTCAGAATCATCCCACACTTACCCTTTATACAGAACACAGAAAATCCCCCGTATGAAGCCTACAGATACTTCTTCCTGGTTAGAAACTGAGTCATGTTCCTGTATGCAGGTGTCCACGTTTCTGTCTGTTCCTATTTCAAGCTTAATGCCAAGTTCGGTTTCTGAACAGACACTGACAGTCTTCAGGTCTTCTTTAGGTCCAGCTTCAGTTGTCCAAATAGTCTCATTGCCAGTTTGCAGCGTCTTATCATCTGAATCTTCCTCTTTAGTGGTCTTCTTTTTATGGTCATCCCTCTGGCTTTCTTTGTTGGCATTTTTATCTAGTTTGTGGTGGAAATTGGACAAGGTAAAGGAATCCTCTTGCTCCTTAGGCTTGGTTTCTGATGTTTCTTGTCCATGTTGGCTGCCATGGACCAAAAAGTGTAAGTGACAAAAATATTCTTTGAAGATCAATGTCCTCTCGCTAACATCTCAACTCCCAGCAAGTAAAACAGATGCTTACTTTAAGTTCTAATAGAGATGCATTAGAAACTCAGGCAGAGTAAAAAAAAGTATTAAAATATAAAAAATATCAATATACACAATTGATCAAACACATGGGGTTGGTAACATTTTTTAAAGAAGTCTCTTATTCTCACCAAAGCTGCATATATTGATCAAAAATAGTTAAAACA